>OY735237.1:38666497-38801497 GCA_963457665.1 Thysanoteuthis rhombus | reverse complement strand
TCACTTGATAATCTTGGATCAGTGGTTCTCAACCTTTTTCAATCAATTACCCAACCCCTGATCAAAATTTCCAGCGTCATCTATCGCCTCAGCTTGGGTGGTCCCTATGGCAACAGGAATATCCCACTTTTTACTACTCTCCTCTTGTTTTCTGCTCAACAGTTATCAATGAAGTCCGTTTGGCCGATTCCATTATGTATAATAGGACAGACAAGGACGTGACACTTTGAACAAACACCCTAAGTTCATTTACACACACACTTCAAAATGGAATAAAATCTCCATCCACCAAGGATGTTGATATAATCCCCCAAGGAGTAGTTTACCCCTGGTTGAGAACCACTATCTTTGATTTTTCTTCAAAAGAATTCTATTCTCACTTCCTTCAAAAACCACAAATCATGGATAATGAAGTTGATACTCTCGTTATTGACAACGGGCCTGGTATGTACAGAGCTAGTTTTGTCCTGGGGGACGCCCCCGCCCGGGCTCTATCCCTATACATCGTCGACTGTCCCCGACATCAGTATGCGGTGGTCAGTATGGCACAGAACGATGATGAAGCCCTGAACAAGAGAGGTATCTTTACATTGTATTACTCTATTGAGTACGGTAATATCACAGGGCAAAAGAGCAGCAATCAAAATAGGAGCAGTGTAGTACGGACTATTGCAAGTTACAATATTGATTGGTCAAAAGGCATCAGTCAAGAATGCCAACACTGTAGTACAGATATTTCGAATGAATTTGTACTAATTAAATAATTTGATTTAGTATTTTTTGTCAATTAGAATGAAGGAAGGTTTTACTGTGAATTTATTTTTTTTCATACCATACGTCAAAGGAAAAATAGGTAATAATTTATTTTTCAAATTTATTGTACTAAAATAAGTAATACTTTTAATGAAACGAGTATTATTTTTGAACAGTCTTTTTACCACTAGAATAAGTAATATCTATAAATCTTTGCTTTGATGTGACCACAATTGATGCGATGCTTTTAAAAAGTATAATTTTCAATTAGTCATATTTGATTTTCGTTAAATCAGATTTCGCCGTCATGAAATCGTAGATTTAAAAAAATTTGAATTAAGGGTTCAATTTCAAAACTTCCTTGATATCTGATGAATATGATGTTTGATTAAACCTGTATATTAAGATTGATACCTTTAGATCCTATGTATGACGTAAAGTAAATGAGTTATATTCGAAACTTCCAATACCCCTTCTATATTCATGGCTATCCACGCTGTCAAATTCCTGTATGGCTCCGGTCGTAATACTGATATTATCATATTTTCTGATCATTATGTTAGCCACACTGTCCCCATCTGGGAAGGTTACGCCCTTCCAAATGCAATCATTCTATTGCATTTGTCTGGTTGTGATTGAGAGATAACCTGATAAAGATCCTGGTCAAACATGGTTACTCTTGCACAACCACTATGAGAGGAAAATTGCATGTGAACAAAGGAATTTCTCGCCAGATATTCCGTCAGTTACATCAGAAGAAGGAAATTTCTTGTCAGATATTTCATCAGTCGGTCCAGGACAAGGAAATTTCTTGCCAGATATCCTGTTAACCACATCAGAACAAGGAATTGCTCCAGAGCCCCCCCCCCAAATACAAGAAATGCCTTGTCAGTTGCTGTCCAGCAAAGACATTTCTTATCATATATCTCGCCAGCCGGTTCTAAGTGGTTAAAACTGGAAAGATTGGTTGAAAATGAAGAAAGATTGTTCACAAGTTTGAACATATTTTTGGTAAGTATATGTTTGTGAATTTATATGTGATAGACATCGTATTTTTATTTTTACATACTTACAATAATAGGCAGGTGGAATTTTCTTGTTTGAACTCTTGTTCGCTATTATGACGACCTAAATATTTAGGTGCTTGCAAACCGTAGTATTAAAAAAATACAAGTCTGTCTGCTACAGGATCAAAGTCCACTTCGACTGAAGCTTTTAAGCTTTGATAATATTACAACTTTTGTAAAGGCAGTCTCCCTTTAATTGAAAAAGATGGGCATGGCTGGGGACTTAATAAGATAATATCTAGATATTATTCTAGAGAAAAATCAATGAAAGGCTAGATAATTCTAATTTGAAGCAATTCTAGATATAAACTGAAAATTTGAGGTGGCCTATATTTAGATAAGAAATATCGAAATTGGCAATACTGAACACAATAAACCGAAATACTTCGAAGTCGTAGTTCTGTATGACTGACGAAAAATTATTTTACAATCGTAGCCTCAAAACGTAAAGACAGGCCTCTTCCAAACTAGCAATTTTGGGACGGATACTGACCTAGTTTTCAGTGTAAATATATATTATATTCCAATAAAATGGATTATTTAATTCTTTCGTATTTGTAAAGATATCTTCAGGTAGACATGTTGGACTCGACAGTTTGGGTAAGTCAGTAAGAGGGCCACCTAGCCATCACTTATCATAGTTGTGATTTCAATTCACGGTAGGGAAATATTAATTTTATAAGTATTGGTTTTGGTTTAACGTAACGTACAGACAACGAAGAGATTAATCCAATAAATTAAGTGAGGATTGTTGTTGTAGTTGTTACGGTTGAAAATCAAATTCATCATGATTGTTTTTAACTGACGTTGATTTCATTCCGTTAGGTGACATATATTCATGCGGGGATAGAAATATCTTTAGAAATCACAAAAGACAGCTAGAATTACATTCTAATATATATTTATCATATAAAATCCGTTTTGTCTATTGGTTGATTTATGCCTGGCTAAATCTTTACTTGCTTTCCTCTGGCCGTACAAATTATATGGAAGGGAATAGAGACAAGAAGGGTATGGCAAATATTGCACATACATAGCTTGTATCATGGAATGGTAACTCATTTTTCAGAACATTTATCCGAATTAAAATCGTAAATTATGATTTGTAACTTCTGGTCAAACTACAGAACTGGAATTGAATTTATTTTTTTGATCTCACGTCCAACTGATTATCAGGAAGATGTCTTACTGAGTGAGCTAAATTGACAGACCTCAGATCTTAACGAGCTGGCTTATTTCATTCTAATAGATGAATAAATATGTTTATACAAATATATATATATATACTGAACAATTGTAGCCATCAAAGATGGTATGGGTGTTTTGTCTTTTTCAACATTCAGGTACGATTGTGTATTCAAGGGCTCCTGGCCGTGCCGTTCTGTCTACAGACTTGAAAATTGACATCAGTACTCAACTATATCTCCTCAAAAATATATATGTTTTTTTTTAGTTATTTTTTTTTTTTTTTACTTTTTTCTGTCCCTCTTTCGGTTTGATTAATAATATTTAGATTCTCCGGCATTTAGATATTTCTTTACTCTATTTAATATGTTTCCCGGTGGAAAACGCCAGTGATGACATGAAAAGAATTTATTCCGACCATACATATTCTTGGACAGATTTTCTCTTACATGACTTTAAATTTTGACGCTACGGTTGTTCAATTATCGACTCGATAAATGTTATTTGTAGTATATGCAATTCAGAAGTTGCAGTAATCACCTCTGGTTGGTATAGAAGTGGGGTGGAGTTAGACAGTCTTGTACTATTCGTACTTGAACTTACTCAATAACATAAATTCCATCATTTTGGACAGGTACTATGCTCGTAAATTTATATTCTCGTTGAAGAAACGAGAGCTGCCTGCCCTTTTGTCTGATCTGCACTCTTCCAATAACTTCAGGGAATTAAAAAGGAAAACAAGAGGCTAAGAAATCATCCGAATATAAGCTATTAAATTATCTACGTATTGTATCACTCAGCACTTTATCAGAGTTGGCCTACTGTTATCATTGACACATCTCTAGCTGCTCTATTATACAAGAGGGGGTCATCTGATGTTAGCCAGACCCAATCTCTTCATGTAGCCACTATCTAAGAGGATAACAACACACTTTAACGCACCGTATAGAATACATCCTCTTCGAATAAATTAAACAGCTGTGAACAAAAAGATTCTTAGGCTATCGGGATAAAAATACCAGGGGACAGCAATGAGAATCGGAAGAAAGAAAAAGCGCAGGGGGTAGAAAGAAAATGAGAAGAAAAAGGAAATCGTGAAGAAGGGGGAAGGGAGATGAAGAAGAGGGGGGTTGCAGATTAAGAGAATTTGTTCCTGCGCTGAAGATCTACGAGGATAAAATATAAGAGTGGGTTATCAATAAGACGGTTGGTAACACGTGGCGTCGTTTGGCATGGATACAAAAGTTAGTAGCAGCAATGGTCGAATGCTAAATGGAAGAAAGAATGAGAAATATGTTTACTCGTTGGAGTATTTATAAAGATAAGAGCTCAGTATCATGTCTTCTTTCTAACGTTATTTACCACACCTGTTTATGTACAGATTCGCTTGATTGTTCTTGGCTGAGCCAGGTTCTTACCCCCATGACGAATCCAGACATTCTTTTACGGCCGTTTCTATATTTCCAAAAAGGAGGACATCCAAACCAGTGGTTCTCAACCTGGCATCCGCGGAGTTCCGCCACCTCCCGGTTGGAAGTCTGTAAAGGTAATTACTGGGAGTCTGCGAACTTGTTGAATAGACATACCTTTCAAGAGCCTGGGGCCCGTGGGAAATTTCATTCGAATAAATGTGCTCCTAATTAAGAGAACGTGTTTAGAACGTGTTTATCCTGTTGCATAACGAAGGCAACTATATAAAATTATAAAATATGTTGACGGTCAATTTTTGTTCTCACTTTTGCAAAAGAATATTTAAAGTAATTTGTACAGGTTTTTTGAGTCAGACCCTCAAAGAAGACAAATTAACGTCCGGTGTCAATTGGCACCAGATAGAGGACAAAGTGCTCAGAATCCAGGCGTCTGGCTACCGTAATGCAAATCCAATGAGTAAATGTTTGAACAAAACTTGTGCAACATCTATGTCAGAATAGAACACAACAATCAAAATTGAAAACGCAGAACTGAAGAAGGAAGTCCACTTAATCTGCCTAGGACAACGAATCTCCATGAAATCCTACAAGAGAGGAAATCAAGCGAAAAATCATTCTAGGGTGGCAAGCCATCAGCTGAGCAAGCTCAACCTTCAAGAACAAGAAGATCCCATTAATCACAGAAAGAAGGGTATACAACCATCCTCCCGCGAGTCACCTATGGAGCTGAAACATGGAACCTAACCAAGAGACTAACCCTCAAACTGAGAAGCATGCAGCATGTACTTGAAAGAATTATGCTAGACCACACATGGAGAGATCACAAGTCATGAATTCGAGACATCATAGGATCCATTAAAAAACTCAAATGGCTGATCATGTTGCAAGAATGGCAAGCAACCGATGCACACCACAATTCACAATATGGAACCCTAGAGATCTCATGCGCAACTGAATTCGGCAGATGGAGAGACGAACTAGACAAGTTTAGAAATTATTGGCCCCCGGTGCCCATGATAGAGAGTGCTGGCGAATCCCAAGGAAGGTGTATGTCCAACAACGGATGTTAAAAGACTGATGATAATGCTGACGACTCCTGGCAACTTTTTCAAACTGAAATTATCCCCAACCTATTTTTTTGAGTTTGTTTTGAGTTTTACACTCCATAGATTCAAAGCAGTCAACATAAGGGACATTCTAAAATAAAGCAATCAAGAGGACAGGTTAGTCACTTAATAGGAGCTGTCACGTCTTTTTGCTGCATGCCATATTGGGGGTGATCAGTTGAAAAAACTGGACAAAGGATGATCATTGAATAAGTTACTCTTCCACTTTTTGTTTGGGCAGTGATCTCTAAAAAGTCAGAATGCAGCCTGTAGGCATGATGTATACAAATATAGCCGGTCAGCTAGCTAGCAAACTAGCTGGAAAACTTAAAAACAGAAGAAACCAGTGTTGGCTGTTTTGGTGGCAATTTCAGTTGATGGTTCTTGAAATACAAATCAAGTCCGAACGGTCGAGAGAAAAAGATTTAGTATTTTTTACGAAATAGGCCTACTCCAAATTTTCTTCTCAATTTGAAAAAAAAACATATCTTGTCGTCTCAGTCAATATTTTAACAGCCGTAGCAGCAAAATTTAAAGTCATGAAAAAAAAATTCCACCAGAGAATAGATATAGTTTGAATAAATTCTATTTAGATTACTGACGTTTTGCTCCAGAAAACATCTAAAATAATGTAAAAAAGACATCTGAAAATGAAATGACATTATGATGGCATTAGTGAACTGGATCAGTCAGTCGACTGGACAACCTTTGTAAAAGGCCCCAAAGAGGTCAAAGAAGCGTTTTTCTAAAAAACAAAAAACAAATCTGTTTCCAGGAGGATCTAATGGAGTAATGATGCCAATTTTCAAGTCTTTATACAAAATGGTATGGCCAGGAGCACTGGAACATGCGAACACATGCACATGTAAAAAGGGTAGAACCCTTCACCATCTTTGATGGCAACAGATGTTCGATTAAAAATAATACATGTATAAATTCAGAATCAGCAATTTTACCTCCTGGGATAGAAGCCATACTTGAAAAAAGGTTTTTCAGACAGAAGGACTTCCGAAGGGGATATTATAGCGAGCTGCAATGCTGTTTTCGCACCCCACATCGACATTCGCTAGATTAATAAGTCAGCACACAAGGCATTGCAGTGTCGAGTTTGAAGTTTTTTGGATCAACGGTTCTCCTGGAATCTAAGAAAAAAATGAATAAATCGTCAAGGATAATCTAAATTAAGAGATAAAATATCTAAATGGGCAACACCGAGGAGAAGTAACCGAAATACTTTGAAACCATGGTTTCGTATAACGGACAGAAAATTATTTCACATGAATATTATAGCAGGCTGATCCACACATCATTAAGTCTATTCCATTCAAAAAAAGTTTGAATTTATAAAAGAAACAAGTGAAATGCCAGACACAAAATACAGGAATAATATAGCGTAAAAAAACATTGCAAATTGAGTCCCCACTAAAAATCTAAATGGGGGAAATTTTTGAAGAACAAAGAATACATTTTTCTAGTCACAAAAGTGAATAAATCTTTGAATTTTCTGGTTTCACAATGTCATTTCGATCTTTACATATTTTTTGAATTTCACTGAATTCCGTTGAATTGTCGTATGAGTACTTTTATTGGTCCTCATATACTTAGGCTCTTAAGGTTTGCCTAGTTATCCCATGAAAACATACCGAAATGACACCCCTGGGATTTATTTATGTTTAATTTTTAATATATAAATATTCTAATATATACCGTGTATATTTTGTATTCTATTGAAGTTCAGTCTATTTATTTCAGAACCTAGTAGCTGAAGACCCGGGCGTTGCTCATTTTTCCCAAGCTCAGGGAGTATCTCCAGTATACTCCTGGCGCCGTAACAGAGCCCCGTAAAATTTTTGAGTCGACCAATAAAACCAATTAAACATGCTAGAGGGACATTCAGTGAGAAAGAATGTCTATGGCGGACATTTTAAATCAGTTGCACAAATATTTAGCGCTATTCTTCATGATGGCAGAATTTCGCTAACTTGCGTCATTCAGAAAATTTCTTTTTGATCGAATATGGGCATATTGTAAATCGCTGGAAAGGTATTCAGACTGAATAATGTTTACACAAGAACCATGTACATTAAAGCTAGTAATTTCGAGATATCGGCAATCAAATGCCAGAAACACTTGTTTTGAAATGAAATACCGACACTACTAACAAGTGAGGTATTGTTTATGGATCCACCCCAAATCTATTTAGTTCTTCTGTACGCCACAGCGCTCCCATTCATGAAATTTAATTACAATTCATTGAAAACCCCTTGAGATATTGTGTGTACAGACAGAGATATTTTGAAGATATTGTGCATCGTGGACAGTTAGCTTCAGAGTGGGGAAAATAATTGTGAATGGATCTGCTCCAGATTTTCTTTCTCTTTTTGTAGCTTATTTCCCAACATTTCACAACATGTCATTGAAATTCCATGAGAACTTCTAGAGATATCGTGCAGACATAATGACCAGCAACAACATTTCAGATCAGAGCGTTTTGATTAATCCTTGCAATTCTGTATCTCCAAAAGTTCCAAATTGATTTCAATGAAATTTTAAGCTAATTTAAATTTGGTGTCAAACGTTGAGCTGTATTGATTATTTTTCATATACCATATTTTGCCTGGCTTTTGTATTTATTAGTACTAGGGCCCGTCGCAAAGGCACATATTTGAAAGGGGCCTGAGTTGATGGTGCGTAGAGTGGCCTGCAAGACTGGAAGTCAAAGGGAGATTATTTATAAAAACAATGAAGAAATATCTATGATCTTTAATTTTTTTCAAACTTATTTTTTTAGATTTCCCCCAAACTTCCAGCTCAACACTGCATCGCTTTGAATACAACTTAATATTTGTGGTGAAGGTCAACTTCGTACAATGACCAGTTGTGGAATAACCACAGTAAACGCTCACATTTCTTGTAGCGAGATGGTGTGAAGAAGTCATTTTGAAAGTAGGCAAGAACTTCTCTCTTATCTCTTTGAATAACTGAGTGGGAAAACACGAGAAACAATACCTGTCAAAATCTGCAAAGTAGGTAACACCTGCTGCCTGATTTGTTGGTTTCTTAAAAAAATATAAAGAACTATGTCTACACTTGAGGCCTGTTTAATATGAGAGGTTATAATATCGTATCACCGTAGCTGCACAATTGACCGACCAACCAGCCAAATGGGATGAATTTCTTTTCTCTTTGAGTGTCCACATGTCTGTTGGTGTCTCTGGGCACTTCTGGTCACAGTTTTTTGGGGCTACAATCCTGTATATTTGCATGAATACACAACTAGATATCATCCATAAACTTATTTTTGCTTTTTCGAAAAAGTACTTTTTGGGTCTTTATGGTCATTCTAGACCAACAATGCCCAAAACAATATTCTTTAGATAATTTTAGATAAAAGATCTATCTTTTTCAGATAACTTCACATATTTTTTTTCTGATTACTAGTTCTGGTACACGTGTGGGCTACGGCAATTCCTTTATGTAAGGTACGTATACTAATTATATATTATTGATGTTTGGCTACAAAAAATGAGGGTCGTATTAAATTCGAGATCGCATTGTACTCGAGTAAATACGGTACTTATCTCGCTGGTAGCAATTAGAGACATAATCAGGAAGTCATTAGAAAGTAGTGCAACTTGCCTGGCAAAGAGCAACGAACCAGCCTAATGAACTGTGTGAGAGTTCGGAAACAAAACCGGAAAACAGTCGCTACGTGCCTCATTAGGAAGCGTTACAGACCAGTGGACAATGCTGACAATGTATGTAAAGGAGGATAAAACATTTCCAGTATATTATTACCATGTCTATCCAGCCAACGAACATTGTACTATGGTCAGACAAACTAAAAGAGAATTTCGGCCGTGGAATTAAACATACCCTGAGAATCAAATCAGGAAAGGGTTCATCAAGTTCGAGTGTTGAGCTAGTCTAATCGAAAACAAAACTGTAAGATGCGTTGATGGTGATACGTCATCTATCCCGTGTAAGATATGTTGCTTGTGATTCATGGACTGCTACACAGTCAGACTACTGAGAGAATTCGGCTTGCCTTCAGAAGACAGTCGGACCACGTGGGATAGAGATACCACAAACAATCATGAACAATTCCATTTTTGATCTCGGCGTCTAAAAGAGCAGAACGGAAGATTTGGGCTGAGTCTTGGTCGCACTGCGACTCGATCAAACTATCGCCGATTGAATCGTACGTCAAAATCGGGTCGGTTTTCCCGAAGTGCTGCCATTTTGTATTTCTATTCGTATTTTTAATCGCAGATTGGGGCGTTTGATACCTATGGTGCCATGACTCGACTATACAGTCACATGATCATGATATATCAATGCAAAAAATAAATAAATGAATAAGAAGATAGTTCAATTCTAATCGGAATTCAATTCGATTCAATTCATTTAAAACAAAGATAACTACACCAAAACGTTTTTTCACCAAAAAAAAAGTAGTCAAGAAAAGTGGTACTCGAAAATAAGTAGAAAAAGGTTTTTGTAAGTAATTTTTGGAACTTCCAAATACTTCATTTACGCCCCCTCGTAAAACCATTCTTTGATAAACGAACAAAAACATTTTCTCCCTGCATACCTATTCGTTGAACAATGTTTTAGATGTACGAAACGCACAATTAATCTATGACAAAACTACAGAGCAAACAATTCATCTTAATACAAAACTATTTATTAGCAATTTTCTAATTCAATGTTCACTTTTATTGTAACTTCCATTATCGAAAAGACCCCAGAGTTTTGCATTCAGAAATAAAGCAAAAGTAATCTAAAAACATCTAAATTTTTCTTAAATATAATGTAAAACTGTGAAAATAAGCATTATTATTCATCAAAAGTTTCTCATGATGATACAAAGAGCAAACAAATTTTATTTTATTTTCTATTTAAATGAAAAGGAAGTGACGTAAAATACTTTCTCTCTTTCTCATTGGCTACGATATCTAATTCCAAAATCTTCCTTTTCGCTAAGATTGGATCGCAGAAACCATTGCAGACGGTCTTCAACGTTGTAAAAACGCTCATGTCGATATTTGATTGCTGATTGGACTCAAAGAATCGGCAACCTGACGAAATCCAATAGGTGACCGATCGTAAATGTGATACAGGATAAGCTTTTGAACACAGCCTCCCCCTTTGTGCACGCACACACATACACACACACACACGTGCGCATGCGTGCATACGCTTTCGTATACACACATGCCTGCCTGCATGAACCATAGATAAACACACTGATTCAATCGGTCTGTAGCAAGTACGAAAACACATTCTCCCGCAGGGACACACTATTTTTAAAACTGCAGATGCAGTTCTATGACTGGGCCAATAAAATTTCCGTTTTATTGTGATTGATGGCAACTCAATTCTATCTGTGAGTCAGGACCTTTGCCTCACAATAGATAACTAACAATGGATTATCTTGCAAGGGGCAAGAGCTTTTATCTTGCAATAAATAACAATTGCACTCCGCTATCTGCTGCTCTTAATGGGTTAAGGTAGGCTTTCGTTTGTTTAGTAGCTTATGGTAGTAATCTGACAATGTAGAAGTGGAAGATTTGAAAACATATCTGTTTCATCTGAAAAAAACATTATTATAATCATAAAGGTAGGCTTGATGCATTTCGCGGTGTCTTCAAAGAAGCATTCGGTAATACATAAAAACTAGTAAAAAAATACAGGTTGGATGTAGAATTAAAGTATTAGTATTGGTAGCTTGTACAGTCTACATATTGTTACTTCAAAGAAAAGCAAGGAAACAAGTTCAATCATACTCAACACTCGAACTTATATGAAACAATATTATATACTAACATTCTTCCGTCATAAATGACGGGTTATTTATGTATTGATGGGTACTAAGGAGCCCAAAGCTATTTTATAAGGGATTCTTTTTGATATTCCAAGTATCCTAATTTATTTTTTTCAAGTTTCAACTAAACTGAAGCAGTTTAGAGGTGTGATTAAAATAAAGTCTAAAGAGTTTCTATGGCGAAATAACCATTTTTATGTCATGATAGGAAAGTAAATAAAGCAATTAAATCAATGCAAAAATGGAGAATAGATTTGCATGTATGTCTATCATATGAATAGATTATACAAGTACACATTTGCATATGCACTTGGCATTAGTTTTTCTAAACAAGAATTCAGATCATCATCATCAACAACAGTAGCAGCAGTCTTTGAGCATTCGCCGTTGGACATAGACCTCTCCCAAGGCGTTGCAGAGCCAATACAATCTGAACTTGTCTAGTTAGTCACGCCATCTTATTTTTGCCTGCTACAATGTCGCATTAGATATTTGGATATCCACGTTGTGATGTCTGGCGATTGTCAGACTTTCTTGCAAAATGACCCAGCTCATTGCCAATTGGTCTTTGATAGATTCTATGATATCTCTGACTCCTGCTATTTCCTCTGATATACCGTACTGTCTTGTGATCTCTCCATGTAATGCTGAGCACGATTCTCTCATGTACACGTTGCGTGGCTCCCAGTTTGAGGGTCAGTCTTTTGGGTAGGTTCCATGTTTCAGCCTCATAGGTGACTATCAGGAGGATGCCTTGGTTGCATAACCTTCTTTTTAGGACTAATGCGATTCTCTTGTTCTTGAAGGTCGAGCTTACATTACTGAAAGCTTGCCAACTTAGGGAGATTCTTCGTTTGATTTTTTCTTCTTTTGGGGATTTCATAGAGGTCAAGAAACAACCATAGTATCATAGAAATGAGATGATACTATGATACTTTAATAGAATGTACAAGGCGTAAGAAAGGCTAAAAATGGCCCAAATTTATTTGAAAATGATACCCGAAGAATATTTCCATATCGCTATATTTCACGAATATGAGAATCGACTCAAAGAAAGACCACTTGTTCTTCCTCTTCTTCTGCTTTACTCTCCTCCTCTCTTTCTATTTGCTTTAGTGTAACAGAAATTAACAAATCAACAAACAAAAAAAGTAACATCGGCTTTTTAATAATTAGATCGTGCCTAGTAATTAAAATTTGTTGGGTGTGCACAAATGACACCGTGAAGCTGGGATGGGAGAAGCACCGTTCGATTAATTCATTTAGTTAAAATCGATGAGATAAAACTGGTCCGAAAGTGGGTGAAGCTTACCGACGATAACATTAACAGGAAAACTGGAAATTTTCAATAAGTATAAATGTAACACATTGTGATTGTAAAACCCCCGCTTTTGTTGAAGTTGACTATGTTCTGATCCTAACAACAATGACGTGGGGTCCAGACTTCAGGTTAAGACTAAAAGGTGAAAAAGCAATAAATATCTTTTTTCTTTCAAAGAGAGGGACAGAGAGAGAGAGAGAGGGGGGCAGGGGATTCTATTTCTATGCCATCAGTCATGGAAAGGATGAAAGAAAGAGGAAAGAGAGAAAGAAAGGAAGAAGAAAAGAAAGAGTGAAGAAGAAATAGAAAAAGAAAGAGGGGGAAATAGAGAGAAAAAGAAAGAAAGATAGAAAAAAGGGAAAAGAAAATGGAAAGCTGAAGACGCTTCATTGAATTATTTGGTGTCACTAACCGAATACTTTTTATAAGAATTAATTACTTCTTTTATTTATCTTTACAATTCTTTTTTCATTTTTATTCTTCTTAACTCTTCTCGGCCAGAACTGCCCATACTAAAAACTTGAAATTTTGTACTGACACCCCCCTCAATGACTACCAAAAAATTCCATTTTGCTTTTCGAAAATTCGGCTTAATGGCCGAGATAGTTGCATTCAGAGTGGAGCTCTATCATGAGCAACCAATCTGGTCATACTTATAATTATGTGTGTATGAATTTATGCATGAATTGCCTCATTTTTCTTGGTAACTGACCTCTAGTGATTACATCATTTTTTATGCGCTGGTTCCAAAATGTATGTCTGCACGCGCATGTGCATTGTTTAGAAAAAAAACTGAACGTAAGCCAAAAAACAAAACTTGATTATATACACTACGATATCTGCTCGAAAGCATTAAATAATCTAAGATTATTCCTCTCACAATATATATATATATATATATATATATATATATATATATATATATATATATATATATAATCATATCTGGTGATATCTGATTCAGTCATGTGGAAGAGGTTTCTGATTACATTCGTCAAATTCATAGAATCCGAAGAATTTTCTAATTTTGTTTTTCGTCTGTTCTTGTCTCACTTGATTTATCATTTTTGTTGATATATGTGGAACTTGTTCTTTCAGACCACTCAGCTGTATTGAGAGTTCCAATAAGTAAAGGAAGAGAAGAATCGCGAGATTGGTCGGTTTCTCGAGGAGCAACGAGATGAGGAAGTCTTTAATGGTTTGCACGTGTGTTTAGTCGCTTCTTTCGCGAACAACAAAGAGGTTTGCTCTTGGCAGAGACGGCAACACAGGTACGGAAAGACGCTGGAAAGAGGAAAGCTCGCTTGTTTCCTGGAATGCGTCCGTAAAATGGAGATAACAAGTGTGAGTCCTAGATTGAATAAGCGATCATTTCCTTTTTTCAAACTCACCGCACAAATAAAATACATATGATAAGATAAAACGACTTTATTTCCAAAAGAATGCTCTGCTTCACACACACGACCACTTGATGTTAAAAACGGCGCACAAATACGAACAATCAAACCATTTGATTCATTCAAAGCAATAAATCTTCTTTTTTTTTCTCAAGGGGAGATAAGTCGTTTCAAGGCTAACAGGAATTATCTCCAATTCACGGATGCATTTTAGGAATCTTCTGAGAGCTAACTTGGAGAATCTCGATTTAATGAAAAATTTAGACAGGTCTGGTCAGTCTCTCTGTAGGATTATGTGACCAACGTCTTTTTGTAGCATGCTGTGTTGGGGTGATTTGATACACGACCAATTGATTAACAGGAGTCTGTCTTACTGACTAAGATAAAACGGAAAAATTATCTCACAGATACGCACGTGCCTATTTGATTCTCATAAAGAATCATATGTTTTTTCATTATATATAAAATAGTAACCATCTCCAGTCGGAAATGAAGTTGGAGTGAAGTTTGATAATGAAGAGTCTGCTCTTCTAAATAAGATGATAGTTGTTGTTGTTGTTGTTGTTGTTGTTGTTGTTGTTGTTGTTGTTGTTGTTATTACAGTAGGAAAACATAGTAAACTTCAGAATTGAAAAACTAATTGAGGATTGTTGTTGTTGTTACGATAGAACAAACTCAACTCCAGACTTGGACTGGAGTTTAACAAAAATGTAACAGGGATGGAATTGAAAAAAAACAACTTGTTGACATTTTGATACATCATGAAATTCGAAATATTGCCCAATTAATTATTGTGTATGATATGGTTGAAATATTCTCATAGTCTATGCGTCCATTTATTCACTACGTTTCGTCAGTGTGCCCAACGGCCTTCATCAAGTATTGTTTGTTCTAGAATGTAGCCACGCTTCTCAGTGCGCATGCTCGATGGGACTGGACACGTCACATCCGTTTTTGTATACTGAGGTTGTGTTTTCTAAGAATACCCTAACGATGAAAGGTTTTCAGATGCTATTGATACCGTTCTTAGGTCGGCAAATACAGTGGCATAGTCTGATGTCATGTCATGACGAACTTCCGGTTCCAACTGGGATCCAATTCATACCATATTACTACTAGGAGAATTTTCTTCGATTCTGTCTTCGTCGTTATTTTTAGTTGTTTCAACCAAAATCTGTCAGTATAGGACATCTAGTTTATACTTGATAAAAGATTTTGTTAACTTTTATCGATTTAAAAGCGCTTTCCTATCGGAAAAGTATAACAAAGTAAAGAAATCATACATTGCTCTCTTCTCGATTCCAATCACAGATCTGATCCTCGCTGTTGTAAATATTACATATTTTCTAATGACGGGACACAGTCTCATCGTTGAAAGGCAATATTTATACATTCTTATAACTTTGAAGAAATATCCTCAGGCTAAAATTACGTGGGTCTTTTCTTGGTCAAAACCACTACAAAACAACCGGGGTTATCTAGCTAGCTACTTCAACCTTCTCGAACTAAAATGTCAGTAATTGTAATAGATATTTTATTGTAATAAACTTTCAATATTTATTAAGAAGACAGATTATGAAAAGTTTTGGGGGAGCAGGGGCTTATTTCTGTGATCAATATAAAGTCTGATAAATCTAAATACTAAAAGAAGCGTGTAACACTTGCATACTCTTCAAAGAAGAAAGCGACGAAAACAAGAAACAAGCCATATTCTCTTAGTATTAATTTAGTATGAATTGGATCCAAGCTGGAACCGGAAATTCAGTTATGACGTCAGGACGTTACCACTCAATTGAACAAGGTATGCGTGCCACATCCTTCAGGTGTCGTATTCCCTAATTGTTCTCCTTGTCGATAACTTGCAGTTCATACCATAAGGATCTATGCTCACTATTTGTATTTGCATTTTATTTCGACCCTCTGGCATTCGTTGAAGCACTGTATCGACTAAAGAAATCTTGGTTCACTACAAGCAATAGAAATCATATTTCGTTCTCTGTTATTTGAAAAGGTTGCCAGACCAGGGGGTGCCAGATAGAAGTGGTTTGCTGGATTTAAGGATTTACGAGATTAAAGAGATCGCCGAATGATTTACGGGACCATGATTGTCAGGAAGCAGAAATTGAACCAGCGTAAAGAACGGAAACTTGAAGATAGAATTTAGGTAGGGAAGGAAGCCCAACCGGAGAAAACAAAATTACGTAAAGAATGCTACAGCAGAAGGAAAAGAAAATCTTATTATAGGTAGGCGTAAATCAGACCGGCGTAAAAATTGAACGAAAAACTTGAAGACAGAATTTAGGTGATGAAAGCTAAGCCAGAGGGAAACAAAAACTGATTTCCGGGTATGTATTGAACCACTAATGCGATTCACAAAAAGAAAATCAGAACTTAAGATTTCATCTTGTAAAGACATGGTATTAAAATTGGCTTCAACAAGAGTGACGTCATATTTTCATCGAAAGGTTTTATCGATTTGGAATCGATCGAGTGTTTTGTCACTAGCAGACATCAGTCCATTTATGTTTCTAAATACAAATTGAAGACTTTAAAAATAGGTCTGGTTAGTCACTCAGTTGGAACTGTCACGTGACCACTGTCTTTTGGCAGCATGTCGTTGGTGGGGGTGAATAATTGAAATATTGAAAGAACGGATGATCGATGAACTTGTTACTTCTTAGGCCTTTTGTCAGGCAGTAATAACTAAAAGGTCTGAATTTTCGAAAGACAAGCTAATACAAATGAGTAATCAATTCCTCAAACTGAACCCTGTTCTGAAAGAATATCATGGGGATAAATTTTGGAAACACTCAGAAAGAGGTATTTCCAGAATGATAAATTTCAGCCCTCTACCTCCTTTCGTACAGCCTGTACGCATGATACACACACACACACACACACACACACACATATATATATATATATATATAGCTAGCAAGACCTACTTGAAAACTGAAAGAAAACCCATGTTGACAGTTTTGGTGATAGTTTTGTTTCTAAAACCTAATATTTCACACACTCACTCACTCGATATAACATTTTTGGTGAAAAGTTGAAATAAAAAAAACAAGGACTATTGTGCAGATACTTCCTGAGAATTCTTCAATATTTAACTGATATTACAATAATGGTAGAATGAATATTTAACACCCACAGGTCGGACAGGAAGATTGTGTTGCGCATGTCTTTTAACGGCGAAGGACTTGCCTACCAGGAAAATCAGCTTTCAAAATGCCCCCACCACACGCCAGTAGGGGATATAGTATTATCCCAACCGCCAGGAGGTCAGTTACAGATAGTGTTACAATCAATGAAATTGAGATCAGACTCTGGGTTACTTCAAATAATACACGTACCTGCTTACCTAACTACAGTCTTTTGCTCGCCAGAAATCGTTCATGATTGAAGACCAAGTCACAAAGTTATTCTAAAGCAAATTTTTATTACTTACCAGTTCATGCTCGTCAAAAATGACGTGGTACTAACATATTAATCGGTACTAAAGAGCCCCGAACTATTCTATTAGATAATCCATTTTTGATAATTCAAGTATTGTAAATTTTCAGCTTGAGATTAAACATTTCTTTCATTCACTTAAAAAAAAAAAAATATTTTAAATGTTAGCGCAATTCTGTGACGTTATTTTCATTGTTATGTCTCGGTAGCCTATCGTAATTCATACAAACCCTTTACACTAATTTTTTAGCTATGTTAATCTATTTGGCAGGGACTAATTCATTATAACTCCGAGTTTATAACAGGATTCGAACAGGAAATACAACCATACAATTATATAATTGAACATTTAATTTGCGTGTATGGCTTTTATATGGATAGATACGTACTGTATGACGGAATACTTTTTTGACAGCTTACTATAAGTGTCATTTTGCACAGGAACAGTGATGAAAATGAGAGGAACCTTGGGTATGGCGTAAACCTTCTTTCAAGGTTTTTGCATGTCCCAAAACGGCCCCCAAAATAACCATAACAAAAGATATTACCAGGAACCCCAACTGCACGGGTTAATTTCACGCATCCCTTATGTAACCCACTGTGATCCTAGAGCCTAAATACGAGATACAGTCTTCATCGAGTTACCGAAACCAATCCTCGTTATCATATTTTAAACGTCGGTCGTTAGGCATAGACCATCCCCAAGATTTGAGTCTGTATCGCGGGCGTCGCGGCACCAATATCTCCTGAGCGTGACTAAATCGTTTAAATCGTCACACGATCTCATCTTCTGTCCGTCACAATATCGTTTATGATCTCTGCGAATCCACGTTGCAAGATGTGATGTCCAGCGGTTGTCTGACATTCTGGCTTGTAGCTTGCCTTTAGGAAATCCTCTGGACGTAAGATCTCAGCAGAGCAAGCTCAACATTCAAAATGCAAAAAGATTTTGTTCCGAAACAGAAATGTCTACGATCAATGCGTAATGATAGTCACCTTAGGTGCTGGATCATGGAATCTTTCCATTTCTATAACTGACAAAGAAACTCATCTCCACTTTCTCTGCTGGAATAGATCTGCACCTGTGCATACGTGAAATCTGATCGTTCGGAAAATAATGACCCTTTTTTCCTTGTTTTTCACGCCACACTGAACAATTGGGGTTGTTCCTTAGCCCCATGCTAGGGTCAGTATTGGAAGCTGCTTGAAATAGATCCGGACTAATTTTTTCACTTGTGCAAGAGGATTATTACCTACTCTTCTTACTTACTTTTCCCCATCTTCTGGTTTAAGGGTCAACACTATCTATAGATAACTCTGAAAATAACGGTTGAATATTAGTGAAAATAGCATATTTTGATCATTAAAACAAACAATATATATTGGTACAATATGCTATAGTAATGTTGTAAGACACGATTAATAGTTGATATCAAGAATTGGCCATTTTCTCCCGAACCACCGAATACATCTATAATCTGAATAATGTATTCTTATAATGATTAACCTTTAGCCCTTTGCATTATTGTTTAAGGGTGCCAAGATTTTGTGCACTTCGTAAGCATGAATTGACATGAAATTGACAAAACACAGCCTCAAAATTCAAATATACTATCGTTTGGTGATGGTAGTCGTCTGCAATGGAGAAACAAACCTTTTGCTCGATGAATGAAGTCACCTATTGATTGCACAAGGTTGAAGAAGATGCCGAGTCTGACCTTTAGAGAATCATTTGATCTAGTTAGTTATTCAATAGAAACCAACACGTGACCGACCAATTCTGGCAGTATGATGATTAATCAGAAGAATCTGAAAAAGTGGTGATCAATGAATAAGTTGCTTCTCCTGCATTTTGATGGGCGGTGATCTCTACAAAGTTTTAATTTTCAACAAAATAATAAAAGACAACAAAAACAAAACACAAATCCAGAATAATAAGTAAATGTTCAAGTTTAAGCCCTGTTGCTACATTGGTGTGGCCTGTACGCTTAATACATAGCCAGCCAGCCAGCCAGACCAACTTGAAAACTGAAGAAACCACTTTAACAGTGTTGATGACAGGTGTAGTTGACGGTTTCTAACCTATGAACGCCTACAAAGTGTCTTCGAAAAGTGATGAATTATTCTAAAACGTTTCATCTCTGATATCTCTCTCTCTCCTCTCTCTGTCTCTAACTCTCTCTCCTCTCTCTGTCTATCTCTTTCCTACTTACTAACGTTTTGATGACGTTGAATGTTCAGATAATGGATTATGCCGTAGGGCGAATTTGATCTTAAAACTGATCACAAGATGTTATAAAAGCTTTTGCGTAAGATTTTGAGATCGATTTTTTTATGTGTCCGCACATCTCAATAATATGCTGGTCGGACGGCCAGGCGGTCGGGTGGTTCAAGTTACGTTAAACAAGAGAGAGAGAAAGAGGAAGAAGAATGTGACGTTATTAAAAGAACATCTATTCTGATCAATAGATGACTTATCAAGCCTTTCTTTTTCACAGTGTTGGTATAAATCGTTATAGTTAAAACTGCCTTCAAAAATGGCTAAAATCTGCAGAAGCTTTCAATTTCAATTTCCAGCTAACTTTATGGCTACAAATGTTATATAAAGTCATTTGAAGCGAACAATTCACATTTCTCTTCTTTCTTTTTTTATATGAGTCGGAAGGTCCGTTGATCTCACTCGAGTTAACAACAGAAATAGGAACAAGGGGGACATGTGTTTTATTCACCAGTTGCTATAATGTCATAAGACGTGTGATGTCATCAATAGATGATGCATCAAGTGTTAATTAATTGCTAAAACTATCTACTAAAATGGCTAAAATCGGCTAAACATTTGAATTTCCAGATCACTTTATAGTTAAAAATTTTCTCCCCTTTGAAAGCCTACTTAAACAAAATAACCATACACTAGGACCCCAGAATAAATCATTGATGGAATTGTACACTTACTTTAATCTAAACTTATTAATCATTTTTTTTTAATAACCAGATTTTCGAGTGGACTATCCTCATCTTCCTCTTCTGCTATTATTACCAAGGCTAGTAATGTTACCAATACTTAGCTTAGAATCCCTTTGAAATCAGAAATTACCGATATGGACGTAAGGATGGTGGACACATTGTTGAACTCATGATTCTTGTTAATATTGTCCATAATCTTAAAAAGAGTAACTATCACACCAACTTTTGTCAATACAATCCAATCTCTTACCATCGGGACGATGTAGTCGCTCAAGCCTGGATGTTGCAGGGTCAAATTCCTCTCCAAAACCTTGCTGTTGTTCTTGTAACAGTAAAACAAGGACCATAAATTCAACAATGAAGCAGGGGGAGGAGGAAAAAGAAGAGCGAGTTATTTTTCTTTGAGTCAATTGATTCTCATATTTGTAAAATATTGTAACATGGAAATATTTCCAAAACAACACTTTCAATAAAATCGTAAATAGCCATTCTGTTATGACATCATAGCATATGACATCAATCCTCTCTCTTTTTTCCTATTTATATTGTTTAACGTAACTGGTACTAACCGACCGATCGACAGAAAAGCGTTTAATAGAGATATGTTGATACAACTGAAGAAGAAAAAAAAAGTCAATCAGGTTTGGACTGGAGTCCAACTAAGTTTAAATTAGAAGATGAATACAATCCCTATGTAGATGTTATAAAATCTATCAAGTCATTCGAGGAGGAAGGTTATTGAACCAAAAATATATAAAAATAAACTAAACAGGTCTGGTTAGTCACTCAATAGAAACCGTCACGATACCAACGTCCTTTGGCTGCATTTGGGGGTGATCGATTGAAAAATCGAAAAGAGGGTTATAAATGAATAAACTACTTCTCTCGCCCATTGTTGGGCAGTGATCACTAGAAAAGTCTTATCTTTCAAAAAACAGGTGTGAAAAAACTGACTCAAACTAAGGGATCAATTAAGGGAAAACTTACGTTGCTAATTGGACCCCCACTAAAAACCTATTCAGGGTAATTTCAAAAACCATAAACCCTATTTTTTCTAAATGTAGTAAGAATATATCTTAAAATTTCTAGTCGTCAAGTTCAATTGGTGCAACCAATACATAGCCAGTCAGCCAGATCAACTTGAAAACTAAAGAAACTCATGTGGCTGTTTTGGTGGAAGTTTAGCTTGATAGTGTCTAACATGAAAATGGAGCCAACTTCTCAAAGAATCATTTTATGATAAATATCTGTGATGCACGAATA
Organism: Thysanoteuthis rhombus; assembly: GCA_963457665.1. Taxonomy (NCBI): domain Eukaryota; kingdom Metazoa; phylum Mollusca; class Cephalopoda; order Oegopsida; family Thysanoteuthidae; genus Thysanoteuthis; species Thysanoteuthis major. The sequence goes on along the minus strand of OY735237.1, from coordinate 38,779,728 downwards.
TTAGGAAAAATATGTTGCCAAAATTGTACCCAAGAATTTTGAAATCTCGTGACGTCACTTCCTATGGCTTCCCTTTTTCCAAGAAAAAGTAACACCTGATGTTCACTTTCACTTCACCGTTGGTAGGTGTAACCCTGGTTCGACCAGTATATTTTCTATTAATTTTTACCGTGACTCACATAGCATTCTCCATACCATTTTTGTTACTGGCATGAGACTTCTTCGTGTTTATACACTCTTGCTGTACGTTTTCGGCGAATATTTTGGGAGTGTAGTTTCTTATCGCCTTGGGAACCCGCTGCACTTTTCTACTACAAGCTTTCAACACACACACACACATATATATATATATATATATATATATGGTCTGGCATCTTAGTCTTGATGTGGGGTTGGTCCTGTTGGGGGTTGGTCCCACAAACTATACTATCCCAGCCGTGGTTCTGGGTTAGTAAAAGAAGGCAACAAAACGGAATTTCGTTTATATGTTTTATATAGAATATTGATTATCAATATCTCTGGAGACGGGAAATGCCTATTCGCAGTTGAAAAGAGAGGAGGCCGATTATTATCTAAGTCAAAATGACGACTAGTCTCTCATATCACGAACGGTAGTCTACTGAATGGTAGCAGCGGTTGACGGTCACTAAGGGCGGACGGCTGACACGAGAGAGGGCTGGCAGCGAGTCTCTTCTCCAAACCCAAATTTTACTCTGACTGCTTGTTACGAAAATCTCCCTTATGTAAGCCCTTGGTATCGACACTGTATCTCTTGTAACCGACTTCCCTTATCTCTCCCTCTCCTGCCATCTCGACCTTTCCGGTAAAACCCAAAACATTGTCCCTCATTCATCTCGCGACGCAGGTCTGTTCAATATCATAAATTAGTCTCCCCCTCTCCAAAGGACTCTGCAAATAACTTTTCTTTCATAAGCTTTTACTCTCTCTCTCTAGACCCCAAATACTGGCCCTTATATCTGGCTTTGTTTTTGAACCCCAGGACTTGACAGATGACACTAGATTGAAAAAGTACAGATAACTCAACTTCCCATGACATGGTCATCAAATCGGGAACAAAACCTTTTTCCAAAAGCATTCGTTTTTGCAACCCAGGACTTGACAGATGACACCAGATTGAAAAAGCACCGGTGACCCAACTTCCTATGACATCTCGAAAAACACATTATCCCCTTTAACACAGATAACTCCTTTTGTAATAACAATAGTAATTACTGGTAATAACCATAGTAATTTTTAGTAACAGCCATAGTAATTTTCGTAATTTTCAGGACACGGGGGACTCCTGGCCCCCTAGTGTCACATTGAGAGCTCCTTGCATGTATTTCTGTCTTTGCTTAATGATCATTTACGGTAATGTGTTGTAATGTTCGTAACCATCCCTACTGACACAATACAATTTAGTATTTCTTCTTCTCTTTCCGCTAAGAATGTAGCCATGACTTCAGCAACACAGTCAAGCGTGTCTCTCTTATTAGAAACTGTCAACATATGTTTCTTCAGTTTTTAATCTGGTCTGACTGGCTGCCTTAGTATGTATGTATGTATGTATGTATGTTGTATGAATGTATGTGTGTATACATGCATGAATGTAAGCATGAATGTATGTATGTATGTATGTATGTATGAATGTATGTATGTATGTATGTATGTATCGTGCATACAGGTTGACTAGTGCTGCTAAGAGTTTGAATATCTAAACATTTTATCCTTATTATCCCTTGAAACATTTTTTTTTTTGCTTTGAACCTGTCTCCCCTAAATTGGGGTTTCAATTTGCAATGCAGGTTTTTGCAAAATCGGTCTATTAGTTTATACCAGACAGCATTTATGCTTATTTTTTTTAATTCGGACATTTTTTGTGATCATTGCCCAACAAAAGACGAGAGAAGTAACTTATTCATTGATGATTCTTTTTTTTCCTAATTCTTCAATTAATCACCCCCAACTTGGCCTGCTGCCAAAGGACTACATTCACTTGAAGGTTACCTTTGTGTGACTAACCAGACCAGTTATGAGTACTTTTCAATTTTCTTGGCTCGAACCTAGTTAAGAAATATCTATAACACTCCCTTTTCTTTCAACTACCTCCACATTCTTGTCTACAGTTCCTAAAGGTATGCAGCAATTATCTCTTCGTTCTTCATATGTCATTAAATGCTCTTGGAATATACTAAGACAGTGCCTGTTCAATGAGTGCATGTCTTGAAAGACTGAGACTCTATGATATGTAAAGCAGCCAGCCAAAATGGTCATGTAAAAAAAAAAATTTCCCCTCCGTCGCACAAAACTACGGCTTCCAAGTATTTCGGTTACTTTTCTCCATGTTGCCAATTTAGATGTCTTATACCTAAATTTAGATAATTCCTAAAAGCAGAAGTCAAGGGGGGTAATTTATAGAGACTATGAAGAAAGATCTTTAGCCCGTTTTTTTTCATTGATACTGATTAGATTTTGCAGGAATTGGTGATAAGAATAAACTTCCGACTCGACACTTGTTTATGTTTGAGAACTAGTACTATATAGAAGTGACGGGGATAGTGTTTGCATCGAGATATTTGATTAACTTGTGGCAGGAACAGTTTTTGCATCAATATGTTTCATTAAAATTTGGCAGGGAGTGGCAAGGATAAAAATACAACATTGTGTTCTGACTAATATATCGGGCGCATGTCGACTTCCTATTATGGCCATGCATACACACTTACTCACTCAGACACACACAGATTTTTTTCAATTGTAGATCATCATCATCATCATCATCATCATTCGTTGAACCTACGTATCCAAAGATTCACGAGACTTCTTAATCATGGGCGTCGCGGAGCCAATACTTTCTGAACTTGTTCGTTACACCATCTTATATTTGCCAGCCACAGTTTATGATCTCTTGTGATCCACTATGTGAGTTGCAATGTCCAAAGATTGTTTGACATTCTTGTTACATGACCAATTCATTGCCATTTGAGTTTTTTTTTTCATAGTGTCTAGGGTATCACTGACTCCTGCCTTTCTCTAATGTACTATGCAGTCTTGTGATCTTCTCATGTAATGTTGAGCACGCTCTTTTCTTGTACACGTTGCATGACTCAAAGTTTGATAATCAATCTCTTGGTTAGATTACCGGTTGAGGGTGTTAATCGATTAAGACCCAAACAACTAAAGCCCCGGGTTCTGTCTCTGACTATGTGTCCAGGTTACCCCTGTGTAAAAAATATGTTTCAGGCCCATATGTGACTATCGTGCAGGTGCATTGGACTAATCTCTGGGACTAAGGGGATTTTCTTGCCTGCAAAGGTTGAGCTCGTTTCATTGAAAGCTTGCCAACCAAAAGTCATCCACGATTTCTCCTTTTGAGGATTTCATTCGTTTTCCCATGAAGATACAAGGATCCACTTTCTTCAGTTCAACATTTCCGATTTTTATTGTTGTCTTTCTCCTCAACATGTTTGTTTTACATAACATTTGTTCCATCATTCCTATCTGTGTAGACATCACCTTTGTTTGACTCTTTTCCATGACATAACGGACAGCCGGTGCAATTGCCAGGAAATATCATTCTACTCACCCAGATCCGATGTTTCAAGTGCTAATCTCCCTCTTAACATCAACGTAGATGATACTTTTCATTCCCGCCCATTCGATAATGAAATAGTTCGATGTGAAAACTATCCCTGTTCTATAAGAATAAGAATAACTTAATGTATTTCCAAGGCTTTTTTTTTTTAAATTGACTAACATCGGAATATTTCATTAACGTTCGGGGCAAGGAATGACAGGGAATTTGTTTATGCTTGAGTACTAGTAGTAAGTGGCAGGAATAGTTTTTGCATCAACATATTTCATCAAAGTGAGGCAGGAAGTGGCAGGGATTAAAAAATATTACCCCTCCAAAGTATATATTTATTGGCAAATAGCAGTCACTTAAATTCCAAATGATGAGATAGTATTCAACTAAATTTCCTCATCTACTAATATAACGAACAATATGAATTTTCAGGCTCTCTGCCCATAACCATGGACGCTTCCAGTTAAGAGTAATATCTACTTATATAATGATCAGCGTGATTTTTTGGGTTCTCTCTCCGTAACAATGGACCCTTCCGCTTAAAGGTAATATCTGCTTACAAAATGAACATCTTCTTGGTTTTCTCTTTTGAAAATCTATGCTAGTCTGTGCCCGACAGTGTTCGCACGTGTTTTGGAGTTTTCGGTGAAATTTAGCCTTTTTTCTAGTGATCACCGCTCAACAAAAGACGAGAGAAATAATTTATCCATTGATCACCCAAGTTAATCCAAAGTTTTAATTGAGCACCTCCAACCAAACACACCACTGGAAGACATTGATTACGTGACGGTTTCTATTGGGTGACTAACCAGACCTGTTTTGTTTGAAATAAAGCCGAGAAGCAATAAATCTAAAGAATGTTTGAGAATGAAAAGCAATCAAAGGCAGAACATAATCCCCCCACCTGCGCCTTCAATCAATTTGGTTGGTCATTCGATAGAAACTGTCACGTGGCAGCACGTCGTGTTGGCGGTGATCAATAAAAAGGGGGGGGGCGATCAATCAATAAGTTACACATCTCGGCTTTCATAGGCCAATGTCTTAATTTTTCTGAAAGTTCATGCTTCAATATATGCTCCTGTTTTCAGATCGAATTTCGCTTTAATATTTGCCTGTCTTCAAAGTTTCTTCGATAAACATGTTTTCCCGTAAACCTCTTCTCCCCTCCTCAGCCTGGATTCGGGCTTCTATATTAATGAGTGTCAATCGTTATTTGAAATCAATTTAGACGATTAACATAATTTGTTTGGTGTTGTGTTTTCAAAAATGATTGCTCAGTCCATTGATACTGGCTGGATGGTGTCCAACCCCCAAGGGATTATGAGGGAAAGGGGATGTTATAGTTGTTGAACTCAGTACAATTTGGCCTCTTATTCAGATCGATGAAGCTTGTCGCCTTTTGTATGCTCTCTGGCACCGTTGGCTTCTTTATAAATATTAAACTTTAATGCCTTTAAACGCCGAGAAGGTACCGCCATATTTGTTCTGTTTAGAATTCCCGAAGGTTTTCGAGAGTATGAAACTATTTACTTTCGCCAACGATTTTTTTCGTTCCTTTCTGAACACATTTCAGCTTTTCTAAGTATTAGAACCGCCGACAAAAACTGTCAACATCAACGTAGTCACCATCATATCAAGGTTTCTGAGGTTTTTAAGTTGATTTAGCTGGCTGGCTGGCTGGCTATGTATGTATCATGCGTATAGTCCACACAAAAAGAGAAAAAGAGAGAGAGAAAGCAGAAAATTTCAACTCATAACTTATGTTTAGAAAAATACTGATTTTCAATGAGGGTTCAATTTGCAATATAAATTTTTGCTAAATTAATCTCTTAGTTCACTTTTTGTTTGAAAATTCAGATTTTTTTAGTGAATGCGACAACATTTTTTCCAATTCAATAACTGATTAAACCCAACACATTACATCATAAGAAGATGCTTTATTGTGATTTATTGCAATATGTTTTTTTTCCTGTGAGACGGTACCTCATTATCAATTGATAATTTGCCATGTATTATTTTGCAATGGAAAAGGGCTTTTATCCTGCAATCGAAGAGATAAACTTGAATGACACGAGTTGAACAGAAATTTTCATAATGAAACCGTAAGAACAACATTCCTCATCAATGTAAACCAATACGTACAATTCACACCCCCTAGCGGGGTTTGAACTCACGACCAACTGATTCACAGGAGGCAAATTGACAGACTGAGTAAATTTGACAAGCCTTACATAAAACAGATAATTCGTTCGTGCACGTGCTCATTTCATTTTGAAAAAGTGATACATTCAAGTCTCACATAACCATGAATTTATTTATTATATATACAATACAAACGTTGCGGAAATCATCTTAAGTCGGAATTGAAGTTGGAGGGGAATTTGCCCTTGCAGTTGTCAGGCGTGTTATAAATCGGTTTGTTTTCATAGGACGAGGCAGGCAGACAATGAAGAGGTTACTTTTGTATAGATGAGGCACACGTTGTTCTTGTTACAGTAGAAAATCTAAATCGACTTCAGATTTGGAAAATTAATTGAGGATTGTTGTTGTTGTTAGGATACAAAAACAAACTCAACCCCAGACTCGGATTGGAGTTTAACAAAAATGTATTGGGGATAGAATTAAAAAAAATCAGGTGGATATTTTTTTATATGTCATGAATTTCAAAATTTACAATTCACCTTCTCCTGTGATTCTGAACTCACGACCAATTGTTTCCCCGGGGACTGTTCTACTGATTGGTCTATATTAACAACGCTTTGAGACTAATGAAAATTCATCAAACCGATACACCCGGGTGTATCTCATTCTAATAAACAGATACATTTATACATAATGTATGCATATTAATAAAGTTTTCATCTATTACATATACAATACAAAAGTTTCAGTAATCATCTTCAGTCGGGAGAGATGTTGTAATGGAATGTGACCCTGAAGTAGCCAGGCTAATTATCAATAGACTCATTAGTGAAAAAAGGGAGAGGTGCAGCAGACAATTCACTTCTTACTTCTTGTCCTGATATTGTATTTAGGTGTACATAACCCGCACTTTTGTACGAGTGGCATCCTGATTTTCATATTTATACCGAATACATTTATGAAAAAGTTTGATTTTAATGACAATCTAAAAACAATTAAAGATATCTTTGTGTGCGTCTGTGTCTCACTGAATATACATTACAATTACCCAACATCTGACCATTGTGCGAAATTATCATTTTCCATCTGTATTAGTCACCACACAAGGTAGTGTACTATCTATTTAAATTTGTTTCGGTCGGTGGCCCACGAGGGGATCAAGCAAAATATCACGGACAGTCTTCATATGAAAAGTAAAGAAAACTATGTTCAAAAAGTTCAAATATGAAGAAAAAATTATTATACTACTACGTACTGTATTTCTTCGTGTATAACATGGAAAATTTTGTACCGAAATCTGGGCCAAATTAGGGTAGGGAGTTGTCCTATATGCGAACGTATGCAGAAAATATTTTCTATACAGTACTAAAATTAAGTGCATTTGGATGAGAGGTGACAAGACCTTACTCCACCGCCACTAAGAAATATAAATTTGACCGATAACCAACTGTAAAGGTGAAATGAATTAGAGAAAAACATTTCACTGGTCAGGGTTTTTTTTTTTCATCATATATTTGGGTTTTTCTCCCCAGGAGATCAGCAAATGTATTTCTGTTCTTTCTCATGATATTTTATTTGATGAAATCAAAATTCCCATTAAAAATCTCAAATGGCAGTGGGTAGGCCATGTTGCAATAATGGCGGACAACCGATGGACATCGTGACTCACGACATGGATCCCCCGAGATCACATCGCGCAATCGAGACTGGCAGAATATTAGATGGAGAGACGAGTTAGACAAACTCAGAAAGTACTGGCTCCGCGACGCCCATGACAGAGAAATGTGGCGAATCTCGGGGAAGGTCCATGTCCGACGACGGACGTTGAAAGACTGATGATGATACCATAACTGCAGTATTGCAATACACAAACTTGCAAGAACGAAGTAGAAAACGAAACAATTAGGACTGGCGAACTATTGTACCAAATTGAGTACCCGTGTTACACAAGAGGCTACAATTCTATACCTATTTTCATCTCTAAATCCAGGGCTTGTATTCTATGAGTATCGTATGATACACGGATTCACGCTGCTTTGTTTAATCAAGTATGCTTGAACAAAACACGAGCCTGCTGTACTTTGGCTAATCTTTCAATGCCAGTGCATGTGTACGATAAACAGATTCTCATTTCTTTATCAATACATTGAATAATCTCTGTCCTTTTGTTTCCAAAGTTGATAAGTATAGAAAATCCTAATTCACATAAGTAAGATATTGAAAATCGCATTTATCAGGCCAATGATTTACATTATTGAACGATATTCTCCTTTGGTAGAAATCCATTTTTTTCATTACAGAACTCTTCATGTTTGATTTTCAATTCACGATCGACTGATATTGTAGCCAGTTTTTCTGTTAACATCAAATAATCATCATTTGAAACTTCGATGAAAGGGTTACGAATCCAGTCATATTGTTCAGTGTTTAGCGATCGAAAGTAACAACTCAATTTCTCTTCTACTGCTGTTAAATGTTTCACTATATACAATTTATTTTCCTGTGTTTTTTGTCATTAAGGTCCTTCTATGAAAAAAGCAGCTTGTTGTAATAACACCTGATTTTTTATTTTTTATTTTTTTTACAAACGATACAAAACCCTTAATGAAACCTACCATTGAAGGAATCCCATTGGTGCAAATTTCAATGCAAGACTTCCATGATGTTCCATTTTAAAATGAATGAACGCTAATAGCTGCGCTTTGTGAGTAATATCTTTTGACCAGCAAAGCAAAATTTGGATGTAGCAACTTGATACATTTTTTCTATATCAGCAGATGTTTTGATTTCTTCTTCTTCTTCTTCTTCTTCTTCTTCTTCTTCTTCTTCTTCTTCTTCTTCTTCTTCTTCTTCTCCTCCTCCTCCTTCTTCTTCTTCTTCTTCTTCTTCTTGGATTGTCTTAACTATCTTTCTTCAATCAGGTAAAATAATTGACTCGGCTAAAATACGAAACTTAATTTCGAATGCAATCTTTTCCGATATCTCATCAGAAGCGATTTGATCCTTTTTAGAAAATGTTGATGTATGTTTATAAAAAAATGTTGCTTTGTCTGTTGCTAAAACGATCTTTAAGAAAGAATTACACGTTTCCTCAAAGACGGGAGCGTTTCGTCTTGAAAGGTTTGCTCAACTTGCCCGGTAGAATTGATTCATTTGAAATTTTACATTGAAACACAGTGGCGACGATTGATCTTCATTTCCAGGCTAAGAAAAACTAAAGCATAGTTAACTTTCATTGTTTGCGATTGGATCGATTGGGCCGATTTGGTATCCCTTAGCAGAAGACTTTGTTGTACTTGAATCCGATTCAGATTTTGAATGGCATCCATCGGTGGTACGTTTCTTAATTAGAAATGTATCCATTTTATATGGGTTTGTATCCTCCCAATAGTCACTTATGGAGCTGAAACATGGAACCTAACCAAGAGACAGATCAGCAAATTGAGAACTACGCAACGTGCACACGAAAGAATTCACATGGAGAGACCACAAGACGGCATAGTATATCTGGGGAAAAGGCAAGAGTCAGGGACATCATAGAATCCATTAAAAATCTCAAATTGTAGTGGACTAGCCATGTTGCAAGAATGGCTGACGACCGATGGACATTGTGACTCACGACATGGATCCCCCGAGATCACATGTGCAATCGAGGTCGGCAGAATATCTGATGGAGAGACGAGTTAGACAAATTCAAAAAGTACTGGCTCCGCGACGCCCATCACAAAGAAGTGTGGCCAATCTTGGGGAAAGTCTATGTCCCACGACGGACAGTGAAAGATTGATGATGATGATGATGATGATGATGATGATGATGATGATGATGATGATGATGATGATGATATGAATCAATTTTTATGCAGCCAAGCCATAGCTGAGGCTCTTTAAAACTAGCGCTATATTCCTCAATAGTGTCCCAAAAAATCGTAAATGATACGAAGTATAACAAGAATATGATAATGATTATCAAATAATTATTAAAAATGTATAAAATGATATCTTTGGGACTGAATAAATAATTAGTTTTAATGTTTAATCAGTTGCAATTAATTCAATTCCCTATTTACGTTTGTGTCCATTTTGAGCATCCGTAATGGCTTTTTTTTTAATCGTTATTTTTTGTGCTCCCATATCCAATGATTGATGGCAGAGAAATAGCCCTGGGCAGACGTAGACGCAGAGGTGCCAAATGTAGTTTTAAATAAAGTTTCCCTAAATTCATAAAGAAGCAAATTCAAAGCCCCAAACAGCCCATTTAATAGACGTCGATGGAGAAAAATACGAAACAATAAGTAGCCAAAAATTAAATAGTCAATTATATAAATGAGAAAAGCGAACACTTTATGCTGCCAGGCATATCGTTTTTATTTACTTCTTGAAGAATGGATGTGTAATTTGTGAATTTTGGATGAGAGAATTGCATATTCAATAGTTACACGCTATTTTATATTTTTTTTACTCCACTCCACGGTTACCTTGGGGCGTACATAGCTGCTTCTTGGCACGCACCAGTGCGTCTGGGCACACTGCTTGAGAACCCTTGCCTTAAACGCATTGATAAAAAAACAAACGTGGATGTGTATACATGTAATTAAAAACGGACTTTTTTTTAAAAAAGAAAATGATAAGTTTTATTAAAGAATTGAATGAGGCATCCCCGGGAAGCACCGATCAGATATTGGATTCTTAACTTACGAGTTGAACTTGCATTCAAACTTTTCAGCATTTTTTATTGGTGAGGAATAAATTCGACATATGCATGTGTGAATACAGCAATTTAAATAATGTTTTTCTTTTATTTCAACTTCTGAAATTAACGGAAAAATGTGGGGAAAGTGTTCTTTTGGGAAATGAGAGAGGAAAAAATTTATGAAGACGAATATAATACAGGTTTGGTTAATCACTCAATAAAAACCGTCATATGACCAACGTCTTTTAGCGGCCTGCCGTGTTGGAGATAATCAATTAAAAAATTGGGGAAAGAAGTGATAAATGAATAAGTTACTTCTATTGCCTTTCGTTGAGCAGTGATCACTGGAAAAGTTTGATTTAAAAAAACAAATGCATATGTAGACAGACTCAAACTGAAGGATTAATTTATCATAAACTTGCATTGCAAATTGACCCCCCCCCCCATAAAATTCTACTTGGAGCGAGATTTTCTTGAAAAAGCATTTTTTTAAAACATTGAAGACATTTCAGCTCTGTAGCTCGGTTGCTTAGGCCTATACGCGTGATACATACACAAATAGCTAGTCGGACAGACCAACCTAAAAACTGAAGAAACCTATGTTGACAGTTTTTGTTGACGGTTTCTAACAGTTGCCGTCGTTTGTTATTCCACTCAGCAACTATTAAGGCTTTTTTAGTGGGCTCCTTTGAATATGTTTGTAAAATGACTGAAACTCCATCTCTTTTCATCTAGACAAGGATTTGAAACCATCAAACAATACTGTCAAGAAAACTATCGATATAGGTTTATTTAGTTTTCAAATTACCCTGGCTGGCTGGTTATATACTTATCGAACGTACAGGCCACATCAATGAGGCTAGAGGGCTGAAAACATTTAATCCTTATTATGTCTTGTTTTGTTCAAATTACCTGAAATAGGTTTTTAATGGAGGATCGATTTACAATCACATCATTATTAGACCTTTTTTTTCTGCTTATTCTCTTTTGATTTTTTTACTGATTTTCGTTTCAATTAATGGCTCTTTAAAACCTTCATATTCTTCATTCGATCTTTCAATCCTTCATTCTTTTTATTCCTTGATTCTTTAAATTCATTACTCCATTCTTTAAATCTTTATCCATTCCTTCATTCCTCCATTCCTTCATTCCTCCATTCCTTCATTCCTCCATTCCTTCATCCTTTTCACCAAGTATTACACCATCCTTTCATTCTTTATTTATTCCTCCATACTTTTATTTCTTTACTTATTCCTCTTTCACCATTCATTCTTTTATTCATTTCATCATTTTTCCTCCATTCTTTAATTGTTTTATTTATTCTTTGATGGATTTTTTCATTTTGTACCAGACTTTTGGGACACCCTTCTATCGTGGGCTTGGGATGGAGGTTTCAAATAGTCCCCTCCCAACCCTCAGGTTACGAAATGCTGATTAAAAATAGTGAGAATTTTATCAAATAACACGATTCCAATTAGGGTAATTAGCACTGAATAAGAAAAGTGCACATTCAAGGTCTTCAGTTCATTGTTCGAATTGATGCGATTGTATAAAGAGGATCAAGTCTTTTTTGTCGACAGAACCTATTTATGGAGGTTTTGCGAAAGAATTGTCCCAATTAGTCAAAGAAAAGCTCTCTGCAAAACAACCAGTCTTTTCACTGCAGTCATCGACTTTTAAGTCGTATTATATTACACTTCGCTATCGTATCAGACATCGTCCACCAAAACTGTCTCAGAAAATATCAATAAAGGTTTCTTCAGTTTTTAGATTGGTTTAGCGGGCTAGCTGGGTGGCTGGGTGGCTGACTGGCTGACTGGCTATGTGTGCACGACTCCTCCATACAAGCTAGAGGGCCTAAAATCTACGTCAAAAAAAAGGTGTTCTTGTTTTTGAAAATAGTTTTTTTAGTGGGTGGGAATATTATATCAAATATACTAAATTCGCCCCTCAGTTTGTACCCAGCAGCATTGCTATTTGTTTCTTGAAAATTCAGACATTTTTAGTGATCACTGCCCTACAAAAGGCAAGAAAAGTAACATTCGTTGATCACCTGGTTTTCCCATTTTTAATTGATTACCCCTAACACGACGTGCTTCCAAAAGACCTTGGTTGTTTGACGGTTTCTATTGAGTGGCTAACCAGACGTGTTTGTTTGTATTAATTGAAATGAATATAGTTCGTGGATAGCTCAATGGTTGTGCTTTCCTGTTGTTTTCTTGTTGTAAGTAACAATTATTGTCTTGATTCTCTCTTTTCACAGAGAATGTCAAATGATTTCGAATGAAGACAAAGGCTGTAAGAGTTCAGACCGACAATCAACTGGTAAAGATGTTGAATGAAAAGCTTTAGAAAATACCACGTTAAAAGGGGGGCAAGAGGAGTGTCACAGAGAATGGGATTGCAACATAAAGATGGTGGGGGGGGGGAGAAGCATGGTAGGGGTTCGCAAAGACTAATTTTCCCACATCCGGCTCAATAGTAGCAAGCAGCATCTTTTAGATTGCTTTATCTTTTAACGCCCCTGCCCCCTTACTTTTCAGTCCCCACCCCGAGTCTCCTAACGCCCCCAATGGGATTGTAACCCCTACTAATATATGATCAATTAATGTTACTTTCTTGCATGGAAGAGTGTGAATCTTTAAAATAACCAAACGGGCATATCTAGAACTAATTTAGCATAAACTTGCATTGTAAATTGAACCCTCACTAAAAACCTATTTTGGAGGAAAATTTTGAAAGAAAGTTTTCACTGGATATATCAAGGAGTATATGCTTGTATTTTTAACCCTGTAGCCCCATTACAGCGGACTGTATGCGTGATACATACATACATACATACATACATACATACATACATAGCCAGCCGGACAGACCTTGAAAACTGAGGAAACCTAGGTTTTTAATACCCCGTCGGAATGTGAGGGGTACAGGTGAGATTCTGAGAATTGAATCGCAACACACATACCTCAAAGAGGGCAGGGAGGAGGAGAGAGAAGCAGGGTAGGGTGCAAAAAGAGGTGAAACAAAGATATTCACCGAAGGGAAACGGCTGAATTCAGCTGCGGAGAAAAACAGTGGCGTGGTATTAGAATGAAATGGGACTGAACTCTCACAGGAAAATTTGGTTATCGATGGTCAGTTCGGGCAATTTTCCGTGAGTTTTTTCAAAAGATATTCGTGATATACTACAAAATTGTCGGTTCTTCAGCAAGGTATTTCGTCGGCAAAGAAACGCATATTTTACTCGTATTAATAGAATATGTTTTTACCCGAACAGACTGATAGATAAAAGTCAAATTTAAGTCCATGCTCTGTTCAGTTTACATCATCATCATCATCATCATCATCATCATCATCATCATCATCATCATCATCATCATCATCTTTCCTCATCTAGTGCCTTTACAATGTTCTTGCATATGCTGATAACGTTTGCATCAGAAAAAAAACAAACTTTTTATTTTTTATTATCTTTAGTATCTACATAGATAAACCTAATATTATCTCAGTCTTTAGCCAGGGATTTCTGAAGATTTTTTTCTTTCAATGGCAAATAGCAATTGTTTCTGAATGGAAAAATTAGTCTTATTATATGAGCTATATATGTTAAATATTGCACTTAGAAAAAAACAGATGTTGGTATTGTTTCTTGTTATGGTTCGTAGGCTTCCATTTGAATATTCAAAAGGCCAATCTTATTCACCAATTACCTTGGTATCAGCTTCTTTTTTATTGTGTTTGGGTACGTTTTTCTCTTGAAGCCGTCTTTTGTAAGAATCCATATCACATACTCTCTGCTTTAAGCTTTTCATCTTCTTTCGTATCCTTTGTTTGTGTATTATAGTTGTCGATTTTTAGTATATCTCCGAATTTTTGAGATGAGGTATTATTATTATTTCTATTATTATTTTGACCATCTTCATCTTCGTTGTTTTTCGTACAACGTTTCGGCTGTTGTACTCTACGGCCTTCATCAGTATCATCTGGTAGGTGTGGGGAAGTAACCAACCGAACCCCTTATCTAACTGACGGACACATAGCGTAGTGGTTACAGAATCAGACAAAAATTACTACAAGTAATCTGATGGTTCTAGGTTCAATCCCAGTGTGAGACAATAATAATACTACTAATGCTAAGAGGGGAGTGCGGTCAATAAACCCCAGTCGGTTAAATAAAGGGTTCGGTTCGTTACTTCACCACACCTACCAGATGATACCTGATGAAGGCCGTAGAGTACAACGGCTGAACCGTGGTATGAAAAACAACCAATATGAGGATAGTCCGAATAATAATAGAAATAAAAAGATTTCAATATGTAGTGAAAATGGCTGATCTTGATACAAAACATTGCGCGAAACGTAATTGTTTGGTTGACGAAAAGGACGGGACAAAGAAGAATGTCAGACATTAAAACTGTGATTCCAAACCTTTTTCCCGACTACTGCTCCCTTTGAGAGCAAAGAGAAAATGTTCGATGACGACGTACCCCCAACGACCATAAGAATAGAGGGTGGGGCTCTAGAGGGAGGTGACGAATACATTTAGCTAGGACTGGTAATAAATCAAGAGAGAGACCATGAAATTGAAATAAGACAACGTATAACGAACGGTTGGAAATCATTTGGTTTGAATAGAGACATATCTGCTGTTGTGCTTAAAGCGTAAAGTATACAATGAATGCATAATACCAGCTATGACTTACGGATGTGAAACATTAGAATTAACAAAATGGACTGAGAACTACTTAGAATCGCAAAGAGAGCCACGGAAAGAGCAATGCTAAGTGATAGTAAAAGATCTGAGGGGGTACTACAGTGAAGGATATTGCATAAATAATTCAGTAACAAAAATGAAAATGGGCTGGACACTTGGTAGAGAGAGATAACAACAGATGGAGCAGAAGACTAAACGATTGGTTCCTGTGGAACATTGGACGCAATGGAAAAATATCAGAAACAAGATGGAGTGATAAGAGAGGAAGGTTTGCCAGTAAGACACAGCAAAGTTTAGTGCATGCGTCGTCGTCATGGATGTAGATGGAAAAGGCCTTTGTCCAGCAGTAGACCCATAATGATTAATGATGATGATTGTAACGAAAAGTGTAATTGTAGAAAAGTATCTAAAAGGACTTAATTAATTAGTGTAAAATTAATTAATACTAGGGATGGGCCCAATGGGATGAGACTAATCTTTCCACATCTGGTTTTATATTAGTAAACAGGATTCTTAAATTATCTTCCAAAGCCCCAAACCACCTCCTTACCTCTCAGTGCTCCCCTTGGGTCATCCAGTACCCCAAATGGGGAGTTGGCACCTACTTTGGGATTCACTGCTTCAAGAGGTTGAAAACTTTGAATGTTTTTTACTTGGCAGGAATATACAAGTTTATACTGGGAACCTACAATGTGCAGTCGTGGATAGCCCAACAGACACAAATGATCCATAAAGGATGATCTAACATTTAGAAATTTTAGAGTGAAAAAGTATACAAATTTTATATATAAAAACTATTTATAACAATCATATTTACATAATATCTAAGGTATTGAATATTCGTGCCGATTTTTCTCCATGAAATTCTCAAAAGAGGAAGAAATCAAGCAAAGAATCATTCTGGGATGGCAAGCCTTCGGGAGAGCAATTTCAACCTTCAAGAACAAGAAATATCCCATTACCACTAAGAAGAAAATCCAACCAATGCATCTTCCCGATAGTCACCTATGGAGCTGAAGCATGGAGCATAACTAAGAGACTAACCCTCAAACTGAGAACCATGTAACGTGCATATAAAAGAATCATGCTCAACTTCACATGGGGAGATCAAAAGACAGCACGATTTATTAGGAAAAAATAAGAGCCCTAGACATCATAAAATCCATTGAAAAACTCAGATGGCAATCGGTTGGTCATGTTGCAAGAATGGCGGAAAACCGATGGACATCACGACTCACAGCAACGATCACCAAAGATCACATGCGTAACCGAGGCTGGCAGAATACAAAAAGAAGAGAAACGAACTCGATAAGTTGAGAAAGTATTGGTTCCATGGCGCCCATGATAGAGAAGTCTGGCGAATAGGTCCAACGATACACTACAAATGTCTGATGATGATAATTAAACATCAGAATTATTCAACGCTACCAACAACACTGGTTGAAATACTTTCTGGATTTATGTTATTCATGTGCTCCAGACATAATCGTTCATAGAAGAAACCTGAAATACACATACTCCACTCAATGTGTACGATAAGTTTTTTTTTGTTTTTTTTTGGTAGCGGGGGGGGGGGTGTCTTAGAAAATCTCCCTCTGGAGAAAGGTTTTAGTGAGGGGTTAATTTTCAATGTAAGTTTCCACTAAATAGATCCCATAATTCATGTCCACCTTGATGGACGCTCAAGTGCCCAACAAAAGGCAATAGAAGTGACCAATTCATTGGTCAACCCTTTTTCCAGCTTGTTAATTGATCACCCCTGACACAACATATATAGATGGTGGTGATTCATGATTTCCCTCAGAATGCTAGTTCTTCTCAAAAGCATATATCAATAGTTAAAACATTTATTTTGTCCAACTCTATAACAATCATACGTACATAACATCCAGTGCCTTGTACATTTGCGGCGGTGTAATAAACATTATAATTCTTCTTTAAATCATTTCCATCTGTTGATAGCACTACATATATTAGTAATCTATTCAATATTTTTTCGAAGATACCCGCTAGGTCCCCATTAAATGACCCTCTGAAAAGCTTAAATAGTAGTTCACCTACTGATTTTCTCCTGATATTACACAATAACAAGTATATATTCGTACAAACGTGAATTGCATAAATAATAATTCAACCTTTGGGGTCGTTTTTCATCAATCAAGTGATAGTGCGTGTCTATTTATTCCAAATTTCCTTTATATTATATCCTACTAAATGTCGGTGGGATACACCTCAAGGGGCCAAGCCCCCCGGGTCCCCTAAATCTCTAGCTAGGCCTCTGGTACTGGTCAGATCCATACATAGAATAACAAGTTTATTTTTCTCCATAATCTGGATAAGCCACTCGGTTTATTGTAACCTTACTCCGCCAAAACTCATGGTAAACAGGTCTGGGTAGTCACTCAGTGGAAACCACTTCGTGGCCGACATCTTTTGGCAGCAGGCAGTGTTGGAAAACGGGGCGATCAATGAATAAGTTACTTCAGTCACATTTTGTTAGGCAGTAACTACTACAAAATTTTGAATTTGAGAAAAGGCATGAACGTTGCTTGACACCAACTCAGATATCATTTAGCATAAAATTGCATTGTAAATTGACCCCCCAACTCAAAACTTATTGAAGGGATCTGGAAAAAATGTTTTTTTCTCTGAATATAATAATAAAGAGTGCTTATTCAAAGTTACAGACCCTCACTTCCATCTGTGCTCCCTACACGCGTGTTACATACATACATGCATACATACATACATACATACATAGCAAGCGAGACCAATTTAAAAACTGGAGTAACCTATGTTGATAGTTTTGGTTGGCAGTCTCCAATCTAAACTCAATACATCGGAAATAAAAGTCTCAAATAACAGATTTATGAGTTAAACCTGGCAGGTGTACTTCAAGGGGAACGACCCAAAGATGATACATCTGACAGGAACATAAATTCAACCCAAGCAACAATTACTGTAAAATAACAAGAAAACAAACCTCGCTAGGGTCAAAATCCTTTGCTTCATTAAATTCTAAAAGGTAAACAAAACAGAATTCGTTTCTTCATACAATATTATTCCAAAAGAACGTTACGAATTCCAACTCCTTTATTCGTAGTTCCTGTGAATGGGATTTGCCAACTTTCGAAAAACAAGTTCATCTGAGTTGGGCTTTAGGAGTGGGTTGAATTCATCATCAGTTTTTGCGTACGTCTCTGTATCTCTGTTATTACTGCATGATGCTACAGGTTTTTTTGGCTTGGTCATTATCATCCGTCATTGTTGTTACCTACGGAAATAAAGTCGAAATTCTATTGTAGGAGTTTGACGATTGTAAAACTAAAAGAAATGATGTAAACAATCACTGTAACTCTCTTTACAAAGAGAATCAGTGTTCTGTGGAAGAATCCATCATCAGTATCAGCAGCAGCTGCAGCATCAACAATAACAGCAGTAGCAGCAGCCTTTTTTCCGTCGTTGGACTTAGGCCCTCCCCGATATTCGCCATCTATTAAAGGTGACGCGGCGCCAATATCTCGTGAACTCCTAAATCGACAAGCCATTTTATTTTCTGTCGATCATAATTTCACATATGATCTCTGGGGATCGACTTTGCCATGCTGTCTTGAGGTTGTCTGACAGTCTTGCTACATGACCATCTCATGCATCTTTTAATCACTCTATAACTGTTAGCAAAATGGCTAAAACTGGTCAAACTTTCAAATTTGCAGTTAACTTTATTGCTAAAAATGTTATATATACTTTTGAAAGCCCCCTTATCAAATAAGATATCCATCCACTAAGACCCCAGAAGAAAATATTGATAAAAACTGTAAACTTACTTTAATTTAAACTTACAAATCATTTTTAACTAAGATTTTCGGGTGAACTATCCTCGCACCCCTCATCCCTCCCTTGCCACTACTAACACGACTAGTAATGTTACTATAATTTAGCTTAGAATCCTTTTGATATCGGAAATCAAAGATATGGAAGTAAGGATTGTGGACGCGTCGTTGAACTTATGGTTCTTGTTTTTCGATTTCCGTGATTGCTTCAATTAATTTTATCTACTTAAAATGGATCTCGTGTAAAGATTATCAGGAAAAAATTGTAAAGGTCAGAAAACCCATTTTCATTCGTTTATTGTAAAGTAATTTTGTTATCGATTTTTAGAGTGTATCATGGGTGTCTGATGGAGGGGGCAAAGGGGATATTTGCCCCCCCCCAACCTGGATCAGTACTATTCATCTAATTTGAGAAGGTTTGAACGTTGGAATATTATAGTCAATAAAGGATAATGGTGCAGTACAATTGTTTTATCTAAGCTAAACCTGATGTTCCCTTATAAAAGACTGTATAAATACTCCTTTACTAACAACCTCCCGACTTACGACCGTCCATACATACGACTGAAATACGCGGGTTTAAAACATCGTCTAATTATAAAAGTTCCACTCTTGAATTTAAAAAATAAAAGTAAATATAAGAATCTTTTTGGTCGTATTATGCTTGCACGTAAAAAATCATACATGCTATGTGAATACCATAAATACATATTTCTCTTGATTGTACGTGTGTTGTATATTCTTTGATGCTTTTACTAAGAAAGAAGCCAAATAAAAACGTCACTTTGAGAGGTTTTCTGTTGTAAGACACATATTTCTTCCAATACATCGTTTTGCTTGGTATTCGATCATTTTTATCACTACCTATCTTTTATTTTTAAAATACGTATTTGTTAGCAATTTCATTACTAAAAATTGTTAAGGATTATAAGTAGTTTAGTCTATTCAGAGTTCTTTTTTGGAAGGGGGCAGAATTTGTGAGTCTTTTGTAGATAATATTTGAATGTTTCTTTGAATATTTTCGAATTCAGAGACTGACTTCCAGAATCAAAAAATTGAAAAATCACATCTCAATTGGCCACACTGAATAAAATTTAAAAAAAGTAACACTGCACCAAGTTTTTGTATGGTGAAGCGTGGTATGCAAACACTTCAGGGAAAAAAATTAATCCAACTTACGACCAATTTAAGATACGATCTGCCGTTTCATATAACAGCGGGCCAGGTATTTTTTTTCCTAAGGTGTGAAAGCAAAAGTGAAAAATATTTTTCTCTATTACACACTCGTTCGTTCAAATGCACTTAGCTTTTACACTGTTAGACACATTGAACTAACCCTTGACAATTAAATGTCTGCTTTGGAATGGCTTAAGCAGGCTAGCAGCATCATTACTTGACACTATCAATGTTAAGTCCAGAGTTGACATATATATGTAGGACAAGCACCATTTGCATGAGGGACAGATTATAATAGCTAGTCTGGCTGCTTACTTATTGCTCTGATCGTTTAATTGCTATTTGTTTATATATTAACAAGTAGTGTAGTGCTGTAGGCATGGCATTCCTGTACCTTGTGGGGGAGACGGTGTCTCCCTCATTGATTGAAAAATCCCATCTTAATTGGCCACACTGAATGAAAGAGTAAAGGTAACGTTTCACTTGTTTTTTTATGGTAGAACATAGCGTACAGAAAACACCTCAAGAAAAAAATTTGACCAACTTATGACCATTTCGAGGTATAATCTGTCAGTCGAAACCTCAGCACCAGTTGTAATTCAGTGAATATCTGTATTATCCTTAACTGGTAACAAGGTTGCCAGTAAGATATATTTCGAAAATACTTTTTTGCACCTTCCTGGAAATAAATCCTTTTGCATCCCCCAGGAAATTAGGAGGAAAGTCCCATCGAGTGTTTTCGTCATTTTATGTCCTTGTTTACATACGTTCGGTTATGAAAAAGATACATTGATTCAAATAATACTTTTTGAAAATCCTACAATGTCAAAAAAAAATATTTGTCTCCTGCATGAGTGAATCATCAGAGCCCCCACGTGTACCAGAAGTAATAATCTAAAAAGATCATCTAAAAATAAGCCAGCACAAGATTTGGGAATCTTTGGTCTAAAAATGACCGTAAAGACCCACAAACACACACACACACACACACAATCAAAGAGAGAAGTATCTTGGTTGGTTTGTCGGGCAATTTGTGGGGCTATGGTGATCACCTGCTCATACCAGCTAATGTATTTTTCAATCCAAACCAACATCATACAATGATGGAGACCACTCTTTCAACTAAATACAGACGACCTGTCATGAAAAAAATAAAATATGTACATATTTTCACCAACTTCACAAATAATTTTTTTTTTAAATATGAATGATTTATTACTTATTCGTGTCGTAAATAAACTCTTCCCCAGACAAAAAGGTAAAGGAAACAGATGTTACAACCTGAGATTTGATTTAACCAAATAAAACCCAAGTAGATAAGATAATTCTAATAAATGAAACATGCTCAGTTTTGTTCCCTATCATCTGAGGTTACAGATTTATAATTAAAAAAATGGAGCTAATCTCTTGAGAAAAAGTTGAATATCATGAAAAAGAACAATACGAGTAGCGATATATCCACTATCTGCTGTAGTAGTTGCAAAGAGTAAAGCAAGTAATCTTTGAGTATATTGATTCACATGCTTGTAAAATATTGCGATATGGAAATACTCGAAAAATCATATTTTCGATAAAAATCGTTGTGGCTATTTTGGGCTATTTTTTTGTTGTTGTTGTCATTTTGGTCTTTTTTTGTTGTTGTTGTAATTTTGGTCTTTTTTTGTTGTTGTCATTTTGGTCTTTTTTTGTTGTTGTTGTCATTTTGGTCTTTTTTGTTGTTGTCATTTTGGTCTTTTTTTGTTGTTGTTGTCATTTTGGTCTTTTTTTGTTGTTGTTGTCATTTTGGTCTTTTTTTGTTGTTGTCATTTTGGTCTTTTTTCAAACGAAAATGCCGAACTCGTACATTCTGTTATGACACAATAGAAGTTGGTTTCTTAATGATATCATACCTTTAATGACGTCACATCTCTCTCTTCCTTCCTATTTCTACTGTTTGACGTAACTGGGAGTGACCGACCGACCAAAAAGCGTCTGATTGAGATGTATGGCTACATCTGTCAATCGTGTTTTTAGTATAGACAATTCAAATATATTTCAATTGAACAAGTAAAACAGGAGCATCGCCAGTCAAAGAGGTAGTATCTTATTCATAGACATTCCTTTCAATAGACATTGTGCCATGTATAAGTCATTTGTTGGTCTATATAACAAGAAAAGAGGTAAATAACTCCTACAGTAATGATATTCTACGATAAGATCTCACATGACTTCTGCTGACAAGGAATGTTTTTGTGACTGCACGGTGAACTAAAGCAAATAATTTATGTTACAAACACAGAAACAAATATTTTTCTAATGATAAAAATCAGTAAAATTCGACCATTAGCGGATTTCTGATGAATTCTGGGGAAGTAGAGTGATGGGTTCGAAAGATGAAAAACGAAAAAATTCGGATAGTGTCACTTAAATTGACTTTTCGCTTGAGAAAAGTATGAATCTGCTCATAAATAACACAACAAAATAATCATTCTGTAATCTGTTTTCTTTAAAATAATGTAATTTTTCTGAGGGAACAGGTTTTTTAATACAATATGAGCAATTATTTCCATTCGGGTTCAGATTTTTAAAACCGTTCAACTCATCATCATCGGCCTTTTAGCATCTGTTATTGGGCATGGACCTAACTCGTAATTTCCCAGAGTTCTCTATTATGGGCATCGCAGAGTCGATACTTTCTTATTTGTCTAATTTGTTATGACATCTTATTTTCTGCTGGCCATGGTTTTGTGTATGATCTCTTGGAATCCACGGTGTGAATCATGTTGTCAAACGGTTGTCTGACATTACAGCAACGTGGCCAGCCCATCGCCACTGTGTCTTTTAATAGATCTCTGACTCCTGTTTGTTTTGTAATATACTGTGCTGTCTTCTGATCCCTCCATATGACGTTGAACATGACTCTCTTCTGTGTAAGTTGCATGGTTCTCAGTTTGAGGGCAGTCGGTTAGGTTTCATGTTTCAGCTTCGTAGGTGACTATTGGGAGAATGCATTGGTTGTTTACCTTTCTTTTTAAGACGAGTGGAATTTCCTTGTTCTTGAATGTTGAGCTTACCAGTCAACCTAGAAAGATTCTTCACCTGATTTCTTCTTCTTTTGAGGACGTCGTGGAGATAGTTGGATGTTGTGGTCTATTCTCTCCAGCTCTTGCCAATTCCTAAATGGCACGGAAGGGTTTTTCAACCGATTAGATGTCTAAACTAAAATCCCAGGTACTGTGTACACTCGTTCTGTCAACTTTACGGGTAAAAAAAATGGGGTCGACCAGTACTTTCACTAAGTTGGAATCTGTGCAAAATAGGGAGGGCTAGGAGCAACTCTTAGCGTGGGCGTCAGCTGCCACTTCTCGAGGGAGGGGGTAAAAGAATATATTCAATGGGGTGGGGTTGCAAAACATATATTCTGTTGCCAGTTGTTAGCTGCCACCGTTCGTAGGGATCCGTTGATCCCTAGCCTCAACTTTTGAAACTCTCCCCTCTCGGTTGGAGGAGCGAATGCCCTCTTTGCCCCCCCCCCCGTATCATCCTCACCAGACACCCATGGCTCTTGGCTCAAGATTGATTATTTGCAAGCAATAAGCGATCGAGACATATGGAGCAATTAGTGATGAAAACTGCATTGATTTCAAAGCGGTGCAAAGCTGTTTTACCTGCATCCCATACACTGCATCAGCACCCTCGTCCTTTAGCTATCCCCTTTCCATCTTCTGCCTGCGAGGCAGGTGTGCTTACCATTTCACCCTCTCAACACCCATCGGTAAACGATAGTCAACCCATTTTATTAATGGACATATCATATCGACTGGGAAGTTTTGGCATACAGTTCTACCCCAAAAACTCTCGGCTCCCCTTCCTTAGAATCGGTGTCCCAATACTATGCACTGGCTGCACCCTCTATCATAAACTAACCTACTTTCAGTAGCATAACAGCGTACAACGTTCTTTCAGTAATCTATAATGAAATTCCTAACATTAGCTAGCTTATCATCTCATAGATGGTATCACAGTAGCCAGAGATCTAAAGAAAATAATTAAAAATCTTCCAATAATTTTGCAGTTATGATTATGCAAATCAAGCATAAATTAATGTTTACAGCAATAAACGATGAACCAGCTTATTGACTCGCTTACAATTGCAGACTACTTCTGATTTGAGGGTGAGACAGGGGGGGGAGGTCTCACCCTCAAATCAGAAGTAGCCACATACATTATAAATTGTAAATTGCATCAATTGTTCTGTTATAGCCAAGAACTAAGGCTGACCTATGCAGGAAGTCGAGTTATCCATTAATTAATTATTGCCTTCATTATGATATTCAATTGAGTTTGTACAATTTTAAAGGAACGTGGTAAAACTCTGAATGACAATTTTGATATTCCCACTTTTTTTTACAATTTCATTGCACCTTTTTCTTGAGCTCAAATCTTTACCAGATCCCGTGATGACAATATTGGACAAGCACGCTGAGTAATTATAACTAAAAGAGAAAAATGTTTGAGGTTAGATGGGCATATGGTATGTATAAGGAAGTCTCAAAAAGATAAGCTATTTCACCAGAGCACAGTCGCTAACCTGGTATAGGATAAGATCAATTTTGTTTGAGGTAAACCTGTTGTTACCTGAGGTGAACAATGGTTTAAATGCTCTGTGAACAGAATACGTCAGTAAATGCAGAATCTCATTTGATAATAAGATGTATTACTGTTCACATCTTTGTTATTTTGATAAGGTTTGAAAATGAAGTGTTAATTTTAAAAAGAAGTGCAAAATACTTTGTCAGAACTGTGTGTTCAATCTGAAGTGTTTATCTGCCTCAAGGAATTCTAATTCAATCTTCATAGCCTTCTTTGAAATGTATTTATACATGTTCAGTACGGTTTTGATATTGCTTTAGTCAAATATTACATTAGAAGACGCATTTTTCTTTACTTGAGTATACATAACAAGGTAAGGGGTCCCTTGGCATGCGTTAGTGATCCCGGCAGGGTGCAAGAAAAAATACTGCTACCACAATCACACAGCTTAGAGTTTACTCAATTAGCTGATGAATTTCCACATATTTCGCCCATACCGGTAATCGAACCTAAAACCATCTGCATGTGAGGCAGATACGTTTACCATTACTCTAATCGAGCAAACGTTGTTATTGGATATTTTTCTATAAAAATATGAACATTCAATTGCAAACAAAGGAGTCATCAATATTAGAAACAGGTCTGGTTAGTCACTCAATAGAGAACGTCATGTAACCAACAAATGTTGGCATCATGCCGTTTTGTGGTGATCAATTTAAAAAATGGGAAAATAGGTGCTCAATGAATGAGATACTTCGATCACCTTTCGTTTGTCTGTGATCACTAAAAAAGCCTGACTTTTCAATAAACAAGCATAAACACAACTCGACCCAATTTAAAAGACCAATTTAGCATAAACTCACCTTGTAAAATGGGCTCCCCTCTAAATACATATTTTAAGGTGGATAAAAAGGAATGTTTATTCTAGGCATAAAGAGAACGTGTTTGAATTGTCAGGTCCCTAGCCTCAATGGCACAAAACTTACATAGTCAAGCAGCCAACCAACCTGAATCACTTGAAAACTGAAAAAAACTATGTTAGCAGTTTTGGTTGACAGATTCTAATGAAAAGCATGTTGATTACACGGCAGAAATAACACAAGATATTTTCAGCAAATACGAGACTGAATGAACTGAACGTGAAGATGGAAGATGGAAGATTAGAATTAGGACCCAAAATAGAAATTCACTTCGAAGCATATTGAAAGGACACATCTGGCTAGTCACTCAATAAAGACTGTCGCGTCACAAATGTCTTTCGGTAGCATGTAATGTTGGGAGTGATGAATTTTAAAAAATTGGAAAAAGGTCCTTTGTTGCCCAGTGATCGTAAAAAATGTCTGAATTTCCAGAAAACAAGCAGATGCAAACTAAGGGGTCAATTTAACATGAACTTAAATCGCAAAATGAGCCCCCATTTAAAAGCCTATTTGGGGGGTGAATTTTCAACAACCTAAAAACAAAAATTTTTCTGGTTGTGATACCTTCTAGCTCCAATAGTGTGACTGTACGCATAAAACATACGTAGATACGCAACAGCCAGACTCGCTTAAAAATTGAAGAAACCTATGCTGACAGTGTTGGTGACAGTCTTAGTTGACAGTATCTAATATTTTCTATTATATCTTTTTGATGAAGTCTTTTGCCAGGAACTTGACACAATTTTCAATGTATTTGCCCGTGTGCAGTCCCGCTCGGGTAGTGTGAAGGTTAGCACGTCTTCCTCGCGCGTAGATGGTCCCGGGTTCAGTTCCCGGTATGAGTAAAGCGTCTGGTAAACTCTTCATTAGGACAACATTTACTCAGCAACTAATTGGGTACTCTTAGATAGGAAGTATTTATTTGGTCCAAATGTATTCTGTCAAGGGGGTTGTCATGAAAAACCTGTAAGAATGAATTCCTGGTCAACCAGATTTTAAACTTGCAGGAGACCAGGACCCTGCCAACAGCTGCAAATTCCATTGAGAGTTGTCTTTTAAGAGACAGACAATTCCCCTTTTCTTCACGAATGTAGATTGGCTTATCTTGTGAGCTTTCTGAATGTATAAATCTGACACGGACGTCGTAGAGAGCAGATGCAGTAAAACAGATATCGGCTAAAATAGTTTTGAATCTGTTTTATTCCTTATTTCGATTCGCTTCGTGTGAGCTCATTTCTGAAATTAGATAGCCATAACTTTGCGAGAAAGTGTCTCTACATTCATTTTAAATTTAGTGCAAGTTTCATAAACACGTAATGGAAACGATATAGAATTTTAATTTAGTTGATTTAGTCACAATTAAAAAGTTGTACACAAGTGAAAACTCACGTCGTTAGAAAAAGACAGAAAATCCTCGCATACATGTGAGTGCTTAGTGTTTCTTCGTGCCGTTTCATGATGATATATTCAAAAAGTAAAAATTGAAAAGATTTTGAACCGAGTATAATAACATCTTTTTTTAAGAAGGGGGGGGGCAATAGTTACTTTTGCCGTGTTAAAATGTCTACGTTTCATCTGCAGAATCACAGACGCTGATGACAAATTTCAAATCAGAGAACCAAACCCCAACCCTAACACTGGCTTCAAATCCTATTTCAAAAATGCAAACCCAAACACAGCCATTTTAAAACGGGAAGTGTAATATGGTATAGCTAGCCATTTAGACGTGAACCGGGCGTATGATTGCGTATGATGTTGAAAGATCTGGAACACCCAATGGTTCCAAGCACATCACTGAAGATGTATGCAAAGGCATCTAGAGTCACCAGTTGTTGTATGCACACAACTACATATATATATATATATATATATATATATATATATATATATATATATATATATATATATATATATATATATATATATATATATATATATATGTGAGAGAGAAATAGAAAAAAAACCGGAAAAACTCTTAGCCAACTGTTTCTGTCGGTTTTACAAATACCACATTTGTGTATCACTAATATCCTGCTCTGCTTCGTACAGCACGGCTGTGGGTTGCAGCCATGTTTGGAAGACAATCTCCATATCATAAAGTTTCACGTAAAAAAGATTTACTCATTGATGTTTATTTAATAGAACATCAGACCGAGCCAAAATTATCTTGAAACAATTTCAAGTTTACCTTTGCGTGAGCATCCAGTGTGCAAATATTTTGTCACAAAGGGGAAAAAATTACCCAGCAAAAGATTTTCGTACACCCTGACCTCTAAAAATTTTAAGGAAACATCGATTTTGGGTAATCCCCGCATCTAGGCACATGATTATGACAGTAAAAGTGAAAACTCTTTTCTTGACTGGAAAGATTTCTCGTGCACAACCGTTTCCATTAGTTTCTCCGTTGAATTGTTTGTAGATGAATAATTCCTTTATTTTTTATCTAAAGCCGCTAGATATGCCTCCAGGGCGGCCATTGCGATGATAGCTTGCTTATCTTAGTCCAATATGTACTAACTTATTAACATTCCATACTTATATAATATGATAATGTCTGCGAAATTCTTTGAAGCTGGATATAACTAATTATAATAAGTTCCAAATGAAATGAGTTTAGACATCAATTTCATTTCTTTTTACGTAAACAAAAGTATAGAGAAAGGTTGCAGGAGAAAATTTATGCCTACATTGGTACAAGTTGCCTTCAAGCTTTAGCGGGGTATCACTTTCCTAAAAAAAATGATTCTGGGTTGAAATTCGCCTGTACAAACAAGCTTCGAAATAGAACCTCTACGTTTGAGGTTTATGGGTCCACATTTTTCAAGGGGTTTATGAGGCTGCTTGCATTTGTAGATTTGTATCACTATGGAGATAAGGGTGGTGCATAGAGATATTTGTATCAAGGCCACCCAACTTTGTAATTCGATCTACGAACATTTCGTTGCACCTGGTGTGATGGTCGCCGTGTAGAAATGTCTTTAACTTAGATTGCATTATGTTTCACGCTAGGTAGAGTCAGATTCTCATGGTATTGCTTTATTGCCATTATTTTTCTACCATAACTAGAATAAGAACCACAAGAACAATCCTCATTAAAATAATGGGTGTAAACTGATATGTAGAAACCGAATTCCCCAATAAACTCACGACCAAATGATTGTCAGGAGACTGAATTGACAAGTATTGAATATCAAAATGATCTATCATTCAGATAGGCACGGGCTTATTATATTCCTATATATATATATATATATATATATATATATATATATATATATATATACATAATTGTGTCATTCGCAGACAGCTGTTTCGTTGTATTACAACTCTTCAGTATATATAGATACACACACACACACACACACACATATATATATATATATATATATATATATATATATATATATATATATATATATATATATATATATATATATATTGATAATTTTCTTTTTGTTATATGTACAGTACAAAAGTTGCAGTAATCACCTTCAGTCAGAATAGAAGTTGTAGTGGGGTTTGACCCTGCAACAGCCCGGCTTGTTCCATTTATATTTATGTAAACAAATGTACATACAACATGTTCAGTAAACAATTATGTTTACATCAGTTAAAAGTTTCCTTCAAGCTTCACCAGGGGATCATCTTCCTGGAAACACTATTCTGGGTTCAAATTCGCCTGAGCGAGCAAGATTTAAAATCGACCATCTCGGTTCTCAGTTTTAAGGCTAAACATTTCCTTGGGTGCGTGAGTGTGTGTGAGTGTTTGTTTGTTCGTTGTTTTTTGATTTTTTGTTCCTCAGGTCTGCTTGTATTTTTAAACTTGTGGTATTGAAAAAATTACAAGAAAAAGAACAGGCTCTATTCAAAACCTGTGCGTGCAATTTTCGACAACATTTGTCTTCATTTGACCCCATGCAAGACACTCAGAACGAAAATAAATAAACATTGTTAAAAAATAAAACGAAAAATATCATTCAAAATGCAACATAATTCAGTGAGAAAATAAAAGATTATAATAAGTGTATACATCAGTTCAAAACACTGTATAGTCCTCCTCCTTTCTTCCTTCCTTTCTTTTTGTTTGTTTCTTTCTTGTACACCCTATTTCTATCTCAAAAATTGATTTTAAAAAGAAATAATGGGACGTAGTATGACGTAAATATATATATATATATATATATATATTTATATATATATATATATATATATATATATATATATATATATATATATATCCACTTTTTGCCTTTTCTCTCGATATCGTATCTTCCTATCTTTAGCATTGTCTTTCTCTCTTATAATCCACCTCTTATTAAGATAATATCTTTCTTTCTTTGTCAGGAATGCCGCTTATCTCTGTTTAACAACTCACTCTCCGGGTCATTTAATTCCTTACAAACGCTGTCAACTTATTAGAATCTCGTCTTGAAAAAAAATTCTGCCTGTCTTAAAAAAAAACTGCATTATTGCAGTTAAAGAAAAAAGATATGTAAACTTCGTAATTTAATCTCCAAGCGTTTAGGTATATCTTGAGAGATTGTTACAATATAGGATCGTCTTCAATCTGAACTCCACGCTAGCTATAGTCGAACTTCTGTCCAAATCTGGAGTTGACTTTGTTTTTCTAACATAACAAGAACAACCCCCCTGGGGAGTAAAAATCATCGGGTATTAACATACCCCTAATGTGATTTGAAATCAAAACCAACTGATAGGTAATCGTGTCTCTTACCAATTGAGCTAAATTGACAATCGTTACATCTGAGCTGAATTTATCTCACACATATGCAAAGGCTTATCTAATTCTAACGAATAAATACATTCATATAAAATAATATTAAATAACCGGAGCCAGAAACATGGCTAATGGTTATATCCATTTTATGTGTACTTGTTAGTTAATATATGTATGTGTGTATGTGTGTGTGTGTGTATGTGTCAGAGCTCCTGGACATACTGTTTTATCTATAAACTTGAAAATTGGCATCAGTACTCCCATAGACTCCTTCTGAAAAAAGTTTTTTTGACATTTGGGGGCCTCATTCTGACGGGTTTATTAATAGCATCTAATTCCCCAGAATTTAATTATTTCTAGATTTTTTTTACTCCATAAAATCTTTCCCAGTGGCAACCGTCAGTGATGTCATAAATAGAATTATTCAAAACACACTTATTCTTCGTTTGAATTTTGTTTTTTACATGACTTCAAATTCTGCTGCTATGGTTGTTGAATTATCGACTGTGATGGCACGTTTTTATAATTTTTATCTAGTATATATACAATACAGAAGTAGTAATAATCATATTAATTCAGAATAGAAGTTGGAGTAGAATCTGATCCCACCGTGGCGAGGCTTTTATACGTATATAGTTATTTAACTACCTATCCACTCTGAGACAGAGGTTTGGTTTAATGTAGGGAGCCACACACGTTTATGCAGGCACAAATTCACTCATATTCTGTTCGTCTTGATATGCTGCGTCTAAATAACTACTGATTTTTCAACATGTCACTGTAAGCGTTTAAAATTGTCAATGCTTGAAAAGCTTTTCTAATCACAAAGCATAATTAGTCAGGCGGGGAAATGCTGTCACCAGCACGAAACTAAGATCTGCGAGCCAAGTTCAAAGTCCGACCGAGACATTCAGCGTTCATATCGCAATAGTTCTCTAACGAAAGGCATGTGTCCATCTATTCCTTCCTTCCAACATGTCACTGACTAGCGAGGCAGAGTAAAGTTTATCACTCCTGCACACTTGTGGAATAGGCTCAATCGTTGAAAACACAGCAGACTTTAAAAATCGAAGCACGATAAAGAAATATCAGTCAGAAATTTTGTGAAGAGACATCAACATAACAATATCCTTTTAAAAACCCTTGACTCTATTAGTTCATTACAGGAACTAAGTTACCCGGTACTGCATATTTGGAATTACTTTCTAACGTGACACTTGAACTAAATCTACGGTCATTTCAAGCTCGTTACTTCAGTGATCCACGCGCTGCTGTAGTATATTGTGAATTCATTACTTACATATCTTGTGTAAGCAGTGATTACATAGTCTTGTGTAGATCCTTTTCATCCTTATTTCATTGCCTTGTGTATACGTTTTTTACTTTGCTTTCTGCATGCAATTTAAAAAAACAAACTCTTTGATGTAGTCACGACATTTCGGCCAATTCATAACTATTGTTTTTTGCTTTGAACCACCAGGAGCGGAGACTGATGGGGGATACTCTTTTTCCCTTACAGATATCACATTTTACACCTGAAGAAATGAATCAGCCAAAACATCATGACTACATCGAAGATGAGAAGGAGAGCTTGAATCGTCCGGAAAAAAGTTGTTGTAATAATTAGCAATTAGTTGATTTGATTATAAGATGGAAGACATAAAAGCTTCGTCAAAACGACTTTATTTAGGAACAGATGATAAATTTCCTGAACAATGTACCACATCTTTAGTCTATCCAACGACAGAATATGTCACTCAAATTGATATCATAATATTCTATCGGATGATTTTCATTAACTGTAAATGCAGGCAGCATGAGTGTCATCTTGGAGGAGGGCTACAAGTTCCCTATATACCCTCCCCTCAAGATAGTGCAATATTTGAAGCGCAAAGACTTATGACCAAAGATCCACTCGGAAAGACAATGACCATAATTCTATTTGAATTAAGATAATTATAAATATTTCCAATTGTTGATATAGATACTTGTCTTTATTCCCTTTTGTTCTTTATTTCAAAATTTAGGGCTTATCAAATGAACCCAGAATGTGATAAATGTTGATCACCAGTTCCAAATCCTCCAGAAAATCGAAGTCAATTATCAACGTGATTAATCTTCATAGCAAACAACCTTGAACTCAAAGGTCACAAGTTTTCCCTTCAACCAAACACACATTCACTATAAGTGTGATCTACATTTCAGTGAAAGAAAACAAGAAATATATTGTTCTGCCAATGATGTGAATATTGATGAGCACCGTTTTCTTTCTTTTCGCCGCTCTTTCAACCCCGTGTCCGACCTAAGTTAAAGAGCTACAATTTCCGATGGCATGATAAGAAAAATTGACCTACACGAAGCCAATGAACAGATCGATGGAAAATAGTTGCTCCCTGTATTTCGCGGAAATTATTTCGGGAACTGAGTCTAAAATATTTGGTACTCACTGATCCATGCTCAAACCTTAGTTGTGTAAAACTTTGACAGCCAGAATTTCATTTCATTTATCACATTATAGAGATCGGCATATAGCCAGCCGGTTTAGAACTAGAAAGAAAGGTTAAAACTAAGAAAGGAAAAAAATCACAGAGCGGTGTAATAAGCACAGACAAAAAGCAATATGTGCACAAAACAATACAATGAATTCTTTCATGAGACAATATAATGCGTGCACAAGACAATGCATGCATAATCTGATACAATGCATACAGGAGACGAAGTTCTACGTATACATATGACAATAGAATAAGGGTGATAAAGACCTAAACAGTACCCTGTAATACCTGCGTAGACAAGATATGTAAGTAATTAAGGCTCGGTATAACAACGCATGGATTCCTGAAGGTAGGAGCTTAAAAAGTAGATTTAGTATGCATGTCATGGCGAAATAATTCCGAGTATGCAATGCCAGACAACTTACTTCCTGTAACGAACTAAGAGATTATGATGATTAGGAGTTTTAAAGAAAGTAAAATAAAGCTTTTCTTTCTTTTTTTGTAGATACCTGTGTATTCAGTTGGGCCAAACAGTTTTGGAATAGAATGAAAATCATTCATGAGTTCTTGTATCAATGAATGATCTGGCATGTAACCTTTAAAAAAATTACCATCAAAAGAACCCAGCAAATTTCCAGTCTATTTCTCGTTAATCTTTTCAATCTGACACATGTGTGCAAAGTTAATATCAGCTATCGATTACACCGGTATAACATTAGAAGGAAAACACATGTTATTCTTCAATCAATCACAAATCGGTTGCATATATGAATATTTTGGAAACATCTTTTTATTCATTTGCAATGTATTAGTTATCCCCCTTTACATCAACACACGATCGACATAACATTACACAAAATCATCAACTCATTTCCGCCTTTCACTATTCAAATCACTGATGCTGCATAAATAGACAGCCAGCCAGCCAAGTGGGCTACATATTCTCCTCTATTTGAACGTCCGTGTGTCTGTATGTGTCTCCGGGCACTCCTGGTCATATTCATGTGGCTTTTCTCCCTCCAAAATTGTTTATTTTCCCCAAAAATTGCATTTTTGGAGCACCATGGTCATTTTGAACCATAAATGCCCAACTCCCGTATTTTTAAGAGATATTCTTTAGATAAAGGTTTTGCTGCTTTCAGATAATTTTAGATAAAAGATTTATCTTTTCAGATAATTTCAGATCATTTTTATACATGCTTTTGGATAATTTTAGTTGAAAATATATTTTTTGAGATAATTCTTGAGATAATTAGTTTTGGAGCTGCTACTAGCTGCGGTGATTCATTTATTCCAGGTGCAGATATTTGTATCTTAACGTTGATTGCAATAAATGTCTAGATCACATTTTTCAGTTCAAATCGTAATCAAAATGTAATCCAATCATGACAAGGTTGCAATGTACAATTCAGACTTCTTTAACAACAGAAAAGAATATTGAAATGAAATAGAAAAAACAAAATTTGAAGAACTTCTTTTGCGCGTTCTTTAATGCTGAGGGGTAATTTCATAATTGGTGCTTTTGATTTAGGGGTCCACATTTCACATTTGATCCTCAAATCTTAATTTGTGACCCGATTGGCAATTTTCTTTCAAATCGAACATGCTTTGAGGTTGTGCAAAATAGTTCATTTATCGTGATCGTTCTAAAGATTGGAATAATGACTTTCAACAATTGATGAAAAGTTCTATCTGAGTGTTCCTTTTGACTTAACGTCACTGACTAGCTGACAAATCGACATCGCAAACGCCTCACACCATCATTATGAAGCATTCCATCTCTCCTTCTATGACAGGAATATTTTTATCTCATGTCACTTCAATAACATTTCATCATTACGTTTTTATAAATTCAAAGAAGTCATTGAAGCGTGTTCAGAGGAACAGGCCAGGGATTTTACCAGTTTATTTGAGGTTGCAAAATTAAAAAAAAGCAAATTCGAGCAACTTCGTTGCATGAGTTCAAATTGGGACGTAAATCAGCGGAAACTGCTTGCAATATCAAACTAGATATTTGGCTTAGGGACCACCAACGAATGTACAGCTCAACATTAATTCGGCAAATTTCGAAACGAGGACAAGGGTTTTGAAGATGATAACATCCTTCTGTGATTGACGACATCTAATTGAGGGTCATTGTCGAATTGAGGGCCATTGTCGAGGTGGGCCCACGCAAAATAAGATGTTGCTGAGGAATTAAGTGTTGACTATTCAGCAGCTGTCCAACATTTCAACAAGGAAACTATTATACGATGAGTGATAATATTTTATAATTATGATACAAACGTAAATTGCGAAAAAATTATCACTTTCAAATATTTTGTGATCGCTTTTGCTTAACCATAGTTTACATACATGTTGGGTTGAATTCTTATGGTGCTGTTCGTTCCGAAAGAACCGTGAATAGAAATATACAAACTCATTCAATGTACAATTGGAAATAGATGAATTTCGAAATATCACTATCCTGCCCACAAAAGAAAAGAGAGTTGAATGATAACTATTTTATAAGCTTTTTACATGAAAAGAAAAAACGAATTATTTTTGTTGTACGAATACTATTTCGTATCAAACGTAATGTATTGTATGGTATACAAAAGTTTGTTTTTGAATAGTAGTGATCTATATTATATATCTATAACTTCCTGTAAAACAAGCCAAAGGCAGTAATTCAATCTTTAGTGTCTTTAAAAGCCTCTTCCTTTCGAAGCTTATTCCCCTCAAAGCACATACACCTTCGTCTCTTCTGAAAGAACTTTCATTTGATGCGAATATCGTAGTAAGATAGGATTTCATTCATGCATTTGTTGTACATTAATCTTCTGACTTGGTAAAATAGAATTTTATGTTCTGATGATGTAATAATAAAATAGAATAGGTGACATCAGATTCAAAGAAGGAGTACGAAGGAATGCTTTGTTGAGATGATGCGTTTTCTACATCAATTTGTCAGTTAGTCGGTCAATGACAGACATTATTATAAACGCTAACGCACCTAAAAATTATTTTTGTTACACAATTATCATGCTATATCAACAGTATGTATTGCATGCTTTACAAGAGCTTGTTTTTTAATTATTGCGAATCCATATTATATAACTATAAAAAAAATAATGCAATAACAAAAGAGAATAATAGGTATTTTTTGCTTATGGAAAATGTGGAACGTGACTCGCAGAATTAAGAAAAGTTGACTTGCTTTGATTATCCTAAAGGTATTATGTTTGTGCAAAAATAATTGGGGTTTCTGTTATTTCAAATTTTGATGCTCATTATTTGGAATAAACTATATTTTTTAATTGTTTTCATCTTATATACCATTTCAGAGCGTGAATTCAGATCAATTGATTTAGACAGAACGTTTTCTTATGGCAATTTAGTCTGGTGTATTTGAGACTGTCAAATCAAAAATGGAAAGGAACAAATTCGAGCAATTTTGTTGCTTGAGTTCAAAATGGGACGTTAATCAGGGGAAACTGCTTGCAATATCAACAAAGTTATTTGACCAGGGGACCATCAACGAGCCTACAGCTCAACGTTAGATCCAAAAATTTCGAAACGGAGATAGAAAACTTGAAGATGAGTGCGTCCTTCTGTGATTGACGACGTCCAATTGAAGGCCATTATTGGGGCGAACCTTGACAAAAAAATTGGAAATGTTGCATAAGAACTAAGCATTGATCATCCAACTGTTGTTCAACATTTGCATCAAATTGGAGAAGTAAAAAAATTCGATTATGGACAAAATTGCACTGCTGAAATTGAACAAACTAGGCTACGGAACTCTACATCACCTGACTCTCCGACCGGCTACCACTTTTTCAAACATTTTGACCACTTCCTACAAGGGAAGGTCTCTAGTAACCGAGTAGCAGCTCGAAATGCTCTCGAAGAATTCATTGGTTCCAGGATCTAAGAATTCTATGTTGCTGACTTGTTTCTCATTGGAAAAATGTTTAGATTCTGAAGGTTCTTATTTCGATCATTAACTTTTATTCTAACCTGAGATTTCCTGGATTAATACCAATGGTGAAAAAAAAATTTTTTTTGCACCAACCTAATATCATTCATCCAATTTTCAATGAATTAGTTGATTTCATTCTGTTTATATACCTCTACGAGTTTGGTTGGGTCTTCCCATCTTTCTGGGGTCTGACTGTCCACACATCTCCAAAAATACGCGATAAATTTCATTGAAGTTTTATGAAAGAGTAAACAATAGAATGAAAATGAATTGCTTAAATCTTGGGGCGGATCCAGGAATATTTTTTCGATTGAGAGATATTTTTTCCCCATACATCTATGTATACGCACATGTTTGTTCAGACAATATCCCCGAAGTTTTACAGTGAATTTCAATGAAAATTTGTCGAAGGGTTGACAGTCGGCTGAGAAAGACGTGATTCAATTTTAGAGTGGACTCATGCACTATAAATTCTTCTATGACGTTGTTATATATCTACACTTTATAATGTTACCACATGTTCCTGTCAGTCCACACGATGTCTTTGAAAGTTCTCAATTAAATTTTGTATGAGTGGGGAAAGAAGTAATTAAATTCAGGTGGATCTATACACAATTATTTCCCCTAACAATGGCGTTGGCAGAGGTATGCACTCTCTGAGTACTTCGTAGATGTAGACATAGATTCAGGGGTATAACTGAAGGGATGCTATTTGGAAACGCCCCCAGACCCCCAATGGAGGAGCCCCTCCTGCCCCCAAAATTATAAATTAAGTGTTTTTTTTACAACAACTAAACAATTAAGATGAAGGTAAATTACTAAGTTTGTTTCTTTGAGAATGGTTCTTTTGTGTTAGTGTACAAATGTAAGTGAACAAAGAAACATTTTATCTTTCATTTTGCATTATTGATGAAGCAAAAGTGGAGAAATTTACGTAAAACTATTTCTCCTAAATCTTTATCATAAACAAAAAGCTCAGTCGTGTTTGTAAATGGTAACAAAAATCTTTTCTTAAAACAAACTGAACGTAATTGCCTATTATCATCTAATTGCAAACGGGGACTCATTTATCTTTAAACAAATCCTATTTTAAAGAGCGAAATCCAAAAGAAGTGTAAATGAGGTTAAGGACTTTTCAAACATCATATAAAATCAAACGAAAGAAAACAGCGGCCACGTAAATAAAAACAAAACAAAACAAAATGTATTTCTTGTATGAGCAACAATCCACACCCTAACAGCGTCCGTTTGGTCAATAGCAATATACTCCGACATGATGTTATTCCATCTTTCTGTTTTTTCAATCACTCTTTTTACCCAACATAGAATTCGACAATTCTAAAATTTTAACATCTGACTAAATGCGATGATAAAGTCAACTCTCTTGGAGTTTGACAATTACTGTAGAGAATAAAGTAATACATTCTGATTAAAAACATATTATAAGTGAAACCAGATAATTCAATCGAGTGTTCATAGCTTTCCTTTCTCTTTTTCTCTCAATCTATTTTTCTTTTTCTTTCTCTCTCTTTCTTCCTCTCTCTTTCTTTCTTTCTTCCTCTCTCTCTCTCTCTCTTTCTTTCTTCTGTTCGTTGATTGATAACCTTAGAATAGAATCTGTTTCTCTCATTTCCTTTCTCTCTCTATTCATCATTCAAATTTTATAACCTTTTCACTTTTGTAGTCTTAACCGGAAGTCATCTTTGTTAAAACAGGAAAATAACGTTCACTGCAACGATAGCAGGATAACAAGTCAGAATGAATATTCCAAAGTGGGCTTGGGATCGCTTTATAAACATGAATTCTGCTGCATCTTCCCTAATTTTATTTGTCGCACGGTCAATAGTTCTCTGCTAAAACAAAGGCGAACTACGTTGTCTGAACGAACATGAATGGACATATTGATTATAGTTTGGAGAGGAGTCGTTAACATTCAAGAGTCTTTCAGACGGGTGAACACATTCTTGTTGCTTGTGTTGTTAACACGATGCTTCCAGTCAACCCATTCTGCAGCCTTCTCCGGGTGTACTATCTGAATGTGACGGCGGTAAACAGAATTTCCTGATGGTGGTAGTAAACAGACTTTTCTCCAGTGGTAGGAACGCTCATATCATTGGATTCAGGTGATATATTTCTCTTTTCTTTTCTAGGCCTAGATACCAATACCTTTTCCTTTTTGAGTAGCTGAGGCCGCACCGGGTTGAACTCCGCACTTGTCTGACAAAGACTCAGTCGGCCAGTTAATGTGGGCTGCTTTCTCTCTCTCTCTCTCTCTCTCTCTCTCTCTCTCTCTCTCTTTCTCTCTCTCTCTCTCTATATATATATATATACATGGTTGAATACGACTAACAACAAGAACAAACAAATTATAAACCTTTTCAATTGTAACCAAATACATTAAAATTACAAACATGATGAATCTGTCATTAGACAAATAAAAACTGCTGATCTTGTTATCAACAACACCCCTTCTCGACAAAAATCTTCTTGTAGTCAGCCCAACGTCGTTTATGAGGGGGTTTTCTGTCCCCAATGGGGCATTACATAACAAACAATAACCCCCAAATGCCTACCTTAGACAAATAACTACCAACCTATCTAGAAACGTAACTTGCTACCTAATGGGCCAAAGTACCACGAGGTATATAGACACACATGCCTTTGAAGACCCCAATACGTAATATACTTGTATATAACATCCGTATATTATTCAAGGCTCACGATTTTGGCAGCCTTACTTTTTTAAAAGATGAATCCAACATTGAATAAAATCTTCAGTCGAGATCGGAGAGTTGTAAATTATTTCTCAATTGAAAACCCTCACAATTAAGAATTCACATTCTTCACCACTTGCCACCTTATAACAACACTCTAATGACCAAGACGAATACATTGTAGTCAAAATAATTGGGAAATAGTAAAAGAACTTGAAAATGGCCAGTTGTTCAGCTGAAAGCGCTCGGTATGATAACTCTTTTGGACAAAAGCAAACTGTTTTTTCCGTCGTATTTCACTAGACCCCCTACTGTGGCCCTATTTTCTTGAACCGATTACACTATTTACGTTGTCAAGGCCAAATGAAACAATCACTTTATAATAACGGGATATCATTGAAAATAGAATTTCGATATAATATAACGCAATTCATAATCATTTTGTCGGATCATGTATTCATTTTTTGATAACATGATTGTCCACTTTGAAAGAAACAAATAGAGCAGATACAGACCGTGAATAAACAAAGTGAGAATTTGGAGTTTAAACAGTTATTTGGACCTTTGCATTACCAGCAACTGTTAAGCTCAATGGCAAGAGCAATGCTACGTTGAAGTGAGTACGTAATATATATGCATGTGCGTGTATGTATTTCAAAATTTGTCTGGAATAAATCCACTTTTTAAACACCATCCGATAGTGAAACGCTGAGCAACGATCTTGAGCTGAGTAAATTTAATGGAATTAATTGAAAATTTTCGTTGCCATTACATTTCAAACTCGTTGACAATTAATGTGATATCAAAGGTCCAATTCATCGGTTTCTCTCGTTGTTCAGAAGAGTATCAGGTCTGTTCAAAAGAGACCAAAGTTGTCCAATTTCGAACGTGGTAGGATAGTTGAACTTCAGATTCAGGGTCTACCACAATGTGCAATAGCTGAGCTAATTGATCTAATTCAGACAGTTGTGAATTCCTTTTTGTGTTATCCAGAGAGTCATGGAACCTAGAAAAGCATTGGTAGGCCTAATTGACAATTGATACGAACAGCTCCTGCTGTCACTATAAAAAGTGTCCTGCCATGGACGACTGCCATCATTACACGCTGGAACAGCCGCACGGTCTGGTGCAGTTCTTCGTGGTGTTGGGTGGCTTTTGAGCCTATTCAGCTGACATACTATATATTTCATATTTTTATTGTTCATTTTCAGTGAGCTTTGATAAACTTTTTCTCTTTATAAATCGTCGGGCTATAAAGGTTGGAGATTTAGATTTATCTGTTCTTATTGTTGTTACACAGAGTGTCAAGTCAACACAGAATTGGAAAGAGACTAAAGTTGTCCGATTTCGAGCGCGTGATGATTCTTGAACTTAAGAGTCAAGGTCTATGTGCAATAGCTGAGCAAATTAATCGAAATCAGACAGTACTGATTTTTGTGCATTATCCAGAAAGTTATGGAGCCAAGAACAGGGGGCCTAGGCCTGAAAAGATGTCTGATCGTGATAAGAGGGAAGTTAACAGAGCACTGTTGCGAAACTCCAATTAGTCCAGCTGAAAAAGTATCGTTTATTCTGTTCAAACTTTTCAAGAACTTGAATATCCATCATATTTGATAAAGAAATCAAAGAAGTAAAGAAATCATAATTTAGGAGAAATTGTCTGGTGTACGTTGACTTTGCTTTCATTACATTTGTATCAGTTGATTATTATCTTGACGAATAGTCTGTTAAACGGACATGAACATTTCAGTGCCATGCTCTGGGGAAAATGAAAAAGCAATTTAATTTCAAAAGGAACACATTACAATCGGTTCAATATATCCCTATGATATGACGTGAACTCTGGTGAAAGCAAACAGGTTTTCGTTTTCTCAGATCAGAGAATTCACGACAAAATTTCTCAAAACCATTATGTTTGTTATTATACGATATGCAGGCCTTTCATGAGAAAATGAAAACATGAAGGTCATCACTTATATTGTTTGTGTTCACTTGTAATCACTGAACTAAAAAATTGCTGCACTACAAAAACAATTTTGATGACCAAAATTAGAAATAAAAAAACTCTATGAGGTTTTGATTAGAAAAATTGGAAAAGGGGATTAAAATGAATGTTACTTTTTTCACCTTTTGCGAAAAAACCTGACAAAAATTTACTCTGCTAACTAAACCCTGCCTTTTAAAAACCTATTTAGGGGAAAAATTTGGAAAAAAAACTTACAAAAAACAAACATTTTTCTAGACATAATCAGGAGTAATTGTTTAAATTTTCAGCCCTTTATCTCCTTTACTGCGGTCTGTATGTGTAATACAATTGTGTATACATACTGACAGACATACATAGCCAATTAAAACAACTTGAAAATCGAAAGAAACCTACGTTGACAATTTTGGATGATGAGATTTAATAGTAAATCATATTGGCTTGAATCCAGACGGTTCTATTAAAACCTTTTCCGCAGACAACAGGAATTCTAATCATTACAGTTCTATGGCCAACTAAAATTCTGTTTTATTAATGATGTACTGATTATGATATCTGTGAGTCAGGGCTTTTATCTTGCAATGGGTTATCTTGTACTTGCAATGTATTATAATCCTAAAAAGAAGAGTATACAACCAATGCATTCTCCCGATATTTACCTATGGAGCTGAAACATGAAACCTAACCAAGAGATAAGCCTGCAAACTGAGAACCATCCAACATGCACACATCATGCTCATCCTTACATGGAGAGATCACAAGACAGCACAGTACATAAGAAAAAATAGGAGTCCAAAACATCAAAGTAGAAAACTCAAATGGCAATGGGTTGGTCATGTTGCGAGAATGAAAGACAACCGATGGACATCACGACTCACAACATGGATTCCCAGAGATCACACACACAACCGAGGCCGACAAAATACAAGATGTAGAGATGATCTACACAAATTTTAAAAAAAAACTGGCTCCGCGACGTCCACGATAGAGAACTGTGGCGAATCCTGGGGAAGGTCTGTGTCCAACAACAGACGTTAAAAGACTGATGATGATAATGATGATGATGATTGTATCATCTTCAATGAACGAGCACTTTTATCTTGCAATGGATTATCTTGTAATTCACAAACGCTTTTATCTTGCAATTGATAACTATTATACTCACGACCTTCCGTAGTTAATTTCACAGAACTTTACCATCTGTTCTTTAAATACTGAAAACAAAGAATTAGGATGAGTCAGGACTTTTATCTTGCAATTGATTATTTGTCATTGATTATCTCATAATGGACAAGGGCTTTAACTTCCAGTGGATAACTATTAACCTTGACACTTTCTTTAGTTGACCTTTGTCTTGAATAATGTGACCAAAGTTTTTGGGTTGAAACTAGTGACATCACTTCGGATGCTGGACGCCTTTATGACCTATTCACATATCGCAAACATGTCTTGTTGGTAATATTATGATTTGTCGAGCCCACTAATGGCCGGCTGAACTCATATTCAGCGTAAGGGCGCTACTCATTTATTCAACACAGGCGTCCTCCGATATTAAGCAGTCTGCTGGGGTCCAAGAAAGCCAATCGCGTTATAACCAAGTCGTGATCAATCTACCTAATTCAGAGCAAGATTGATATTTTGAGGTTCACCATCAAGCCGCGCTTCAACTGCACTATAATGAAATGCGCTTTGACAAGGGAGGCCTGTCGCTATTTATGAGCAAAGTAAATGTAAACAAGCTTGGCTGTCGCACGGTCAAACTCCATTCCAACATCTATTCCAACTGGAGATGATTACTGTAACTTTTGTATTATATGCATACAATGAAATAAGACCTTACGTATCTATTAAATTAGAAATGTTCGTTTATAAGCAAAACTTGTTAATTTAGTTTAGTCTGTAAAACGGCCTATCGTCAATCAGTTGGCCGTGGGGTCAGGTCATGGTAGGAGATTGTGGGTTTACACCCATCATTTTGATGAGAATCAGGGCTGCCAATTTATATCATTTTTGTTTTGGTTTTTCGAATTTATAAGTCCTTATCTAGATTTTTAAGACATTTTTTCATGTTTCAAAGTCTAGTGTTGCCAATTGAGATGACCTTTTTAATCTCTCGAATTCGAGAGCGACTTCCGAAATCGAAATATTGAAAAATCACATCTAAATTGGCAACACTGATTGTTTTTGCTGTTTTTATTGTAGCAGTAAAAGAAGCAAAGTGAACTCCAGACTTTGTACTGGAGTTTGACAAAAAATAAACTCAGTGTCTTCCAGGAAGCAGACAGTCTCAAGCAAAGAGACCGATATTTCCTTTTTCCCGTTTTTTTTTTGTCTTTTTTTGGTCGAGTTGAGACACCACAGATCGCCGATCACTTAGACGATACAAAAAAAAAAAGACCATTACTTTAATTTCGTTCTAAATTTAGTTACTAAGTGTTACAATCAATTTATCTATCGAAACGAATTATCTCACAGGAACAGAAGACGGAGACAAAAAGGAAAAAGCAAAAATAAGATAAAAGTAATTATGTTATTTATAGGTCAACATTTTTTA
Organism: Thysanoteuthis rhombus; assembly: GCA_963457665.1. Lineage (NCBI taxonomy): Eukaryota > Metazoa > Mollusca > Cephalopoda > Oegopsida > Thysanoteuthidae > Thysanoteuthis > Thysanoteuthis major. Next base: position 38,735,643 of record OY735237.1, on the reverse strand, counting down.
AGTCGTCCCCACCAAAAACAAAACAAAAAAAAACCCAAAATAGTGACGACTAGAAATGTTTTTACCCTCTTTTGTAAATGATGGTGTTGTTCTTTGGTGAATGGAAAAAATCAAACAGGTCTGGTTAGTAACTCAAAAGAAACCGTCATGTCAACAAAGTTCATTGGTAGCATGCGTCGTTAGGGGTGATCAATTAATAAATTGGCAAAAGAGGCGACCAATGGATGTGTTACTGCTCTCGACTCTTGTTGGATAGTGACCAGAAGAAAAAAAAATTCGAAAAAACAAAAACAAAAAAAAGCATGAATGTTACCGGACACAAACTAAGTAATCAATTTAGAAAATACTTACACTGCAACTTGAACCCCCACTAAAAAACCTGTTTAGATGGGTGATTTTAAAAAAAGCATAAAAAACAAACGTTTTTTCGAGACGTAATAAAGAGTAAATGTCGAAATGTTCGGCCCTCTAGCTCCATCGGTGTAGCCTATACGCGTGATAGATACATTGCCGGGCAACCATCTAATCAGGCAGACGAACTTGAAAACCGAAGAAACCTATGTTGACAGTTTTGATTGACGATTTCCAACATATACTGGTAAATTTTCCTCATGGACAAGAGGGAAATTATCTAATACTCAGTTTAATTGGCGGGGGGCAATTTTAATATATTGAGGGACAAATTGGAATTTGGGCGTGAAAAGCTAAAGGCATTTAGTGGCTCAAAATTGAGTCATTTTGAAGCTTAACTGATTATATCCTAATTACACAAAATTAGTATTTACTAATTTTGAAATACTAATTCCTAATTAATTACACCATACTATTAATAACTAATTTTACTGCAGATACCAGAGTAACTACTGCTTAGCTCATCAACTTCATGAGGTATAACAAGGTTGAAGTAATTGCGTCGTTGTTACAGAATTTCATACAATAAAGAAATCATGAGATGGCCAAAAATCTGGCCAGTATAAAAATCTTCCCAAAGAATATCCCTCATGATATATACTTGAATTATTCTTTAAAGGAAGGGGTACATAATTTTTTCTTTAATTGTCAACCACGGGCCTGGAGTCATTTTTCGGCTAAATCTAACTGGTTTTATTTAGACAATGAAAATATGCGTCATTTTTAAAAAAATACTTAGCCGATTTTATTTTGATTTATAGCTCAAAACATGTATATTTTATAATTTCAGCCATTAGGTTTAATTTAGCCGATTTTAGCCATTTCTGATGGTCAAAGCAATTCAAACTACCCCTTGTTTAATCGAAAAGTCTCAAGTTGAATTCGAAAGAAATTATTAAATAATAAATGATGAACATGTTCTTCTCATTAATGTACATCTGACAGTTTTATATATCAGTACAGAGAGTAATCTTATCATGCAATTAATATACTTGTAACGATCTACGCTGTTATATTCGTCAAAAATTGACCAATCACGAGAGGGAGGATTTCGGAACGCAGAAATTTTAATAAAACAGATAACAGGGGTTCGATCCTTTCTTACGTTTTTTTCTTTTTTTTTTTTTTACTTCAGATCGATCAACCGAATTTAAAACGAAACTTTTGCTTAGAGAATGTTATCGAAGTCAGATACTAATTTTTTTAAGCAAATTCACAACAAATCCAATAATGTTTATTAATTATTTGTTCTGGAGCGTTATTTCATCCGATAATTGGACTTCAATAAGTATAAAACATGTTTAGCCATTAAGTTAGCCTAAAGTCAGGGAGATTTAGCCAATTTTAACCGAAAAAAATCTAAGTTTCTAAAGCTGGCATGGAGTAAAAAGGCTGAAAACCACACATTTAGCATCAGTTTCGTTTTTGCTGTATTTCAAAGCAGGTAGATGTTGAACTCAAGTCCAAGTCTGGAATTGACTTTATTTTTCTGCTGTAACAGGAGAAATGATCATGATCATGATCATCATCATCATGATCAGTCTTTTAACGTAGAGCTTCCCCGGAATTCGCCACAATTCTCTATCATGGGCGTTGCAGAGACAGTATTTTCTGTATTTGTATTCTAGTTCATCTCTCCATCTTGTGTTATGTTGGCCTCTGTTTCACATGTGATCTCTAGAGATCCATGTGGTGAGTCGTGATGTCCACCGGTTTGAGAAATGACAAATTTTGGAAACTCTTGGCAATTTGTGTATGAGATTCACATTTCCCTACCGTAGCTTGAAATCACGACAAACAGATTGGTAGCCGGCTCCTTTACCGACTGAGCCAAACTGACAAGTCATAATATATGTCCGAAATATATCACACAGAATCGCACGATCTTACATCATTCTTATAAATTAATGCAATTTTACAAGAAATGCATATATTTTCTTACAACAAATAATAAAAATGAAAATATTTTTCCTTTGTTCCAGTTATTAAAATTATTTTGAAAATTCTTAAAAGATTAAAGGGGTTTAAAAACTCTAAATTCTCACAGATTCTTACAAACGTAGGTCTGTCTTATGTATTGATATCTATTGATGGTTGCCTCGTTGTTGCTGCTTAGGCCATTGTCAACATCCCGATTATCAAAGCGTCAATAATCAATAATATATTTTTTATTATCGTTTATTCATTTCATATATGATAGGAAAATGAAGTAATCTTATCCAGCTGGAATAGAAGTGGGGTGAAGTTCGACCTTGCAGCAACCAGCCTTTTCTATTATAAAGTGATTTTCTTCATTTTCCAGAATGGTGAGTGGACCCCACTTCAGGTGCTTGTCGCCAAGGAGTCTATTTTTCTCATCGCAAGAGAAGCCTCTGATATTGGAAGTCGTTGTAAGAACGTGTGATGTCGTGACCAGCATAAAGACACTCCCTCAATTCCTCAAGTTTGTTAGCTTCATTACGAAGAGAAAATACGTCAATTTTCTTCAATAATTGGCTGAAGTACCTGTCTATGCCAGGTAAGAGTTGAAGATAGAAAGCAATCTCTTAGTACAGATGGTGAACTGGTGAGGATCGTTACCGTCAGTCAATATGCTAAAAGTTCCTAGTGAGGATCGAATGGTCTTTTTATGTCAAAGCCTTCCCCTTGATCCCAAAACTATCCAGACCAAATTAGGTAGCTTTATCTCAAACTGTTTGACTGTCTCTAAAAGGCAGATAAACTTTTATTATTATTATTATTATTATTATTATTATTATTATTATTATTATTATTATTTGGAATCTCACACCAGTTGCGTGGTGGTAACCGCTGGAGTTTGAGTGATAGCAAGTCTCCTCAAGTCTCCAGCCCTCCTCTCCTAGTACTCATAGGTCGCAGTAATTCTACGATTTACAGTTTCACACCGGTTGCCCAGTGGTTATCGCTGAAAGCTGAGTGACAATAAGTCTCCTCAGGTCTTCAGCTAACGTCTCCTCTCTCTTTCACATATCATGACAGGGCTACGATTCGCTGCAGTACTTATATCTCCTTCCCCAGTATCCGTGCAGTTCCCAGTAGTGCTGTGGTCTGTACGGTCTCTATCCTTCCCCTAATCCCGATCTCCTCCAGTCTCTCCCTCAGTGTTTTGGGGACAGTTCCTAGTGCACCCACTATGACCGGTACTACCCTGGATTTCATGTTCCACATCTTCCTTAACTCTCTTGCTAGGTCCTGGTATTTTTCCCTTTTTTCACTCTCCTTCTTTTTTACCCTATGGTCTGCAGGTACAGCAACGTCTACTATTTGGCAGGCCTTCCTTTTTTTGTCTACTATTACTAAGTCCGGTCTTCTTGCCTGGATGAGGTGGTCAGTTTGGATGTCAAAGTTCCAGAGTAGTTTGTGGTTGTCATTCTCCAAAACTGCCTCTGGCTTGTGCTGATACCACTTTTCCACATGGTCGAATCCCATTTGTTTGCTTAGTTCCCAGTGTATCATCGTTGCTACTCTATCGTGTCTATGCTTATACTCCTTCTGGGCGAGTTGACTACATTCACTAGTTATGTGGTTTACTGTCTCATCTCTTTCACCGCACATGCGGCATTTGCTGTTTGTCTGTGTTCTGTCGATTTTTGTTTTTATGTAGTTTGTCCTTATGCTTTTGTTTTGGGCTGCCATGATGAGCGATTCTGTTTCTCTCTTAAGGTTCCCCTTTCGTAACCACGTCCATGATTTCTCGTCTGCTATATCTTGTATCTGTCTTTTAAACTCACTGTACAATTTTTTCCCTTCCCATCTTTCTTTTCTTGTTCGTTGTACTGTTCCATTGTTTTCTACTTTATTGCTTGCCGCACTATCTCTCGCGCTCTTTATGATTTCTTCACTATTTGTTTGCACATATCTTTCTAGGACTACTTTAGCTCTCTGGACACAATCTTCTATGCTGATGAGCCCCCTGCCGACCTCTTTTCTCTTAACGTATAGTCTATCTGTATCATCTCTAGGGTGTAATGCTTTATGCATCGTCATAAGTTTCCTTGTTCGCCTATCCATTGATTGGAGCTCTTCCTTTGTCCATCCTAGGAATGGTCCTGTATACCTAACTACTGACACAGCCCAGGTGTTCATTCCTTTTATTAGATTTCTGCTGTTTAATTTGGTTTCTAATATTTTCCTTATCCTTCTGGGGTATTCTCTCTTTATTTTCTTCTTCATCTCTTCCCGTTTTATCGTGTCACATTCAAGGACAACTAGGTATTTGTATCGGTCTTGTGCGGTCAATGCCCTTATCTTGCTGTTGTTCGGGAGTTCAATTCCCTCAGTCATTGAAAGCCTTCCTTTGTGCATCACCATGATAGCACATTTTTCTATTCCAAACTCCATTCCTATGTCCTCACTATATTCCCTTACTTCGTTGAACAGAGTCTCAAGCTCTCTCCTGTTTTTTGCGAATAATTTTATATCGTCCATGTACATTAGGTGGTTGACCTTTCCTTTTGTTTTAGAGAAGTGGTATCCTTTGCTGTTTTTCAGGATTCTGTTGAGTGGTATCATTGTTAGAACAAATAATAGTGGGGACAACGAGTCTCCTTGGAAGATTCCCCTTTTTATCCCTACCTCTGCTAGTTTGTCCCCTGCGGCTGTCAAATCTACTTTCCAGTCTTCCATCGAATTACCAATGAATTTAACCACCGGTTCGCTAATTTTTAACATTCTAAGGCATTCGAGTATCCAGCTATGTGGAATCATATCGTACGCTTTTTTGTAATCTATCCATCGCATTGCGATATTCTTTCTCCTTTTCCTCACTTCTCTTAAGATCATCTGGTCTATATAGAGTAAATCGTTTGCCCCTTTGGTTCCTATCCTACACCCTTTCTGTTCTTCTGGTAGTAGTCCCCTTCTATCCATTGACATGTATATTCTCTCTGCTATTTGCCCGGTCAGGATTTTCCACATAAGTGGTAAGCACGTGATTGGTCTATAGTGGCTTGCTATGTTCCCCTTTTCTGGGTCTTTTTGGATGAGGGTGGTTCTGCCTTTAGTCATCCATTATTATTATTATTATTATTATTAATAATAATAATAATGATAATAGTACTGTACTCATTTAACATGTACTCACTTGACACAAAATACGTTAAAATCTTCCTCTTGGATAAAAAAGAATTCATATCAAATTTAGCTGCTGTACAATGAACTTTTTGCTTTTTTATAGAGGACAGACAAATAAACTCTTCCCAATCATTAATATAGATATTGCTCTCACTTTGCAAGAACTTTATCCGCATGTCAGCATATGAAATGTGTTAAAACCTTACTCTTGGTCTAAAAATGAGTCATATCAAATTCGGCAGTCATGCATCAAACTGTTTGACCGTCTCTTGAGGTCAGACAAACAGACTCTTACAATTATTAATATAAATGTTGTCTCTGCAACATAATACATAAGAAAAATAATTCTATAATGGATTCCAAATATTCGACGGGGATGATCAGCAAATCAAGAGAATTGTCGGAAATTATGAGAGGTGGAATCGAATTTGATAAGCTTCACGTGAATTGGTTTTATTTAAAACAATTTACTAAGAAACACACAGAGATCCATGGAAAGAGCAATGATAGGGATAACTCTAAGTTTAGAGAAAAGATCAACGTAGATCAGAGAGGAGACTAGTGTGTAGGATATTGTGCACATGTTTGAGCTAGAAGATGGAAATGGGCTGGGTACTTGGTAAGAAGAGATGACAACAGCTGGAGAAAAGGGCTAACCGATTGTAGCCCATTGAGACAGTAAACGCAATAAAAAAGACTAGACAAGATGGAGGGATGAGATAGAAAGATTTGCTGGTGAGACATGCCAAAGGCTAGCACAACTACTGTTATAATTGCTGGAATTACGAAAGGCTTTTGTCCAGCAGTCCCCTTATGATGGCTGTTGCTGCTGCTGCTGACCTCTGACCCTGGGAATTTGAGGATTCTAATTAAATTCTTAATAAAACTAAATATATCATCATCATCCTTTCAAGTCTTTTGTTGTTGGAGATAGACCTTATCCAAGACCCACTAGATCTCTCGCTCCCGGGCGTCATGGTGGCAATAACTTCTGAACTTGTTTAGATATATCAGTAGGCCATCTTATCTTTCACCGGCCACGATTTTGCATATGATATTAGGGGATCCATGTTGAGAGTCTGGATATCCAGCAGCTGTCTTGCAATATAGCCTATCTTTTGCAATTCTAGTTTATTTTCATTTTTTAAAATATTTCTCATATCTCAGTCCCCTGTTTGTTTTCTAATATAATATGCAATCTTGTAATCTCTCCCTTTTACAATTTATGTAAATCTAAGAGTATATCTACTTTCAGATAAAACAACTCAATCTGCATTTCATTAAAACGTTAAACTAAAAAAAAAAGCCCGGTCGGTTTTGGCCAGGGCTATATTTTTTTTGAGCAGTGTGTCTCCTGAGATATTGCTCATCATAAGCTGAGCCACATCACTAAAAGAAAAATTAATCAAATCTGTATTTAGTACTAATAAAAATAAAACTATTTTGAAGATAAATTAAAGAAGTTTTATACAAAAATATATAAGGGAAATTACGAACGATTTTTATAGAGAAACAATTATAAAATATGTATTGAAGTGAATATACATGTCTTAATATGATTTGCAAGAAGTCCATCCGTAAATATCCAAGAAAAGAATTCATAAAATAAGAACATAGAAATCAGACAGCAATTTAACCACCCGTTAAGACTGATATTTAGCTTAGTATCAATGTTGTACAATTACGGTTGATACTAATGAGGAATCAACCAGCTATACCAAACATCGATCAAAAGAAAGTATTGATATTTATTGATGGCTGCCTCGTTATTGCTGCTTAGGCCATTGTCAACATCCCGTTGTTAAAGCGTCAATATTCAGTAATATATTTTTTATTATCGTTTATTCATTTCATATATAATAGAAAAATGAAGTAATCTTCTCCAGCTGGAATAGAAGTGGGGTGAAGTTCGACCTTGCAGCAACCAGCCTTTTCTATTATAAAGTGATTTTCTTCATTTTCCAGAATGGTGAGTGGACCCCACTTCAGGGGCTTGTCGCCACGGAGTCCATTTTTCTCATCACAAGAGAAGCCTCTGATATGGGAAGTCAGCGTAAGAACGTGTGATGTCGTGACCAGCATAAAGACACTCCCTCAATTCCTCAAGTTTGTTAGCTTCATTACGAAGAGAAAATACATCAATTTTTTCTTCAATAATTGGCTGAAGCAACGACGAAGTGGAAAAACAAAAATCTTAATTAAAAATTCGGGTAATGTGCTGGTATAATCATAACATGAAGTTTGCTATAGCAGAAGACATAGAGGACCGCAAGCAGCCTGCAGGCCACCGGATGCCCATGCCAGCACTAAGACTTGGTGTTTCAAAGAGCTGGTTGTAGAAGCTTTGGGGCCCAATTGGCTGTAAAATCTTAGGTATATAAATCAAGTTTATTATATTCTCTATGGTAGAATAGAAAGCAATCAATGCCGCTTTGGAATGCCGGAGAAATAATTTCACGCTGTTCTATAATTAATTAACACATTATCTTATTCAAGTACAGTGAGAAAAAAATCCAAGACATAAGCAGGTTAGGTTAGTCACTCAATAGAAACCGCCTTGTGACTAACATCATCCGGCAACATGTTTTGTTGGGGATGATCATTAAAACATTGGAAAATGTGATGATCAATGAATACATCTCTTGCCTAGCAGTGTTTATTAAAAAGTATGAATTTCCACATAACAAAAGAAAAATGATTCAACGAAGGGATCAATTTAGTTTGAATTTACATTGCAAATTGAATTCCATACTAAAATCTTTTCCGGTTGGTGGGGATTAAAAGAAACGTAAGAACCATTTTTCTAATAATTAGGAGTAAATGCGAACAATTTCAGTCCTCTAGCCCCATTTGCGTGGCTTATACACGCGATTCATACATACATAGTTGGCCAACTTGAAAACTGAAGAAACCTATGTTGTCATTTTTGGTGACAGTTTTGGTTTACGGTTTCTAATAGTATAAACAAACACTACCGACTTTTTAATAATCTGCGATGTAGTGTTAGGTGTATGTAGCAATGTGGTGCTGTCGTATTAAAATGGACTAGAAAAGATTATTACCATGGCACACCACCGCCCTAGGCGCCGAGCCGAATTTAAAACAATTGATTCAATTGGTTTAAAGCTGACCCTGGTGTCATCTGCATAGCGTACGTTGTTAATATTCTCCTGCCAATAATAAATCCTGAAACAATTGCAAAGAAATAGATTTTTACGCTTCTCTATAATGAATTAACATTCAATAAAAAGGAAAGTATAAGTGATTCCAAAATATAAACAATGTAAATAAACATTATTTAATCGTTTGATTCAGAAGAAAATTGAAGTGTTCATTGTAAAACCGTTGAAATGCATTGAGTATAGTGCACAAGACAATGTAATGGATGTGAAGACGTATCTCTGGTATAATATACTCAACTCCTAGTCAGATTGCTGGTATCATAGGAGTTTGGCACCTCAATATCTACAAACCAGTATTTCTACATCTCAGATACAGTAGTTTGGCCTGAATAAAAAGAAAGTACACACCACAAGATTTAAAAACCGGATATTAGCTGCCAGTCCAGATCTTAGACCTGGTAAAGAAGGTGAAGGGTTTCTACTTGCATTTGACCAAGATATTGGAGCGGCTCTTAAACAAGCATGCAAAGATTTTGATTCTTCGGCACTTGCCCAAGCAAAGGGTGATATTTTTGAAACGGAATAGTACTTTGACGGACTATCTCTTCTGGGTTGTCATACAAACCTATACCTTCCACTCTAACAGCATTAATCAACATGGTAGTTGCCGGAACAAATATTGAACTGTGTAATTCAAACTCAAAGCCATTGTAAGTGAAGCTATCTTACAGCTTATTTTGTTCTTGTATATCTTTGCAGAACAAATCAAATCTTGGCCTGGTATTTGTTGATGCTGGCCTCAAGGCAATTTCAATATTCTTGATACTTGAATATTTTTGTTCTTATTCCAGCTCATATCGAAAATGCTGATTTGCACGCATCATCATCATCATCATCATCATCATCATCATCATCAGTAGCAGCAGCCTTTGAGCGTCCGTTGTTGGACAGAGACCTTTCCCAAGATTCGCCAGACCTCTCTATCATGGGCATCACAGAGCCAGCAATTTCTGAACCAATCAAATTTCTCACGCCACCTCATTTTGTCGGCCGCTGTTTTGCATGTGATCTCTGAAGATGAAGCGTGATATCAAGCGATTGTCAAACATTATTACAACATGGCCAGCCCCTTGTCATCTAAACTTTTTTTCTAATGATACTGTGATATCTATTGTGCAATTTGCATGGTTCTCAGTTTAAGGGTTAGTTGTAACAAATGGTGGAACGGCCTCCATCGCTAATTCGGACAACACAAGAAATTCAGCACGAATTCTATCCCAAGAATGATTTAAGGTCTTGGAGTTTTGCAGGAAAAATAGCAATAACTAGATAATAATGATCCCAAAGCTAGAACATGGAACTGAAAAAAATTCTTAATTGCATCTTCCCCCCTAAATTTTTACGTGGACCCCTTGGGAGGCTGCGACCCTAACTTTGGGAATAATTATCTCATTTCATCGGGTCTCAGGGGTGTTTCGAGTGATAGCTACCAATAATTGAGCCATTTACAATAAAGAAGGATTGGATCGTTCCCCCAAGGAACCTTTTTTTACTGTGTTAGCAGTAGGATATAACTATTACAAGCACGAGATAATGAATAAATATTGTCTGTAGAAAAGTTATGATCTTAAATATATGTGAATTATAATCTACTTATATATTACGCCAAGTGTATGTCTACATTTTTAGGTCCGTAAGATTTGTCAAGGGAGATAACTATCAAATGCTTATTTTAGATTATTTTCCCTCCCATATTCAATTTTGCAAATATGTGAAAAAAAAACCGGGTCCCTTTTGGTTGAATACTGAAAAGAAAATTCAGAACTCAATGTTTTTTAGATAAATATATTCCAAATTCAATACCATTGCAAAATTTTTGAAAGTCATTTTTTGTTGGCAAAAGTGAACATTTTTATTTTTAGTACATTATGTATTATAAATCACTATCATTTATCTTTGCTACTATTTACCTGAATCTTAATTGTTGCTGCCAGTCTGAGTTTAGTTGCTATAAGAAGCAACAATGATGAAGATGAAGGTAAAAAGTATTAAAAATGAATATTAACGGTGATCTAGTTTCTGTATATAGCATATACACTACGTTTTTTAGGATTAGTAATTTACTCTTAAATGAACTGAAACTTATATTCACACAGAAAACCATGGAAAGAGCTACATTTGTGATGATATTGAGTAACAGAAAGAAATCAATAGATCCGAGGGAATGATATCATTCACATAATCAAGTACCAAAAATTGAGATGGACTGGACACCTAGAAGGAAAGTGCCAAGTGTACTTTTTGCTCCCCAAGACTGAATGTTTTGTAAACGGACAGATTTAACTTGACACTTGAGATTTTAGAAAACGTAAACAAATAACATGTGTTTACTGAGATTATTTACCCTCAGAAAATTGAATCATTTTTTGATTAAAAAAGTTATTTTTGTACTTTCAATCCAAACAACTTGAATAAGCAAAAAAAAACGTCTTTTTGTTAAGTTTAGAAAGTTACTTACCACCGGAAAAACAAAAAAAAATACTTCTATCTTATTTTCTTAGTTTTCTCCGGAAAACTGAATACATATTTTCGAAAGTTACTAACCCTAAAACAGTAGTTTTGTGTTTTCAATCAAATTGCATAAAGAGTCGAATATTCGATTTTTTAAAAAGAGTAGAACGAGGTCGTCTCGAAAGTCACCACCAGAAAGAAAAAAAAGTATTTTTTGTGCTTTTAATCCCTTCTTAAAACTGACAAATTTACAGAGACAACGAAAGTCTTCATCAAATCTTAACCCAATGATAGGAAACTGTTTTATATATTTGACTAATGTTCAAAATATAGATTGAAATCTCAAATTTTACTCACAAAACTAGGATAACAAAACCAAAATCTACGAAGTTTTTATTTCAAAGTCCATTGCATGTCACCAAGAACTTACACACCATTAATTCACCATCACTGTCTTAACAAAAAAATAAATAAAACAAAACAAATAAATACGTAGTTTAAATTCAATCCAAAGGATACTTTGAAGAAATTGTCTCAGAAAATTTTAAAACCTATCATGTTTGTCTCTCATCCGACATGAATCCCTTTAAATAATATTCCAAATGAGATCTCTGACACCCAATCATTGATTTTGTAAAACATTCCTGGTGATTCCAATTGCTCTGTATTGTTTTTGTATGAACTTGCTGACTGAATAATTCACAGGCTTATGAGGAAATCTCAGGTCTTGCTGAATCTGCTTGTATATTTTCCATTCATTGCTGTGAATGGTTGTTCCAGGCAATTCATTTTTTTCTATGATCGGTAGTAATTTCTCTACATTTCTTTTTCCAACGAATTCCATACAACCAACGGCAGGATGGATATTTGTATCCATTAAACCAAAGATTTATAATAGTGTGCTCAGAGCTCTTCCGCTATGATACCTCAGCTTATGGCAGAAATAGAACTCATCTATTTAAAACTCTACACCACGAACACCAAGTTGTGCTGGGTTATCTTCAAAATATTTTTAACATATTTTCCGAAATTCATTATTGATACATAGGATACTTTCCTGACAAATATCAAGATGTCTTATGGCATTTTTTTTTTTCGTTCTTTCAGAAAACAGGTGGCAAATATCCACGTCCGTAAAATTAGATTGAATCTTTTAAAAAACAAATAGAACGTATGGCCGTTCTACTTATTTACTTATTGCTGTTCTTATTCTGGCATTTCCAGATGTATTTATCCACAGTCTCGAAATGTTTTGTCCTGCTCTTTTTTGTTTTTTTTGTTTTTTGCTGGAAGGTGATGTTGTTTCATCCAATCTATTGAAGTTGTAGGGTTTTCATTCGCATTCAAAGGACATACAACATCTTTGAAAGTTGCCTTATTTCATAGAGAAGTGGTTAAAGCTTTCTCAGAAGACGGAACTAGTGGTGCATCAAATCCTGTACAGAACTAGAAAAGTCAAAGTATCCGCGGTAAACGACAAAAATTATTAAATTATTTATGACTGAAAAATTTTCGATGGAAAATATGAAAAACATTTTTTTCAGTTCATTTTTTAAACATTATTTTTATAAATATGTTAGAAAAGAGGACCTCTAAAAACATACCTACAACTAAGATAAATATAAGTGACCACTTGATAGTATTACAAAAGAAAATATTGAAATTTCGGCATAATGTTACCTCTGTAATTTTTTCTAAAAATTTCTAAACTACGTTGCTTTTTCTGTTTCTTATCTGATGTTTGACTTTTTTTATATACGATCGGCCTGAAAGCACAAAAACTACTTTTTCACGGAGTAAGTGACTAACTTTCGAAAAAAATGTATTAATTTGTTTTTTTGTTTTCTTAAATTACCCTCGATTTAAAATTGTACTTTTTCTTTCTGTCGGTCGATAACTTTGGGACCTTGACAAAAAAATCTACGTATTTTTTTATTTGTTTATTCAACTTTTTTGATTGAAAGCAGAAAAAATGAATTGTTTTTCTCGGGGTAAGTAACATCAGTAAAAACATATTATTTGTTCATGTTTTTAAACGGATGACGTTTGAATGAGATCATCCAGTGTCAAGTCACAAGTGTCCCGGACAACCACAGGAAGTGTAAAGTTAGTTTAGTCCGAAAGGAGAAATCACAACAGATTAAGCAAAAGGTTAACCGTTTGGTACCCATGAGACAGTAAACGCAGTAGATAACGACATTAGGAAAAGACCAGACACAAGATAGAGGGATGAGATAGAGATGTTTGCTGGTAAGACATGGCAGAGATCAGTGCAAGTTCAGTTGTCAAGGAAAGCGATGGGAAAGGCTTTTGTCCAGCAGTGGACATAATGGATTGATGATGATGTGGATGGTGGGATTTCAGAGTATTCCCATCTTGCAATCTTTCACAAGTATGACAATCAATCGACTCAAAGAAAGACTACATGCCTTCCTGCCTTTCAGCGAATATTACCACTGACGGTGGACGCATCGTTGAACTTATGGTTCTTGTTCTATTTCAGTCGTTCGCTTTTCTCTGATTCCCTTTGTGCGTTATATGTTCCAGCCGACACTGCGCATTTATACCACATAAAGAAACCCTGTGTATTTCTCAAGTAAAGAATCCATATCTCAGCTAACAGGCTTCGAGGCATCAATGCACAATCATACACAAAGGCTCCAATGTCTTCATGCAAAGTTCAGAGGAGTAGAACGGCATATATAGAAACTAGTGCGTGTGTGCAGCTAGTTATAATTGCGTCTTTTGCAATAGTGCTGATTGGATGTACAAATGAGGTATTCATCATCATCCCTTCGGCGTCCCCAGGATTCGTCAGACTTCTCTATCATGGGCGTTGCAGAGCCAATACTTTCTGAACTTGTTTAGTTCGTTACACTATGTTATATTTTGCCGACCACAATCTTGTATATGATCTATGGGTATCCCCGTTGTGAGTTGTGATGACCATCGGTGGTCTGACATCCTTGCAATATGACCAGCCCATTGCCATTTGAGATCATAATGGATTCTATAACATCCCTGACTCTTGTTTTTTCTTTAATTCACTGTACTGTTTTGTGATCTTTCCACGTGATGTTGAGCATGATTCTCTCACGTGCACGTTGCATGGTTTTCAGTTTGAGGGCCAATCTTTTGATTGGTTTCCATGTTTCAACTCCATAAATAATTATCGGTACGATTAGTTGTGGACCTTTTTAAAACTAACGGGGTTTTCTCGTTATCAAATCTTGAGATTGCTCTACCGAAAGCTTACCATCCTTACCGTCTTTTGATGATTTCATGGAGATTCGTTCCCTAGATAGATATTGTCGAACTCTGGTCATGTTTTGGGGTTTGTTTACTACTGCAACAAGAACAATCCTCACTAAAATGAGGGGTTTACAACCGTTTGTAAAATTCACACCCCCCTACTGTAATTTGAACTCACGATCACCTACAGGCTGTTTTATTGACTGAGCTAAATTGAAAAGTCTTATACATGATATATTCATCATACGGATATGCAAAGGCTTATTTCTTTCTAATAAATAAATGCATTTATACAGAAATATTTTTATGATTGTTTATTTATCATATATATAAATAAAAAGTTACAGTTATCATCTTTAATATAAATAGAAGTAAGAGTGGAGTTTTACCCAGCAGCAACCAGGCTTGTAATTGAGATATACGAAAAAATAACATTACTGCAAACAAAGCCGGCCTTGGGAGCTGCAGGCCTCAATTTAAAACATTTTTTGTGAGGTCCCAAGTTCATATCTTAGAGATATAAATAAAGTTTATTATGCACTTTATATCTCTAAGGTGGAACAGAAAGCAATCAAAATGTGATCTTAAACATTTCAGAGAAATAGATTTTTACGTTGTGCTATATCTGATAAACATATCATCTAATCCGAGTATAGTAAAATGAATTCAAAATATCTTCATAAGTGAGTCACCATAGCCTGTACGAGTCACAGTACTAAGCATCCAAAAATTATCTAAAAATATCCAGAAATGATAGATTTTCTATCTAAAATAATCTTTGAAAAATAGATCTTTCAACAAAAATTACCAGAGCAAAATACCGACACAAGATTTGGGCACTGTTGTTCCTAAAATGACTATAGAGACCTCAAAAAGCACCTTTTGGAAGAAAAACTCTTTAGATGCAACCTTATGCAAACTTTTAAAGTTGTAGCCTCAGAAATCTAACCAGAAGCACCCGGATATACACACACGCACACGCATGCGCGCGCGTACATAACCGAACACACCCAAGGAATAAAGTATCTCTACTTCACATGGACCATTTGTTTCGGCTACGTTGATTCAATATTAACAGTAAAAGCAACCACTTCTGACATTTGAGAATTCAGAAAAAAAGCAAAATTGAACTACCGCAGCCATCAAAGATGGAGAAGCGTTATATACTTTTTTTTCAAACTGTGCATGCATTTGTTAGTGTGTATGTTCCAGTGCAACTGGACACATCGTTTTGTCTACGAACTGAAAATGGTGCCAGTACTCCACTAGAGCCCTTCTAAACATACCCTTTTGATTTTTGGAAAAAAATTATTTTCAACCTTTTTCTGATCTCATTCTGGCGGGTTCATGAATAATATCTATATTCTCTCAAATCTAGATGTTCCTACATCTTTTTTTTACTCTAGTTTAGATGTTTTCGTGCGGGAAACGCCAGAGATGTCATGAAAAGAATCTATCCCTGATCATAATTATTTTTCGATAGAATGTTCATACATGACTTCAAATTTTGACGCTACAGTTGTTCAATTATTGACTGTGATGGCGTGTCACTGTTGTTTTCTGTAAAACCAGCGACGTGTAATGTTTGATTGTGTGTACAAGACACAAGTATCGTAGATCACCCTAGAAAGGGGTCCTTCTTACGTGCAGTTGGTCCAATTAAATTGAATCCGGTCTTGGTATCATCTGTTTAGCGAATATATATATATATATATATATATATATATATATATATATATATATATATATATATATATATATCTTCTGTTCGCTGCAACTCCAGGTAGATCCTTTAATCTTATTCAAAATCATTTCACTGTACAAGTTGAATCAATCTGGTGATCATAGGTGCATGATAATTCTTTGGGTACACGAACAGACGTCTTCATTTGCTCGAATATTTACACGGCTTTACTTGACTTGCATAGATACATTCGAAATTTCAGAATGTTTTGTCCGAAAGTTTTTATCTTAAAAAGAAGTGATTCCATCAAGTTCTAGGAATATATTATAATGTATACAGAATACAAGATGAAGTGATGAACACGACAAATTCAGGAAATACTGGCCCCGTGACGCCCATGATAGAAAATTGTGCCGAATCCCGAGGAAGGTCTATGTCCAACGATGGACGTTAAAAGATTGATGATGATGATGATGATGATGATGATGATGATGATGCAGAGATCTGGCTTATACACTTATTCGTGGAAATAGTATTGAGGCATTTTTAGCATCCAGCATTTTTGCGGGTTTCATTCGAGGTCTAGAGATATAAACTAGTGTAAATAGAGACCTTGCTCGTACGTCTGTGCGTCGGAACATTAAGTAACATTTTCAGCATCTACAATTTTCAAGGTTTCGATCAAGGTTCAGAGATACAGAATAGTGTACATGAAGACCTGCTTCGTACGCTTATACCGGTGAGAAAACACGTCCTTGCCACACTAATTTTTCTATTTTGGTGTAATCATCACCCCACTCGCATAAGCTGTCTGTTCCCAATACAAATTTTGAATTATTCGCACATCCGTTCCATAGAGATCAAGCTCTCCAAACATTCCAAGAAGTTCTTCATGTTGTCTTTATCGAGTGCTTTTGTGTAATCTATGAAACACAGATATAGATCTTTCAACATTTCTATTGCACGGTCTGACAACATTCTGGCCATGATAATTGCATTTCTTGTTCCAGCATTTTGAACAAAACCGCATTGTTCTTCTCTTATTTTCGTTCTAATTCTGCTACGTGCTCTACTCAAAAGAATCCTAATTAGAAACCGTCAAGCAAAACTGTCACCGAAACGGTCAACATAGGTTTTTTCGGTTTTTACATTAGTCTGGCTGGCTGACCGGCCGTGAATCTATGTATCACGCGTACAGGCCACACCGAAGGAGCTATAGGGCTGAAAATTTTGACATTTTTTTGTTAATCTAGAAAAAACTTTTTTGAACCCACCCACCGCCGATAAGTACGTTTTTTGTGAATGGTTCAATTTGCAATGTGAGTTTATGCTAAACTAGCCACTTAGTTTGTCTCTGGCAGTGCTCATGCTTGTTTTTTAAAACTTCAGACTTTTTTCACTGCCCCATAAAATGAGAGAGAAATAATTTATTCATTGATTATCCTATTTCCATTTTTTTTTTCAAATTGATCTCCCCTAACTCGGCTTGGTGCCGAAATATATTTGTTAGAGGACAGTTTCTATTGAGTGATTAAACAGACCTGTTGTTAGTTTTGTTATGTGGCTCAACAAGTTGATTGTTCGACGAAGTTCGCATTCATTCGCACCTGGTTTCTCTAGCAACGCTATGAAAATTGATTTATTCACACCTTCCGGTATTTCACGGCTGTTGTATATTTCGTTTATCACTTCGGTAACCTTCTGAAACCAAAAATTAGGAATCAGAAATTTATTGAGATCATTACGTAGTTATGTAAGATATGAAAAAAATACATTATTCTGACAATCTGAAACCAAAAATGAATTATATATATATATATATATATATATATATATATATATATATATATATATATATATATATATTGCTTTTGAGATTCTCATCTTGTTATCACAATCAAGAGACTATATTCCGGACAACCGTAGCCACCAAAAAGGCAAGGGAATTTTTTTCCTTTTTTCAATATGTGCATATGTTTGTTTGTATGCTCCAGTGTTCCTGGCCATAACGTTTTGTCTACAGACTACAATAGACCCCTTCTAAATCTTTTTTTGTGTGTGTGTGGGAGTCTTAATTTGACGGGTTTATTAACCCTATTAACCCAAATAGATTCTCCAAGATATAGATGTTTTTAGACAATTTTTCAAAAATCTATTTTAGATGTTTTCCAGTGAAAAACGATGTTATAATTACAATTCATTCTGACCATACTTCTTCTTTGATAGATTTTTTTACATGACTTGACAATACGGTTGTTCAATTATTGACTTTGAAGGCGAAATTTTGTCATTATGAAATAATATAATTCTATATTCGAAATTTTGATATGAAAAACCAAGAACCATAAGTTCAACAATTCGTCCACCATTTGTGGTGGTGGTAGAGGAAGACGAAAAAGAGCAAGTAGTCTCACAAGAGTCAATTGATTCTCGTGTTTGTAAATATTGTGATATGGAAATATCAAGCGTGTATTGTTTTCGATGAAAATCGTAAATGGCAATTTTTGGCGTTTTACTTATTTATTTATTCATTTGTCATTTTTAATATTTTTAATACAAAATTGCTGACCCCGAACATTCTGTTATGACACTACAGCAAATGGTAAAAAAGACCTTTTAAAGACGTTGTACTTTTAAAAGAATTCACTCCTCTCCATCTTTGCTCTTTTCATCGATTGACGTAAAACCGAACGACCGATCGAAAAACTTCTTATTGAGATGTGTGGGCACATCTAAAAAATGAAAAGATTCAATAGAAAGAAATACGATAAACAATAATTGAAAGATGAACTTGCCATCGCAGTCAATAACTGAACATCCATAGCGTCAAAATTTGAAGTTATGCAAAAAAAATTCCATCGAAGAATGAATATGGTCAGAATAAATTCTAATTATGACATCATTGATTATTTCCGTTGGAAAAT
The DNA here is from genome assembly GCA_963457665.1 of Thysanoteuthis rhombus. Taxonomy (NCBI): domain Eukaryota; kingdom Metazoa; phylum Mollusca; class Cephalopoda; order Oegopsida; family Thysanoteuthidae; genus Thysanoteuthis; species Thysanoteuthis major. Next base: position 38,716,645 of record OY735237.1, on the reverse strand, counting down.
GTCTAAAATAGAACCTAAAACATCAAAATGTTATCAATATTCCTGTCAAAATGAGACTCAAAAAAGGCCCCAAAAGCTTATTTTCCGAAAAAAAAGTCGTTTTTTTTTTCAGAAGTGGTCTGATAGATTCCTGATGCCAATTTTCAGGTCTGTTGACAAAACGGTATGGCCAGGAGCATTTGAATGCACAAACACATGAACACACGAAAACACACAAAAACACGCACATACAAATAGGGTGACGAAGATTGTCCAATTGTGGCTTCAGTCCCCTCTTTAACTGCTGGTAAGTCAACGATCCTAATAACAGGGGAATTTTATGAGACCAGATTTGAATTAATTAACGACCTTTGCAAGGAATTAAGTGATCTGAAAGGAGAGAGGTTAAGTAGAGATAGCGTTCATAAGAAAGAAAGAAAGTTGTTTTCTTGATAGGAGGAAGGTAATAAGAGAGAGAAAGAAAAGAAATTATTTCTTTTTCAAGTCACACTTCATCTTATTGTCTGTTGGCTTTTTGAATCAATTTTCGAGATTAAAAAATCGAACACATGAAAGGGAAAACGTCTATTTCGATTGGCCCAAAATCTCATCCGTCGAATAGATTTGAAAAACCGCTCAACGCCGTGAAGAGCCACGGGAGACCGCCTGGCTCTTCCAGCGCAACACGTTCATCATAGTGAGAGTCGATTGAGTTGACCTTTGAAATAAAAATGTTAGAATTCAGAAGAAAAAAAAAAGGAAATAGGTTTTCTTTTGCCAATGAATTATATTGCATTTCAGACGATATATTCCCTTTCATTTTTTCTGCAATTATTATTTTTGTTCCAGACGTTTTAACGGGGATTAACTTGAAAAATCAATTTAGAATAAACAGAATCCATTTTTTCTTGTTTTTATTCGGTGAAGAGCTCTCTGATGTACTCATTGCACTGGTGCTACACCTTTTCTTCTTCCATGATGGTCGTTCCTCCTTCACAGTGTATAGATCCTAGTGAAACATCCTGTTTTTAGGTCTTTGATCTTTTTTATGTATACCAGCTGTGTCTATGTTTTTCAACTTCTCTACCTCTGCAAAATCTTCATCTATCCATCCCTTTGCTGTTAGTTCGCACTTATTTACCTATGTCAACGAATTTTGAAACGGATACATGCATTCGGTCGCTTTCCACACGGAATCTCCGAAAGTACAGAATAAAGTTCGACGAAATCCCTTGACAAGGTGTGCAATGAAGTAAAAAAAAAATAGGTTGTAGTGTTTACAAGCGGATCCAGGAATCTTTTTCTGGTTGAGAGATATTTTTTGTATATTTCTAATCACATTTATGTATATGCCTGTGACCGTCCAAACAATAACTCCAGAAGTTCTCAATGAATTCCTATGATATTTTGTGAAAGAGTGGATAGTAGGCTATGAAAGAACTGCTTTATTCTTGGGGTGAATCCATGATGAATTACGCGCCCCTGACGATGGCATTGGCAAAGGTATACGGTTTCTAACTAGTTCTAATCTCAGGGGAGGTGTGATTGGCCTAGTTTATAACAGTGTGGGCAATGGAATCGGTGAACCGAGTTCAAACTCCAGTCAGGGCTGTATATGTTCATTTCGCTCCAATTCTCTTGGGAAATGCATGAATCTATTTGTTCTTCTTTAGATGAAAATAAAGGTGGAGTAGATCCTCCCTTACGACAGTTTAATGCCTAATTTGACGTCGTTCCGGCAGCTCCTGCAGCCAAGCTGTCGTCAAGAGGTATTGCTCTCAGCTTTCCTCTGCACGACACCAGCAAGACCAATAGAAAGACAATCCATTGTCTTTAGAAACCATTCATGTATTTATATACAGCGAGATCGTGAGATCCCTTGGTATTTGGTAAAATCCCGGAACTTTTCGGTAATCAGCGCATTAATGGTTAACAAGCTTGTGATGCTGACTATTACTATATTGAGTTTGATCCTTACCGAGTGCATCACTACAGCAGCATCTTGTCAAACTAAGCTAAACTTAGTAAACATACACTGAAGCATGATACACTTGATATTTAGTGAGAAGATTTAAACATGTGAACAATGTTTTTAAGATCAGAATAAAAATAATCACAAAAATACTATCTATGCAAGAATGATTTATTTGATCATAACAAATTGTTGCAACTTAATATAGAGGCAATGAGGCGGATACATCTTATAATAAAAGGATAGATATCAAAATGGATGCCGTTCAGTAACGTTTTGTTCAAGTATCCAGGGTGGGGGTTGATTTGTATAAGTCTCGCCATCGCCATTGCCGCTTTTGAGTGATAAGGTCAGGATTTAAGGAGATTATCGAGTGATGATTCTTTGAATAGTAAAGACACTATGGAGACGATTGACATTAAATCGTCTTCTGTGTATGACATTTTGGAATCTATATTTACGTTGTTGGATATACGCTGCCGAAACAATAATCGATAGATAGCAAATGACAGGTCTGGTTAGTCTCTCAATAGAAACCGTCATGTGATCGACTTCTTTTAGCAGCACACCGTTTTGGTGGTGACCAATTAAAAAATTGGAAAAAAAGATGATCCATGAATAAGAAAGTTCTCTCGCATTCTGTTAGATGACTAAAAGTCTGAATTTTAAAAAAGCATGTGTGAACGCTGTTGGACACAAACTAAGGGGGTAATTTAGTATAAACTTACATACTAAATTAAACCTTACACTGGAAACTTTGGGGGTTCTAAAATCTTTTTCTAGCCATGATAAGGAGTAGGGGAGAACGGGGTACAATGAGACATGGGGCACAGTGGGACAATCCAATTTTCTTAAAAACTGTTGGCTAGAAAGTGCTACCATTTTGTTTGATGTATCATTACACAATGTGATTGAAAAGATGAGGTGATAAGAGGTAAGTTCACGATAGTCTTGACAGTTATTTCACTCCAAAGTAACAATTTTCCTCTCAAGTATTGGCCCCCTTGTACAGTTGATTGCTGGACCAGAATAGAAACCCTTGCTTATCAATTTAAGGCTATAAGCTACAGTACCAGGGTATGATAGCATATTGCAGTTGTTGACGTGCGTTAAAGTATGTGAAAATGATGTCAGTATAAAGATATATGAGACAGAATGTCAGGGCGGATGAATTCGAATCTGTGTATTGAGGTCATGAACCATTTCATTCATCACATCTACAGCTCGAAGGAGAATCGTTCATTGCTCATTCATGACGACTACGAAAGCCACATTTCAATTTGTATTATTGACATTGCCAAGGAACACGACCTGAACCTTCTGACCCTGGTATCGTGGTAACAAGTGCAACCTCTTGATGTGTCAGTTTTCGAACCCTTCAAGACATATTGCTACCAAACCAAGGACACCCGGATGCTTCAGGATTCCGGAAGGCCTGTTACAATATATGAAGTTGACCATTGTGTTGGTATTGCCCATGAAAAGGCAGTGATACCTTCCAACATTCAGAGTTATGAAATTGATGAGAATGTGTTCTCTGAGGCGGGCTTTCTTAACTCTACAATAACAGATCGACTAACAAGGAGAGGACTCCCATCGTGGAAGGAACAACTGGACATGCAATTCAATTCCAGGAACCATTTACATCAGCTGCGTTTTGTTCTCCATAAGAACTGAAGGGATATCCTAAATCCCCCGGGAGAAACGAGTGTGTCCGAGGTACACAGGGTTGGAAAAAGTGGAAAAGCAATATTACCAGTGAAAGTCCTGTAACAGTACTGCTGTCAAGAAAGACTGGAGACACTACAAAATCCAGGAAAAAAAGGAGTTCAAAGCCAGAGGAACCCCTAAAAAAGGAACTCCTTGATAAGGCATCATGATCAGATCCTAACAATGAGGAAAAGACTCTCCTTGATGATAGTGACGATGTGTCTGAAAAGGAACTCTAGGTATTCGATTCTACATATCAATTTCTTGAGGATGCCCCTGATGGTGATTATACCCTTACAGGTTTTAAGACTGAGAAAAGGGATTTCTTGAACATTGGTCAGGTGTTGAGGAGTAATATGCATCAGAGTATTACGAGATCAGCTCTCTCAAGTCGGATCAAAAGATAAAAGGGATAGAACCACCCTGAAAAAGGAAACTATGATTTATGGTCTTTCCCTGAGGCATGTGTGCTTCTCAAGGTACTCCGATACGAGAGGCACATTGAGATCTTACCCCAGTTCTACCCAGTATTGTGTTCCATAATATTTCTTTGAAACATATAATGGGTTTATACTTATAGCTTGAGCTGATTCGGGACTTTAAAGAATAATTAAAATTTAGGGTATTTGATTATTAAGAATAAATTACCCAATCAAATAACTTTTGCCTTCTTGGTACCGACCCATTCATGAATAACCACGTCATGTGATAGATTTATACCGGACAAATAGAACATCATGTTCTATAATACCATAGAATATTTCATCTGCTACTAATTTGGAAGGGTTGCATATTCTATCATCTCATTGTCCTCTGGTCTCCCCAACATCTTGAGGTTTTCAGCCTTCTAGCTCCATTTGTGCAATCTTAACATGTAACGCATAGCCAGCCCGGCAGCTGGACGCACCCTGAAAAAAAAAACATGTTTACGTTGACTATGCTGAAGTTGACAGTTTTGGTTGACAGTCTCTAACAAGTCTGAAAGTCAGGCCATAGTTCTTTTCTCATGCGGAGATCAAGCAAGGTCAGCGTTGCCATCATTATTTTCAGGTTTATATCAGAAACCTAGTCTAAAAATATCTTGAAACATCTATGAATATTTGAATCCTCCGGATATATATATCTAAAATCTAGGAAATATATTACATCTTATTGATAAATCAAATGTGACTTCAATCTTCAACGTTTATTTCATCAAAATATTACTAAATTCATGGCGATTTCTGACGTTTAGATGCAAATAAAAACATCTGTATTTAGATGAAAGCATCTAAATATCTGTACCTTACACAAATGAATCACTAAATTTATTTTTAACTTATTATCTGAAGAATTATCTAAAAATATCTTTAAAGAAATGGATCTTTTATCTGAAATTATCTAAAAAATACCAGCACAACATTTGGGCATTGTTTAATGTGTGAAGAGGACAAAAGAGACAAGAAAGGCACCTCTTTTGGAAGATATTTCATTTCAAATGTCCTAAGATGGTGTCTACTAGTTTATTTATGCATGTTCTCAAAGTTGTGGCTCCTGAAATGTGACCAGCAGCTCTTTGAGATACATGCCCACACGAAAACATAGACGTGAAAAGAGAAGAATCCGTTGCCCACTTGGCTAGTCGGTGGTGATCCGATCCGCAACGCTGAGTCAAAATCAAAATATTCAAATTGGGACAAGCAAGGACTGGGGATGTGACGTGACTATTATTTCCATATGTCAGTCAGTGGCAACAGTCGATGCTAGAGCTACTAGCACCTCTAAAAATTCCCCTGCGGCATTTGGTATATCCTGTATTGACTGATTTCAAGTTATAATATCGAGAGAAGGGTGAAGGAATAAGTGGAATGTCCCATTAAAGGGTCATCAAATGTCAAATCAAGGAATTAGCTTCCGAACAATGTGACCTTTGAATTCTTTACTATAAAGAAAAATAAATTATATACAATATATATATATATATATATATATATGTGTGTGTGTGTGTGTGTGTGTGTGTGTGTGTGTATTGTGGCAATATTGATTCAACGTGTGTACGTATTGAAATGCCAACATACAGTGTTTGAATCAGTGATCCCGATTTAAACGGGGTTTTTTTTGTTTCAATTTCTCGAATCTGGAAATAACTCTAATCCGGAATTTTTTTTTTAAAGTCTGGTTATCACTCATTAGAAATTGTCACATGACCAACGTCTTTTGACAGCACGTAATGTTAGGGGTGATCAATCGAAAAATTGGAATAAAGAGGTAATGAATGAATAAGTTACTACTCTCGTCTTTTGTTGCATCCGGGACAACAAAATTGATCTTAGTTGTAAAAAAAAATGCAGATGATAGATATGTATATATAGATAGATAGATAGAAACAGTGAGAGAGATATGAACAGACTGGGATAGATAGATATAACAGTTATAGATAGATAGATAGATAGATATGAACAGACAGATATGATCGATCGATAGATAGATATGAATGTAGATTGATAGATAGATATGAACACAGGTTGATGAATAGATTGGTCGATCGATAGATAGATATGAACAGATAGATATGAGCAGATGGATAGTTTGTTAGATATGAACAGGGATAGATAGATAGATAGATAGATAGATAGATAGATAGATAGATAGATAGATAGATAGATAGATAGATAGAAATATGAAAGTTCAACCGATCGATATATATGGAGAGAGAGATAGATAAATATGAACTGACTGATAGATAGATAGATAGATAGATAGATAGATAGATAGATGAAGAGACTGAGACAGATAGATGAATAAATATGAACACTGATAAATCGATCGATTGATAGATAGATATGAACAGACTGAGATTGACTGATTGATAATGAAGATAGAATAATAGATCAATAGATAGATGTGGACCAATCGATTGATAGTTATGAGGACAGATCGATCGATGGATAAGTAAGAGCCGACTGAGATTGATAGATATGGGAATGGATAATGGATAAATATATTGAAACAGACAGACAGACAGACAGATAAATAGAAATAGACATAAGCAAAGAAAGATATAGATATGAACAGACTGAAAGATCAATTACAACTGATTGGTTCGATAAAATTCATGATTTATTGATCAATCGCATGCATTGGAATTTGAACCTCGTCTCTTCCCGACGGTTGCCCAAATGATTGATTCCTGAAGAGTGAGTAACCCGATACAGGTCACTGGGGTTGGGATCGGGGGCCAGAAGTTTAATAGACGAACTGGGTGTGGTAGAGTGAAACAGTTTCCCAAGGAAACATGGATCGTTGCAGATATCCAGCTATAGTCGAAAAAAAAAAACAAGCAAGAAGAAGCCGGGCAACTGCAGGTTCGAATTCCACTCATACTTCTTTTAAACTGAATAAGATTATTACAACTTTCGTATTGTATATATAATCGATAAAAAGTTATAAAAAAGACATTATATATCGCATTAATGAATCATGGAGACCCGTTCTTGCAAATTGTTTTAAAAAAGTGTCGAAAACTACGAGAAAAATAGATTTTTTGTCTAAGCTTATTTGAACAAAAGTATATCTCTTTTTTAGAATTATCTAAAAAAAATGCCAGCACACGATTTGGGCTTTGTTGATCTGAAATGATCCTAAAGACCCCAAAAGTGTTTTTATGCAGAAGAATAAATGTGTTTAATTAGTGTCTGGCGCTTTTCAAGTTTGGAGCCCCCAAATGTGCCCAGGGGGTGTTCGGATACGCACACATAGATAGAAAAATTCACATAGGCACTGAGAGCGAATCTGTAGCCTGCTTGTCTGGCTGGTCAGGCCATTTGTGGGGCTACGATGATTCGATAATGGATTATTCGTTGGCCAAATACATACAGTCAGGTGGTCAGATAAACGCGAGTAATTATCTAAAATCATCTAAAAAAGATTTTTTATCTCAAATTATATTTTTTTTAAATACTAGCACAAGCATTGCTGAATCAAAATAACGATGGAAACTCCCCAAAAAGCACTTTTTTGAAAGAACTTAAAAACGTTTTTAGTTTAAGCCTGGTGTACTCTTGGACATTTTCAAGGTTGTAACCACAAAAATGGCACACACACACAGACACACACTAGTAGACGGGCAAAGAGAGAAGAATCTGTAGCCCAGTAGGCTGGTCCATGAGCCATTTGTGGGGCTACGGCAATTTGAAAATAAAAATACAAAGATTTTTTTTTTTTTATGAAAATCTTTTTGGCGTCACTCTGGTCATTATTTCTCGGGCCTGTCTATTCCAATTCCTTCCTAGTCTAAACTCTTCAACACACACAGTCTACGAGGTCAGATAGACGTGCGTAATTCGAAATTATAGGAGAAGACTTCTTGGCAATTATGGAATTCTATCACATTTTATTGATGCCCATCATTTCTTGTAATTCGCGAAAAAGAATTCAAAATCCTTTGATTTTCTCTCCTCTCTTACTGAATCATTTTGTGCCAATTGGTACAAAATGATTCCAGGGAGGATAGAAACAAGTCTGGTTAGTCACTCAATCGATACAGTCACATGATTAACGTCTTTTGGCAGCATGCTATGTTAGGGGTGATTAATAAAAAAATTGAGGAAAAGGACAATTTATGAATAAATTACTCCTCTCGCCTTCTTTTGGGCAGTGATCACTAAACATGTCTGGAAAAATGGATCGATTTAGCTCAAACTTACATTGGAAAGTGAACCTCATGAAAAACCCTATTTGGGAGGTAACAAAAAAAAAAGTTTCTTCTAAACACAGTAAAGAATGAATGTTGAAATGTTCAGCCCTCTAGCTCCAATGGTGTGACCTGCTAGCGTGATATATACATACATAGCCAACGAGCCAGCCAACTGAAGAGACCTATGTTGACAGTTTTGATTGACTGTTTCTGATTTCAAGACAAAATGGTACCAAAGAACCAGGATATCCGAGTGAATAACCCTTAAAAAGTGACTTCGATCGATACTGAATCTTTTTCTTCCCTAATGTCGTTAATGTGAGAGCAAAAATAAAAGCCAAAAAAATCGATTTCTTCCTGACAAGATCTATATAAGACTAAAAGTCTGATTTAGTTCATCTGTGTGTGACCTCTAAATAGCCGGAACCCAGCATTGTAGTCAGAGGTATTGAATTGAGAGACACACACACACAAAAAAAAAACAGTTGTCACCTCCTTTCCCGACTAAAGGTTTTGTTTAGGCTATTGGCGGGAATCAGCTAAAAAATCTCGCTTGCAGTAGTGGTTGAAACTTAGCAGTCAATTCGGCAGAGCTATTTCTGATCCAGCAGAAAAGCCTGGAACATTTATTAATGATTCGTTTGCACATTATTTTTAAAAAATATATTGCAATTAAAAATTGAACAATGCAAAAAGAGCCCGGTTGATCTACAACAGGATGCCAATCTCTGGGGGTCTGCATTCGCGCTCGTCCCGATAAAAATGATCTGATTTTCATCTCTCTATCTACATTGTTCTGTTTATCCAAGTAACTGAAGCAATACATTGTGGCCAAAAGTATTGGATTAGAGAATGAAAAAAATCTGGGTGATTTGCAACTTGATAATAATAATGTGGGCTTTCCACTCGTGGTCATCGTTGACTTTATTGTAATCACTGATACGCTAATTATACAGCAGTCTACTAATTCCTTCCATTGATTTGCAAATGCGTAAAAACCAGTTTCATTTTGGTCACATCAGATTGAAAGAAAAAGAATTACATGTGGATATTACTATCCTCACCATAGAAACTATTTTAAAAACTCAAATGGCAATGGGCAGGCCATGTTGCAAGAATGAAAGACAACCGATGGACATCACAACTCACAACATGGATCCCCAGAGATCACATAAGGAACCGAGGCCAACAGAACACAAGACGGAGAAATGAACTAGACAGATTCAGGAAGTACTGGCTCCACGACGCCCATGATAGTGAATTGTGGCGAATCCTGGGGAAGGTCTATCTCCAACGATGGACGTTGAAAGACTGGTGATGATGATGATGGTGATAATGGTGATGATGATTACTATCCTACCCACAACGTTTGAATGGAATTTTACAAAATATCTCTATTTTTTACACATAAAAAATCGGTAAATGACATCCTCGGTATTATATGCATAGAATATATGCTTGCAAACAAACATTCTTTAGTTGTTACATAGACGACGTATTCAATGATTAGTGTTGGAAACCGTCCATGGAAACTGTTGATATAGGTTTCTTCAGTTTTCAAAAGGGTCTGACTAGCTGGTTCGTTATGTCTATATGTAACACGCATATACAGGCTGCACCAATGGAGCCAGATGGCTGATAATGTTAACACTCATTTTTTTGTTATGTGTAGAAAAAAACTTTTTTTTGTTCGTTGAAAATCCTTACAATATTTTTTTCGATTTGCAATGTAAGCTAATGCTAGATTGGTCCCTTATTTGTGTCTGGCAGCACTCGTGTCTCTTTTCCAAAAATTCAGACTTTTTTTAGTGACCATCACCGAACAAAAGGCGAGCAAATAATTCATTGATTTTTTTGATTTTCCAATTTTTTCAATTGATCATCCACAATCTGCCAGAAGACACTGGTCACATGACGGTTTTCATTGAATGACTACCCAGACCTGTCTTCTTACTAATAACCTTTAAGTTAGTACGTCATGGAACTAGTAGCAAATTGTATGGACTGTTTATCACGAGGCGCCGCACCCATAGAATCAGACAACCTACCACAGCCGGTATCTGAAAATAAATACAATAGTCCCCTCTCGTAACGCAGGTGTCGGGGTCCAAGAAAGACAACTGCGTTATAACGAATGATATGGCTCACCGATAAACAGCAGCACTACCTCCATCGCAAAATCAAAGACATTGTAGGTAAAATACTATTTGTTGATTGATTTCAAATCTATTTAATATTTTAGTACTCGTTGCAAAAAATTTAAAAGTTACCCAAATTTGTTTGACGTAAATTCATTTGTTTCAAAGTGATATTTATTATATTTTATCGGAAATTCACTTCGAAATAAACTGAAAAAATTATTTTAATTTTTTTTTCAAGGAAGCAATTTTTTCAAGTTGATCCAAAAAAACATTTTTTAGGTCATTTCATGTGTGGTTTTCTAGATGTGTGGGAGATAATATTGGTGAAAACTATCAGTATCATAGAATCCATTGGGAAACTCAAATGGCAATGGGCTGGTTATGTTGAAAGAATGGCAGACAACCACTAGACATCACAGCTCACAACGTGGATCCCCAGAGATCAAACACGAAACTGTGGCAGGCAAGAAATAAGATGGCATGATGTAGAAGACAGGTTCAGAAAGCATAGGCATTGCGACGCCCATAATAGAGAGGTCAGGTGAATCTTGGGAATATTTAGGTTCAAAGATGGACACTAAAAGGCTGCTACTGATGAAGATGATGATGAAGATGATCCATCCGCCTTATACCACGAACTGTGCTATATCCGACCGCGTTATATTGTGATACATCTATCATAACCTTCAAGATAGTCATGGTGCCAATTGCGAATTGTAAGGAGTGAATCATGAAGAACCTCACCTAGAGAATCGGACAACCTACCACAGTCAGGATCTGAATAATCTTGTTTTTGTCTAATCTGCATTTGACCTGTTGCCCTTCAATACCTGTTTGTTTACAATTATCTTATCGTCGCTTTGCAAGCAAAATCTTTTTTTCTGACGCTGCAAGAAATTATACTAGACGCTTAAGAAGTTTCAAGCCTGGAAGACCAATCTCAGCAATTTGGAGCCCACTCCAGAGGGAAACCCATGCTAGATTAATTCATTTTAGTTCTCAATTATATATATTTCAAAATTCCGAAAACTATCAAGATTTTTAGAATGGGAATAAAGTTTACCAGTTTTCCTTGTTTTAATGGGATTTTGATACGGTTAGCAATAAAAATGTTTACTTCTTAGTCTAGTAATAAAAATAGCTATTTACGGTTCCAACCAAGCAGACGACATATTGGGATTAGGGAAGCGTCATGTTACAATTAAATGTATGGCATATTAGTTCGTGTTGGGGTGCAGATAGAATGGAGTAGGTTTATACCTTACTTTTTTTTATCACAAAAGATTCAATTTTTAGAATCGGTAAGAAACAATCAAACAAGTAATCGTTGCGTAATTTTAGTTTCAAACAAAGAAGAAACAATGTAACTTATTTTAATTTACATGTCAACGATGTTCAAAAGAGGTGTACGTATACAGTTACGTTTATTTGTCTGTTCGTATGTCTGTCCGCACGACATGTTGGGAAAACTCAGTGTATCTCAATGGAACTTTGTGAAAGAGTAGGAAATGAGGTAAGAGAGGGGTGATTAAATTTAGGGGCGGATCCAGGATATGTTCCTTTTCTTATAGCGAGATATTTTTTCCGTTCTTTTCTCCTAATTACATTTATTATAGGCCCATGACTCTCCGTATGAAATCTCCAACGTAAAACGGTGGACGATAAAGTATGGAGAGACTGATCAAGTTTTGGAGGAGATCCGTGAACAATTACCTCCCAATCATCGTAATTACATGTCCAGACTGCATAATATCGCCAGAGATTCATGTCTGCCCACGAGATATTTCCAAAACTTCTCAATGAATTTCAATGATATTCTGTGAAAGGATGGGAAATAGGCAATGGAAGAACAAATTAATTTTTTGAGCGGATCCATGCATAATTATCCCCCCATGAGAATAGTGTTGGCAGAGGTATGTGCTCTCTGAGTGCTTTTTAGTTCTACAATTTATTTTAAAGAAAGAATTCTGTGTAACAGAAAGAGACAATAAGAATACATAAAAATAAATGGATACGCCTCAGAAGTTAATTAAAACATTGTATACATTGTATAGACAGTATACCAAAAGAATTATTCTATTTCAAGACGTAAAAGGAAACAATGTATTTTAATTACGTAACGAACGAACAAAAGACGAAGAAGTGTGAATGATTCTCAACGACATATTGATCGGCAATTAATGTTACAATAAATATATCATCCAACTATCTCGATTTATATCTTTACTCGCATAAATTTTGGAGAGATTAACCCATTACCTGTGAATGACACTTCTTTGGCTAACTCATTAAAATTTCCGTTTTATAAGGATTAATTGCAACTCATTTCCATCTGTGAGTCAGAGATTTTATCTTGCAATGGATAACTTGCAATGCTTTTATCTCTCAACGGATAACTACTAAAAGTTTGATTTTTGTTTTGTATCATGCTTCTCAAGTTACCCGGATGTAGCCATTTTATAGCTAACCACATTTTAGCCATTTTATAGCTGATGTTTTAAAAAAAGAATTACCAGTTGGCCTTATTTTAGCAGACATCTCCAACATTTTATCGTGCAATTCTATTTCATTGGCTTTTCGTTGCAAAATCAACTTTGTCATGTATCCTAAAGTCGTTTTTAGGGGAAAACAATCTGACCATATAATAGACATGTACAAATTAGTTTGTCTGTTTATTCGGTCCCTTAGGTTCTTGATAAAGGGGACGCAGCCAATGAAAGAGAGAAAAGAATCATTCATTGAGTGAACGAGAGATACTCTCTCTCTCTCCCAACTGAATCCAATTTTATCTCGACCAAAGTGAAAGTGGTGGAAGTGACAGCCGTGGGCGTCTAACGTTTCCTTTTTTTTTTCAACAACTACTTTTTTTTACACAATAAATTTCAATTCATTTTTTTTCTAGAAAACGACTCGCAATCTTATTTTCCAATTTTATTTCCTGATAATTATCATTCGAAAAAGTTTTGTGAGAAAATTCCCGGTTGATATCATGTGATAACAAATTTGTACACTTATTGTTTGGGCTAGAAATATGTTATATGATTGTTTTTTTTATATAAACTATTGTGTTATCTTTTTTCATAATTGAATTAATTACTTCGATGCGTTGTGGCTCTTTATTATCGATACATAGACGAAAAACAGTCATTTTTGACGGATATAGTCTATCATATCAATAAAGTTCATTCATCTGTCTTGATTTATATACATATGAATGTGGGAGAAATTAACCTATCAACTGTTTGTTCCTGCATTAACATGACTAATTAAACAGCATTTCTGTTTTATTGTCATTGATAGAAACTCAGTTCTATCTATAAGCCAGGGCTTTTATCTTGCAATGGATATTCTTTTTTGTATGGACAACTTATACGATTATCCCTTTATTGTCATTGATGGCATCTCAGTTCTATCTATGAGCCAGGGCTTTTATCTTGCAATGGATATTCTTTTTTTCTATTGACAACTTATACGATTATCCTTTTATTGTCATTGATGGCATCTCAGTTCTATCTATGAGCCAGGGCTTTTATCTTGCAATGGATATTCTTTTTTCTATGGACAACTTATACGATTATCCCTTTATTGTCATTGATGGCATCTCAGTTCTATCTATGAGCCAGGGCTTTTATCTTGCAATGGATATTCTTTTTTCTATGGACAGCTTATACGATTATCCCTTTATTGTCATTAATGGCATCTCAGTTCTATCTATGAGCCAGGGCTTTTATCTTGCAATGGATATTCTCTTTTCTATGGACAACTTATACGATTATCCCTTTATCGTCATTGATGGCATCTCATTTCTATCTATGAGCCAGGGCTTTTATCTTGCAATGGATATTCTTTTTTCTATGGACAACTTATACGATTATCCCTTTATTGTCATTGATGGCATCTTAGTTCTATCTATGAGCCAGGGCTTTTATCTTGCAATGGATATTCTTTTTTCTATGGACAACTTATACGATTATCCCTTTATTGTCATTGATGGCATATCAGTTCTATCTATGAGCCAGGGCTTTTATCTTGCAATGGATATTCTTTTTTCTATGGACAACTTATACGATTATCCCTTTATTGTCATTGATGGCATCTCAGTTCTATCTATGAGCCAGGGCTTCTATCTTGCAATGGATATTCTTTTTTCTATGGATAACTCATAGAATTTCCCTTTTAATCGTGGCAACTCAGTTCTATCTATGAGTTAGGGCTTTTATCTTGCAATGGATTATCTTTTTTCTTGTGATGGATAGATATTACACGATTCTATGGATAAGTTATAAAATTTCTGTTTTATTTTGATTGGTGGCAACTCAGTTCTTCCTGTGAATTGGGGCTTTTAACTTTGCAATGGATAACTTGCAATGCACAAGGGTATTTATCTTACATTCGATTACTATTACTTTTCGCCACCTGCTGCAGTCAATGGGTTAAAATCTGATTTATTTAGCACGAACGGAGATTGCACTGGCCAAAACAAACAAGCAAAAATAATTTCTATACACTAATTCTATTTTTCTGAGACCAAATAAACCCCCCTTCCTAACAGATACAATCAAAAATAATCCAATTTGTATGTGATTGTTTTGTAGTTCCCTAGGGAGGATTGATCTAATTAGCCTTCTTTTCGAAATACAGAGAGCATATATGAAGGAGAGGATCTCGAAATATTAATTCTCAGAGGTGTAGTGCTACAAAAACGAAGTGAAAGGACGCAAGGTTGTCTGCTCTAGTGATTTGGTCAGCAAAGCAAGCCTCTGCAGGGTCAGCAACCTTTTTCCCATGCGGACCGGATCAAGTATTAATGCGTGGATGATGGACCAGATAAACGGATATTAAAAACGCATGCGCACACAATAATTCATTCAACAAACAGAAAAACACTGCAACCTTTTTTTTTTTCTTTATTGATTCTCGGATACTTCATAGCCTTGATCCTTGTCGGGGGCTCCTGTAGTGAACCGCTAACAAAAATGCGCCGGGGCGTTAAACTCAACGTACAAAGACAAGAGAGTTGTCAAAGCTGAGAAGAGAGGAAATGACGTCACATTGAGATGGACACTGACTCCTGAAGTACACAGTCGAGTCGAAGAAAAAGGTTTTCGGTGAACAAAAAAAAGTCAGATATTTCCTGCAAACAAATAAGGAGTATTTAACATCTACGGAAAAATACTAATATTTTCAAAAGACCGGCACTTATAACATTACTGGGAATAAAGTGGCAATGTAAGGTCTTGACCGAATTACTGGTTCCTGCCGGGGTCTGATTCGTGCAATATTTATACTAGGAGTATTTTGATTGGTTCCTTTTTCGTCTTTGTTTTCTTTTTCTTCGACCGCAATTTTCCACAGTTTGTCAGTACAGGACATGTAGTTTATATTTGATGAAATATTTTGATAACTTTTAGTGATTTCTATTGATTTTCACGCGTTTTTTCCATCAGAAGGCAGACTAAAAGAATAACAAACAAAGCACGTGGCCATCATTATGGTTCAATGTTCTGTTTCCGATTGCAATCACAGATCTGGTCTTTACTGTGGCCACAGATTTACAATCGTCGATCTCCTTCACTCAGACAAAGTAAGGGGGTGAGTTCCCATAACTCTACATAACCGCCTATTCTACAGACGAAAATCACGAAAAGCATCGCCTCTTTTGACTCCATATTTTATTATACGATACTGCTATTCAATCATTCTCTATTAGGCCCCACGCCTCTGAAAGCCCCGCGCTACGGTTATCTACACCAGGCTTATAAAAAAAACCCTGTCCATTGAATCTTGAATTAGTAGGAGTTTAAACTTGGATAGAATCCCGAAAGACTCTTCAGAGAAAAAAACAAGAAAGATTTTGTTGAAGGCAATAATGATATGACTCCTTTATAAGAAACTGTCAACTGAAACTGCCAACATAAATTTCTCCAGTTTTCAAGTTAGTCTGGCTGGCTGGCCGGCTGGCTGACTGTATAGTGATTGATGTATGTATCAGGCCACACCAATGTAGCATTTTGCTAAATTATACTTCAGGGTTTCAGTTATAGTGATCATGTGGACAGAAACTTTGGGTGATATTATGTAGTGTGAACAAAGGGGGTTAATTTTGCATGGATCCGCCCCAAAGTTTAATTACTTGTTCTGCAACTGACTGCTGACCCCTCAAGGGAATTCATTATGAACATATATGTCTAGAAAAAAACGACAAAATATATCTTGATATTCCACCAGCTACTCCTTATTCCATTATCTATCAACGAAATTTCAGTGGAATTCAGAGCGAACTTTTGGAGATACCGTGTAGGCAGATGGAAAGACCTAACCAAATACGTACCAAGAACAAGAAAACACATCATCAGACTTTCAGTGTCCATCATTGGACATAAACCTTCCCCATGATTTCCCACACCTCTCCATCACGGGTGGTGCAGAGCTAATACTTCTATCTTATTTTCTGCTGGCCACAGTTTCACATATGATCTCTCAGAATTCATTTTGTGAGTCCTGATGACCATCAGTTGTCTGATATTCTTTCAACATGACCAGCCGATAGCCATTTGAGTTTTCGAATGTTTTTCAATGAATTTGTCTCGTTTGTCACGTCTTATTATAATTTGTCAGCCACAGTTTCGTACATGATCTTTGGGGATCCACTTTGGGAGTCATCATGTCCGTCGGTTCCCTGGCATTCTTGCAAAATGACCCGCCCATTGCCATTTGAGTATTCCAATAGATTTCATCATATCTCTTTTTCCTGTTTTTTTTTTCTCTAATATGAAGTACTGTGATATCACTGTGGGATGCTGAGCATGAACATTATTTATACACGTTGCATGGTTCTTAGCTGGGAAATCAATCATATCCATAGGTGACTGACAGGGAGATTTATTGGATTTGTACCCTTCTTTTAAGGACTAATGGAATTTTCCTTAATCTTGAAGTTTGCTCAATTGAAAACTTGGCAGCCTACAGTGATTCTTAGCCCGATTTCTTCTTTGGGGGATTTCATGGAAATTCGTCGCCGTTGGTTAAACTTATCAGATCAAAATACATTCACTGGGCAAATTTCCATAGATTTTTTAAAAATTATTAATTAGTTCATCCCCATGAGAAAAAAAATCACAGATACAAAGGTTTCCTCCAGCTCCCCGAAAGTAGAACATTCTGGTATAGGCCTAAATGATTTACGTAAATATCTACTTTTTTTTAAAGATGATTTTAGGTAATTTTTGCCGAGGAGACCTAGGAGAGCAGTCTTGGTTGACAGTTTTGAATAATAACTAATTTAAAGAATGGTTGAATTGAGTGTTTTTAAGTTATCAAAAAGAGTCAGGAATTTGTTTTAATTTATTCAAGTCAGTTCAAAACCAGAACTAGGATAGGCATGTCATTAAGAATTATCAATAATTACACCAATTACACTATATTCACTGTTTATGGAAATGTATATCTAAAATGTTAAAAAATCTCTAATCTAAACTCAGGCAAAAATGAAGTAACATCAGCGGCAGAGAAATGTATTTGGGGGGTCAGTTCCTTGGGGCCGCCCCCAACATTTACTGAAATTTGATAAAAAAGGAAAATTTGCAATCAATAAACATGCATTATCGATAAAATAGTAAAAAAAAACCCTAAGGGCTGAATAGTTGTTCATGCAATTCATATCTGAACAGATGCATTGTATAATGTCCGTGGAAATACAGTAGGTGAACTACTACTTCCCATTGGGGACGAGGGGGCGTTTCAATTAAATACCCCTTTCTTCTGCTATGCCTCAGAACATGAAAACCAGATTCTCGGAATATAAGTCAATCTAATGGTTGCTCAACCGAACGGAGAAAATACCTAATTTTCTACTTAAAAGCATTTTTTTACATGGATGGAGTGCAAGCTGTGAACAGAGTTCAGAGATTAAAGGAGGTGGAGAAGGATTAGATTTATAGGGGAAGGATTTATAACATACAAATATATAATAATTTCAAGAATTAGTTTCTTTAATAAGAATTAAAAGTATGATTACAGCTGAGGATTCATTCTGGTACAAATTCTATCATAACGCCTACAATCGTCTTAAATAAATTGGATTACTGTTAGTGATTCGGACTTACACTGATTGAAGTACAGGGATACTACTAACCTACTTGGAGTTTTGCTGGCATGTTTTTACATGTATGAGCCCCCCCCCCCCTAAACGTGAAGTGCCCCCAACCTCCAAGATATAAATCCAGTCCTGAGTTAGTAAACCTCATCTCATTTGCGAATGTCACGAAAAAAAAAATAACAAATTAAGTACAGACTGACAATGGATAAAAAAAAACGTTTCACTTTTCCATAGTAAGGATGACAAGACGGACTTCAATCCTTCTCTCTCTCTCTCTCTCTCTCTCTTTCTCTCTCTCTCTCTCTCTCTCTCTTTCTCTCTCTCTCTCTCTCTCTCTCTCTAGATAGTTATTCAAAAGAAACTGTCATGTGACTAATGTCTCATGGCAGCATGCTGTGTTGGGGGTAATCAACTTAAAAAATTGGAAAAGGTTGGTATCAATGAATACATTACTTCACTTGAGCTGTGACCACTAAATGAAGTCTAATTTTTTCAAAATCAAGCGTGAATGCTACCGGATAAAAAATCTATTGAGCAGAAAAGTTACATTGCGAATTTTACCCCCAACTAAACCCAGGGGGCTTTCAAAAAACAGAAACAAATGTTTTCTGCAGACGTGATAATGAGTAAATGTTTAAAATTCCTTGCTCGATTAGTGTTGGACATACATACATACATACATACATACATACATACATACATACATACATACATACATACATACATAGCCAGCCAGCCAGACAATTTTTTTTTTAAACTGAAGAAACCTATGTTGACAGTTTTTAATAAGATTTGCTTGAATTTGAAGACAACAATTGATTCAATTAATCCAGGTGATGCTTTCGGGCTTCCGTACATGCTTTAAACTTCTACTTACTTGAATAATGAGTAGAGTGAATTTCTTGGTTATTTCTCCGTAACCATGAACTCTTCTACTTAAAGGTAACAATTTCACAAAAAAAATATCTTCTTTTCGCCAATTTGAGCTATGGTCTCTTCCACGAGTTCTGTGGTTTCTTCTTTTCTTTTCTAAATCATCTTAAAGCAATCCAAATATATCTGAATTTTTTTTACAGGAATTCATTATTTTTGTTCGTTTTTCTTTCACAAAAATTGGCTGTGGTTCAAACCGATGTGGCTGACTCAAAAAATATTTTTACGCTAATTTGACTGCCAAAAATACTAAAAAAAGGGCTCAATCGAAAAATAGCCGAAAGATGCTAAAATGATGGTTAAAAAATGGCCAAAACGCCCGGACTAATTTAGTGTATTTCACACCACCAAAACGACAAACGCGCTAATTTTAGCGCAGAAAGCGATAAAACAGCAACACTGATTCAAAGTTACATTTAACTACAATAGAAAAATTTCTTTTCGTCTTCATGTGTGTGTCTGCACCGCTATTACTCCACAACTGGCTCTTGTACGAAGTTGACATTTACCAGATATATTTGTCGGCATACTAAGTACTGCAGTGTAGTTATTTTAACATAAATGAATAAAAAAAATTAGAGAATATATATCTTTTATCTAAAATCATAGATCTAAATATAGGTATAAGTACGTAAGAGCCCTTACGCTGGCCACGACGACAGCCATTCCTGCCCGGGATTCACATACCACAAGTTTCTCCTCGTCTCCGTGTTTCTTGCGACAGGTGAAAATAGACTTGGAGGCAACAAACACCCGAAGTAGCGTCACTCACTTGGCAATAGATTTACATTTAGATATAAAATATCGAAAGAGAAAAGAAAATACTTCGAAGTCCTAGTTTCGTACAAGACAGAATTTTTTTATCTCTATTATTGTTCGGACTATCCTCATCTTGGTTGTTTTCCATACAACGAACGATAATAGAGATAATAATAATACCTCATCTAAAAAATTCAGAGAATTTTTTTTTATTAGATATTTATTATAGCAGGTTTCTCTCAACACCATCCTGTCTCTTCAAGACATTCACCCTGTGAACAGGTACTGCTTTACTCGTTTAGAAATCAGAAACTAAACCGTTTGATTTGCAGTTCATTATTCAACTATATTTACTAATAGGATCTGGAATTGAAATTAGTCGTGTTCCCTGGCTGTGAGGAGACAGCAGTCGTCAAACATATTTTCCATGAATATTTTCCATCATACAGACGCCACACAATTCCACCGAAGATCTATATCGATCTGTCAGTATAAACATAAAATGATTTTAGTAACACGAGTGACCAATTCGATTATTTTCACTTGAGCTCCTCGATACGAAGGAGGCAAAGGGAAACGAAGAAGAGAGAGTTCTAAATCGATAAATCGTTGTCGTCGTATTTCACTGAAAGAACAAGCAGCGGCAACTGCAACACGTCAACAACAATGTCCGATATATTAAACACGATGGATCCATGTAGCAGTCCCAGACAGACGATGAGAAACCGTCAACCAAAACTGTCGACATAGGTTTCTTCAGTTTCAAACGTAGTCCGGCTGACTGGCTGCCAACTGTGTATCATCTGCACAGGCTACAGGTAGAGGGCTGAAATTTTCAACATTTACTCTTATATCTACAAAAAAAAACAGTTTGGTGGATTTTTTAAAAAATGACTCCCTTTGATGGGTTTTTAGTCGGGGTTCAATTTTCAATGCAACTTTATCTTAAATCGATCCCTCATTTTGCACCCAGCTGCATTCACTTGTTTTTTGAGGAAATTCAAAATTTTCAGTGATCACTAACGAACAGAAAGCAAGAGAAGTAACTCAATCATTGATCACCCATTTTTCAAAAAAAAATTATTGCTCTCCCCCAACTCTGTATGCTGCCAAAGAACATAGTTCATATGACGGTTTTTATTGAGTGCTCCTTCTTCCTTGTTCATTGTTTGCCACTTGGTCGCTCGATTTCTTTTCAATAATTTTAAATTGAAATTCAACTTGAAACAAAACAAAATACAGTCTTCGCTTCCCATCAAATCGCAGGTGTTGGGGTCCAAGAAAGCCAACTGCGCTATAATCGATTTGCGATAACCAGTGGCCAATTTAGCTAATTTTGGAGTTAGATTATTATTTTTGGGTCCACAATCCACCAGCCTTATATCGTGAACCACGCCACAACAAACTGCGCTATAATGAGCCGCGCTATGACGGGAGAGACCTGTATTTATTTCAGGCCAGAAGAGTACCTGAGGGAGTGAGGGGGGTATATTTGAAAACACACCCAGGCCCACAATAGAGGCGAGCCCCAAAAGCTTTATAAATCATAGTGGGCCTACTGCATTTCTACTACCATTATACAATAACAAGGATATATTCGTAATAATTTGTTTGTAAACAATGGATATCAATTCAACTCTTTCAAGTGATAGTACGTGTCTATTTATTGCAAATTTTCCTTTATCATCAGATCTCACTGAATGTTGGAGGGGGGCACAAGAAACCAGGAAGGTGGACCTACACTTTTGACGGGGACTACTACAGAGGCATATTTCTTTTTATTCTGTTACTCGTAAGTACATCATGTACACTACATGTAAATGTATATGCCTCATACATAAACCCTATGTATTTAGCACAGATTATGGTGATATTTAATGGGCAGCTTGAAATGGGGCCGACATTTCCTATCTGGTCTAGCTCTATTACCAGTTCTGCTTGGTCCTGGTCTGGAAAAAAATCTTTGACTAAATATCATGTGGTCATACAGTAGACTACCGTTATTACGACACTCTTGGGAGTTTAAATACCGTTATAACGGATTTGCCGTTATAACCGGGGTGTCCCGTGTGTATTGCTAATGAGAAAACAGAAAATACTGACAAAAATTGCTTTTTATCACTCACCAAAGGTAGAATCATTCCAAGTATTTACTAATTTTATTTTTGAAATAAAGGAATATTGTTACCTTTACCGTTTCAAAATGTCCCTGCTCCAGTGGCAACGTGGCAGCTGCTGATAGTGAATTTAAAGTCGAAGGAGAAGACTACAATATTTCACAAAATGGTATTTTTTTTTCACTTCTAGGGTAGTAGGCAAGTTTGGGGTTAGTAGGCAAGTTTAGGGTTAATAGGTAGGTTTAGAAGTTAGGGTTAGGGTTTGTAGATAGAATAGAGGTTAGTAGGTGGGGTTTGGTGATAGGGTTAGTAAGTAGTTTTGTGGTTAGAACGTAGGTTTAGTAGGTAGGATTAGGATTTGTAGGAAGGGTAGGAATAGTAGGTGGGGTTGATGTTAAGGTTAATTGGTGGGTTTATGGTTAGTAGGTAGGTTTAGTAGGTAGGGTTAGGATTTGTAGGAAGGGTAGGAATAGTAGGCGGAATTGGTGTTAGGGTTAGTAGGTAGGCTCACGGTTAGTAGGTAGGGTCAATGTTGGATTTGTAGGTATCGCCAATGCTAAACTACTTCTTTTTAATCAATTTTCGTCTTCAGGGATTGCCACGGCTGCTTGACACGGAAAGGTCACAATTGCCAAATAATACACTGAAATCTTCATGTGCTATTACTGCAAACTAATCTCCTCCAATAGTCTTGCTAGAATATGAAAATAAACGTGCCGTTAGAGTGCGCATGTCATCAAATAGTACCATTATTACGAATACCGCTGCAATGATAGTTAACGGTATCCCACTATTACAGAATGAGAAGTAGGATTGAAGGAAAAAAGGGAAACTTTAAATCAGACCCCCGGGGGGATGGGGGATTAACAAGTCACATGTGCTCACTTTTGGCGTTAGTAGTTCGCACATCAAAGCCGACCTTCGGAATTATATTGTGCCCATGTTTTACAGTTGTAATTGGTTTAGGATTAGGGTAAGGCTTTTTGCTCAGTAAAACTCGTTTTATTGTCAGGTCAGGGCTAGATTCTTTAAAAAAAATACTGAGACTATCATAAGCCACGAGAGAAAGGGAAATTCACATCCGTGGTAACCTATGACGAACGGAAGGATTCTGTTCAGCATTATACCTGCAATCTAAAAAGAAGTCCTTCTTATGAAACCTTTACGTATTTCCTTTTTCAAAACTGACAAATTTTTGGAAGTGTGAATGTGTAATAGGATGACACTACATGACATTAAATGAAAGAAATTAAAAGGAAAAACAAATTCAATTTCCTCTGTTCTACTGATGTATTGCAGCTTTCATTGATTTCTTTAGCAATGAAAACTTTTACGTGAACACAACCATAGATCCCTTAAAAATCGACATACCAAATTTACAATATAGATCTATAACTGATCATTAATTATGTTATATCTTATTGGAACTCTATTCGAAACGATATGCCGTTATAAACGTTGGCCTTGACAACGTAAATAGAATAAACAATTTAAGAAAATAGGACTTTCACAGGAATCGAACCTGCGACCGATAGGGTAGCTGCTCTAAGTCCTATCATTGAGCTTCACAGCCGCCAGTATGGCAAAGGCCTAAATAATGCTTTCACTGCAAATTCTCATTTTTTGTTTATTTACGGTCTATATCTTCTCTACCTAATTCTTTCAGCGCAGGCAATTATTTTATTAAGAAATAAATATATAATCCGACAGAAATTATAATATAAAAATTTGTACTATATTGAAACTATACTGGGTTTGTAGGTAGTGTTAGGATTAGTAAGTAAGTTCATGGTTAGTAGGTAGGATTAGTGTTAGGCATGTAGGTGTCTTTAGTGTTAAACACCTCCTTTGACTTCAAATTCGATCTCCCGTTATTACACGGTGAATGTATCATTTATCTTTGGCAAATGTACAAGGTTTTCTCCAAGGTCCTTCATTGTGCTTAATTTTCTGCAACACTACCTTACTTGAGATGTAATACGAGAAAAATCGAGCAAATGGTAAATTGCTTTTTTGAAAACAATACTACCATATGGGTAGTACTGCATGAACAAGCTGAGCCAATTGAGCTAAAGGCCTGAAAATTTAGCAATTTACTCCTAAATATATTTAGAAAAAAACTTGTTTTTTACACTTCCGTAGATTTTTTGAGGATGGGGGTATTTTGAAGTGTAGGTTTATGCTAAATTAATCCCTTAGTTTGTGTCCACCTACTTTTTGGAAATTAAGACTTTTTTCAGAGATCACTGCCCAACAAAAGGCGATAGAAGTGACTTATTCTTTGATCATCACTTTTTCCAATTTTTTGATTGATCACCCAAATCACAGCATACTGCCAAAAGACATTGGTTGCATATCGGTTTCTATTGAGTGACTAACCAGATCTGCTTATAAAGCTTTTGAGGCACCCTCTCCATCGGGGGCTCGGGGTGTTTTTCATGTAGCTCCCTCCCAGCTACGCCTCTGCACCTGATCGAATTAACACGAGGAAATGATGTTGGCTTTTCAAGGAAGTTCTAACAAAATTAGGGGGAGTGATTCTCAGATTACAGAATCCAATATAAAGAATAATTCAGTTTTAAAGTGGATCAAGTAAGCAGCTTCATCCTATGTATTTATTTTTTGTTGCTCGCAGCCAGGTCTGTCAGTGGGTTCGGGACAGGGGGAGGGGATTCAGGTATTAAGTGCCTTAATAGGTTTGTCTTGAAAGACTTCATTCTGCTGCTGTTTCCTCTCAAGCATGAAGAGTAAAAGCACATGAATGTGTATTTGAAGAAGACCTTTTTTTAACAGCATCTAATTGCGTCTTTAAACTAGCTTCAGTTTAGTTGGGGTAGAATTAAACTAATAAGAAAAATGGTCGTTAAATCTGGTATAACCGTTATCAAAATAAAGGTTATTTTTTTTTAAATATTGATTTTCTCGAATGTGACCGTCTTTTCACTCAGGCTGTTCCAAGCTTTTTCTACTCTTGTCGAGAAAAAATTTTTTTCTTATATAATCCTTTCGAAAGCTGAAATGGTATGAAGTGAAAGTGCAATTACCATTGATTTATATCAGGAAATGTTTTAAGCATTCCCAGATGATGGTATGTCGTCGGAGGTTGGACTGGTAAGAGGCACAGAAGATTGGAGTGCATGAGAGAGAGAGAGAGGGAGAGAGAGAGAGAGAGAGAGAGAGGTGGAGTGCGCTGCCTTTATAGCATTAACTGTAGCGACTTTGAAAATCACTGGGGGCATCATATATGTGGTCGTGTGTCAGACTTGAGTTTGCTAAGCAACCAATCTACACCATTATCAGATACCAGCTGTGTTGATTCAGGACAGGGTTTATAATTCAAGTTAAGGCCTTTTGATAGCTCCTAACTAGGTACTGATCAGTTCCGACGTTGCTCAGGGGAAAACATAGTGCAGTGGATCGTGGGACACAGTGAATCATTATGATGTTCTACAGAGAGGTGCGAAAGCGAATGGGCCTAATCTTAAGCTTGACGTTATATTCATAGACTCCCTTACTTTCAATTTCTTATTTGTGTATGACTTATTTCATAGACGATAGAATTGATCCTTTTTATCCATATATATTGATGAAATCAGCTTCTACCAATGATTGAATTTCTCTGAACCAATATGCTTCTTTTCCCTTAACTACGGCGATCGTATGAAGATGTATCCAACGCTATTTGATCATGACAGCTTCATCCTGTCAGCTTAGATAGTGTAATGGTAAGCACGTCTGTTTCGCACGTAAGTCAGCAACTCACTGAGTACATTCTAAGCTATGTGATTCGGAGGGACTGTATCCTGCCAAAGGAGTGGTCATGAAAACCTATAAGTTTAAAATCCTGGTGTTGACCACGCTTGAGACTTGCTAAGATCATTTAGCTGACCTATAGAACAGAAATCGGAAGTTCGTCATACTCCATTGGTGATTCGTGTCTTCAGAGACGAACGCTTTACTAAATCCTTTATTTGTCCCCAAGTAAAGAAATGTAAATAAAAATGATTTAATTGTTTTTTCAGTGAATCAGTTCGGGACTACTTTTTTTAATATCTGGAAATTTTATATCTTTAAAGTTTAAAGCAATTTTCAGTGAGATATCCCATGACTTGGAGGATGAGCAAATTCTAATCATTATAAAGATAGACTGACTATCGTTTACAGGCGAGCTGGGCCCCACATGGAGAGACCATGAGACAGCTCAGTACATCCGAGAAAAGACAAGAGTCAGGGACATCATAGAATCTATGGAAAATCTCAAATGGCGGTGGGCTGGCCATGTTGCAAGAATGGCAGACAACTGATGGACATCACGACTCGCAACATGGATCCCCTGTGATCACATGCGCAACCGAGGCCGGCAGAATATTAGATGGAGAGACGAGCTAGACAAGTTCAGGAAGTACTGGCTCCGCGATGCCTATGATAGAGAACTGTGGTGAATTCTGGGAAGAGGTCTATGTCCAACGACGGACGTAAAAAGACTGATGATGATGATGATGATGATGATGATGATGATGATGATGATGATGATGATAGAAGTGTTGTAGCAGATGAAAACAGGGTGGCTAACGGATGAGGGTGTTTATACAGGATTTATGAAAAGGGAAGCGAAAACAGCTTTTTTTTTGTGCTACCTTATAAAATTCCTCTCCGAACCCCTGCAATGTGGTAGGGGAAGGTGTGAGTATGCATGGGTGTGCGAACGCTTGTGTTAATGCAACAGTTGTGGGATAATCTGGACGTTTAATAGTGAAGTAAAAATAATTTCTGGGCTGGGGCACAGTGGATCAGAAATAATTAAATAAACAAGTGCCTACCAGCTGCTACCTTGGAGAGATACTGCTCAGTGCGTGGGTGTTAGAGTTGATGCATTTATTTCCACGCTTCCTGCTTGCTTTTTTTCATGGGAATTTCTAATTATTTCCGTTTGTTTAAGTACAAAGTCTGGAGTTATCTTCATCTTTGCAACGAAATGATAACAAGAACAATCCTCACCAAAATAGGGTTGTGAACCGATAGGTGTAAGATATTCTTTCCCCAACTATGATTTGAATTCACGGCCAACCAATTGCCAGAACATAGTCTTACTTATAACCAAATCTGAGATTTTTACCTTACAGATACGTGTGGGCTTATGTAATTCTGATGAATAAATGCATTGGTACAAAAATGTTATATTTGTTATATAAACAATGCAAAAGTCTCAGAAATCATCATCAGTCGGGAAAGAAGTAGGAGTGGAGTTTGGCCCCTGCAGCAGGCAGTCTTGTTCGGATATGAAGTTGTGAATATAAATCCCCAAGTAATAAAGATGTAATTATATGCAGCTCAAACGAATTTAGGCGAAAATGAATACATCATTTCCTGTGAAGTAAGAACACACAAATCTCACTCATCCAAAAAGGAAAGGTATACAACCAATGCATCGTATTGATAGTCACCTATTGAGCTGAAACATGGAACCTAACCAAAAGATTGACCCTCAAATAAAGAACCATGCAATGTGCACGCGAGAGACTCATGACCAACATCACATTGAGGAATTACAAGGCAGCACAAAATACCAGAGAAAAGACAGGAGTCAGAGATATCATGGAAACATTTGGAAAATTCAAATGGCAATGGGCTGGTCATGTAGTAAGAATTTCAGACAACTGATTGACATCGTGACCCACAACATGAATCCTCAGAGATCATATGCAAAATTTTGGCCGGCACCGACAGAAAAAAATAGGATGGCGTGACGAGCTTGATAAATTCAGAACACAGTGGCTCAGCGATGTCCATGATAGAGAGCTCTGGCGAATCTTAGGAAAAGTTTATGTCCAACAATAGACGCTAAAAGGCTGCTACTGCTACTGAACAAACTGATGTTGCTAAGTTTATAACTGTGGATCTATGTCCGTTGATAAAATGTTGCCCGAATATGAAGTATGGAGGCCGGTGATGGAGTTTTTGTTACTAAGTGATCCTTGCAAGTCTCAAGTCTGGACTTGAGTTTTATGACCACCCCCTTAACATGATGAAGGGATCATCATCATCATCATCATCATCATCATCATCATCATCATCATCAGTCTTTTAACGTCCATCGTTGGACATAGACCTTTCCTAGGATTCGCCACGATTCCCTATTACGGAGCCAGTATTTCCTGAATCTGTCCAGTTCATCTCTCCATCTTGTGTTCTGTCGGCCTCGGTTTCGTATGTGATCTCTGGGGATCCATGTTGTGAGACGTGATGTCCATCGGTTGTCTTTCTCCTTGCAACATGGCCTGCCGATTGCCATTTGAGTTTTTTAATAGTTTCTATGATGTCATGGACGCCTATTTTCCACTCAAATCGCAGCTAAGAATTTACTCAATTAGTTATTGAGTGACATACCTGGATTCGAACACCTGCGTATGAGACACTGTACGAGCGGACTTGATAGCCTGACATATTTTCTAGCTGAATTTTGAACTGGAATTTTCAATAGTTAGGTATATGTGATCAATAGGAAAGAGTTGGATTAAGTGCATGCACGAGGAAGAAGATTATGTTGAAAAATAAAAAATATCTTTTTCTCTATCTTGAATGTTCTCCTATGATCAGGCTACTCATTTTCTTACGTAATTATATAACATGTACACAATTATGAAGGTGCTGTGATTAGATATCCATGAAAAGATTCTGTTTTACTCAAGTTTGAATTTAAACTATCTTGACCAATTATTGAAATGAATAAGGAATTTGTTGAACCGATAGTGAGTCACGATCTTCAGGTGAGAGTGTTCAACTGATCTTTCATTATTCACGGTACCTTTTCGCTCAGTTATAATAAATGTCTTAGATCACCAAGAGATCAATTCATTGAATTATCATGACATAGCGATCTAAATAGATACCCTGAAGTACATACACACACACATACACACGATACCTTCCCGGACACCTAGGGTGTAAAGGTCATTAAAGGCGCACTCCAAAATGGACAATGAATAGCCATTCGAATACAACCGGGGGTACCTAGGACGCATGAGAACCTTGAGATACTTTCAAATCTCGCCTAGAGCATGGGAGGCAGACGAAGACAAGCTAACCTTTACACTATATGTGCCTGCTCTGGACGCACGTACTCGTGTATCTATCTATCTATCTATCTACATATATATATATATATATATATATATATATATATATATATATATATATATGATTGTATTGTGGAAGTTAAGTGATCCGACAGAATAGAAATGAGAATGATAATTGGAAGGTACAACTCAATTCTATTATTATTTTTATTATTATCATTATTATTATTATCATTATTATTATTATTATTTGGGCGTAGTTCGATGCATTTCGATGGGGGGGCTAGCCTTCTTTTTCAGAGAAAAAGCTTCTACTCTCGC
Source organism: Thysanoteuthis rhombus (assembly GCA_963457665.1). Classification (NCBI taxonomy): domain Eukaryota; kingdom Metazoa; phylum Mollusca; class Cephalopoda; order Oegopsida; family Thysanoteuthidae; genus Thysanoteuthis; species Thysanoteuthis major. The sequence continues at coordinate 38,686,864 of OY735237.1, read as the reverse complement.
TGTGTTGATGAAATCTTAATAATATTCCTCAGCACATAGATCTAGACAACCTAGTAGCTAGACTGAACTCAATGGGAGCCATTCATCAAGTTCACACTGGAAGAGTCCAACAGCGCAATACCTTTCCTTGACACCCAGCTACACAGAACCAACAACACCATCAAAAATAGCATTTTCTATAGAACTACAATCAAGACCGACCACATACATTTCTACTCCCAACACCCTCCAAAAATTAAATCAGGACTAATTATAGGCTTTTACTTAAGGGCCCTCAGAATATATAGCCCTAAATACCTTGAGGAAAAAGTTGAATACATCAAACAACACTTCAATATCCACAACATTTCATGTACCAAGCAAGGAGGAAAGCATACAAGATCCACAAAACAAACAATAAACAAGACGAAAAGAAAAACAACACCACCTCTAGTCATATATTACCCACCAACACAACCATCATCAACCTCAGCTCCAACCAGAGCAAGATGGGATTACACATTGCCATCAGCTTTTCAACAACCATCAAAAACTTAATACACAATCCACCTAAAAAAACATCCATCACTCAAAGCCGGCGTCTACGCAATTCTGTGTCATGACTGCGACAAATTTTACAATGGAGAAACATCGAGACCTCTCTAAAGAGACGATACGAACACAAGAGAGACTTCAGACAGGATGAGAGGACGAATGCCCTGGTCAAACGCAGGAATATAAACAACCACAACTTCAACATTTACCAAACCCATCTCATTAATAAAAATTACAACTCCCCGATACGCTGATGCATCGAAGCGGTCCTTATATTCCAGTGTAATATAGTAACTTGAAGGTATGGGCACTTCCAGATTGCAACCCCCCCTGAATAATCTGATTTTAAGACAGAACCACATAGACACGATATACTACTGCACCAAAATACAAGATATTGGCTAATAACCGACAGTCAATTCTAAAAATAGTACAAGCACACATACACCACCTCTTTAAGAAAAGTGAAAGAAGTCTCACCCACTATCAACCAAAAAGACTAAATGAAAATAACACTCCTACTTCAACTCTGCCCCATATATACCAATACCTATCCATTACTAGCTAGACACCACATCTCCATCTTGAAATAGAAATAACAAAACCCACTTTTCCCTGAAAAAATTACCATTTTCAGTACCTCTATTATGCAAGCCAAACACCCACAGAAAGAGGGAACATACTTCCCCTGACCCTGCCTCTTACAGACCCATTTCATTTCAAACCAAATGTTACCCTCATTTACATAGATACAAACACCTCCCCTCCCGCTCCTACCAAGCACACAACACACAAAAAACTCACATTCTCCTCCTCAGCGTCGAAATATAAACAGCATATTCTTCTCTGTGAAACTGCTGCAAACATTCTTCTCCGAAAAAGATAGCTGGCCCCGTCGAAATGCACCCACGGAATGTTAATAATAAATAAAAAAACTGATAGTGAAACTAAGGATCTCATGGAATAAGTGAAATAATCACGGATTTAACGAAATCACTAGTTACACATGTATGGTTTCTCATGGCTCGTAAATATTTCGTTATCATTTTTACACCAGCGTAGATCAGGTCTTCCAGCCCGGTTGGATTTCGTGTAGGAGTTTATTATTCTTTATCTTTATTCTTTCGATATTTTACTCCACTTTTCTCCAGTCCTTGTTTTTAAAGGATTTTTTTAATTTTTTAAAACTGGTCAACCGTCTCAGCAATACTGTCAATGTAAGCCTTTTCAGTTTCTGAGTAGGTTTGGCTGGCCATATATCTAACACATGTACAGGCCACACCAATGGAGCTACAGCGCTAAAAATTCGAACATTTACTCCTTTTTATGTCTCTGTTATTTTTTGTATTTTGAAAATATTCCCTGAATTGTTTTTTAGTGAGGGGTCAATTTACAACGTAAATTTATAATAACTTGGTCCCTTAATTTATGTCAGGCAGTATCGATGCTTATTTTTTGAAGATTCAGACTGTTTTATTGGTCACTCCCCAACAAAAGGCGATAGAATTAACTTATTCATTGATCACCCCTGTTTCTAATTTCTTACTGATACTTAAACTGGGAAGCAGGCAACATGCACATGAAAGAATCATAGAGAGATTACAAGACAGTGCGATATATTAGGAGAAAAATATGAATCTGAAAAATCATAGGATCCATTAGAAAACTCAAATGGCAATGGGCTGGTCATGTTGCAAGAAAGGCCGATAGCCGATGGATATCACGACTCACAAGATGGATCTCCAGAGATCACATGCGTAACCGAGGCCTGCAGAATACAAGATGAAGAGACCAACTAAACGAACTCAGAAAGCCGATACCAATGCTAGAGTGATCTGGCGGGTCCTTGGGAAGGTCTATGTCCAACGACAGCCGATAAAAGACTGATGATGATGATGGGGAAGAGGAGGAAGAAGGGGAGGGGGATGGAAAGACATTGTATCGAGAGATGTTGATTACGTGACGATTTCTATTGAGTGTGACTAACCTGACTTGTTTCTTTTTTTCTTTTCTCTTGCATCAGATTTGTAAACGTTTCCGCTCTCGGTGAAGCTTTTAGACAGAAATCTACCTACAGCAGAAAACTTTCTTATTAGTTTAATTCTACAATGAAGCAACTGACTGCTATCAAAAAGCTCCTTTCGAATACACTCAAGTACATGAAATCTTCAATAGCCATCCACGGAGTGGTTAGAAGAATTACCTTGATTACTCTGTGCACCTACTGACATATTGTGCCGAATTAAGAAGGAGCACTTCATGCAATAAAATATCATTTGTAGAAATTACTTTTTTTAGGAATCCAATCATTTCTTGAATCAGGTTTTTAATACTATCTATTTTTCTATATTTTTGTTTCTTCCCTAAAGTTGAAACTTTGTGATCTTAATACTTGTAGTCTAGCCGTCTCAGGGTTCCTGCTGAGATTCGGTGCCCTTTAAAGTATTGTATTGTCTAATTAGATACCGACGACCAAGATTGTCACCAAAATTTTCAAAATAGGTTTCTTCAGTTTTCAAGTTGGTCTGTCTGGCTGACATGTATCAAGCGTAAAAGTCATATCAATAGAGCTAGAGGGCTAAGTATTTGAACATTTACTCCCTATCGTCTTTTTTGTTTTTCAAAAAATTCCGCCCCAAAAACATTTTTATTGTGTGGGGTTCAATTTGCAATGGAAGTTCAAACCAAGTTGATCCCTTAGTTCGTTTGTGTGTGTGTGTGTGGGTTTTTTTTAATACAGACTTTTTAGGGACCACTGCCCAACAAAAGGCGAAAGAAGTTACTCATTCATTGTCACCCCTCATCATCCTTTTTCCCTTTTTCCTTAAATGATCACCCCTACACAGCATGCTGCCAAAAAAACGTGACAGTTTCTATTGAGTGACTTACCAGACCTGTTCATTTATATTTTACAGTGATGAAAATGAATGTATAGGAATAAAAGTTTATTGTCTGAAAAATCTTGACTTTGTGTAAGGGAATTGTCTTATTTTGATAGTAGAAAAACCGTAGCCATCAAATATGTTGAAGGGCTCTATCCTTTTTTCTTTTTTTGTTCATATGTGCGTGCGTTTGTTTGTTTATTTGTTTATGAGTAAAAAGGTTCCAGTGCTCCTGGTACTACCATTTAGTGTACTTGAAAATAGGCATTAGTATTCCACTAGACCAATTCTGAAGAAATGTTCTTTTTATTTTGGGAAAAAAATGCTTTTTTTTTTACTTTTTGGGAGCCTCGTCTAGACGGGTTTATTAATAACATCTAAAATATCCAGTCTAGATGCTTCTAAAGTTATTTTCTTTTACTCTAGTTTAGATATTTTCCAGTTGAAAATGCTAGTAATGTCTTGGGTTTTATTTTCGATTTTGAAAAAAAACAAACTTTTTTGACCTGTTGGGGTATATTTTGACAGATTAAAAATAACAATTAGATTATCCAGAATTTAGATATTTCTAGATGTTTTTTTACTCTGTTTCAAATGTTTTCCCCTGGAAAACGCCAGTGATGTCATGATCAGAATTTGTTCTAACCATATTTATTCTTCAATGGAATTCTTCCTACATGACTTCAAATTTTAAGGCTTCAGTTTTTTTATTATTGATCCTGATGCAAGATTTTAATCTGTTTGATTTATTCATTTTCACATTTTCCCACACTTGTACTTGGAAAATCCTATTGTCTCAGACAAATGACAGGAAGTCCCGAATACTCGGCGCCCTTGGCGACTGCCCGTATTACCAATGCTTTGAGCCGTGCATAAACTGCCATATCTATTGTTACAGCCATTGTTTGAATGAGTGCTCAGTGCATATGTACTCAGAGAAGCACAATTCATAAACTACATGAGATAATGATGAAGTAAATAGATAATTTGCTCTCCCAACAGAGTCAAAAAATCCTCCTCTACACTACGATTAACCTAAACCAGACGGGGATATCACTAGTGTACTATTTAGTCGATTTTATGCAGTTAGTATGTTTAACTTACTGCACTCGTTCAATTGCACTGAAGTAGAGAAACAGGGCAGACAGCTGGGTAAAACTAGTAGCAGTAACAGTAGTAGTAGCGGCAATAGTCGCACGAAGACTGTCTAGGAGGATAGAATCTCATCTGGACTGGACGACCCACTCACTGACCCCAGGCTATTTAGAGAAAGATCGAAGACGTTCTAGTTATTGGGCCGTCCCACATGAATTGGCCGTTTATGAAAGGGTAAATAAAAACAAATATCCATCACAGTCAATAATTGAACAACAGTAGCGTCGAAATCTGAAGTTATGTGAAAAATTCTATCGAAGGATAGATATGGTCAGAATAAATTCTATTTATGACATCACTGGCGAGTTTTACTGGAAAACCTCGAAAGGGAGAGAAAAAAATCTGAAGAATCAAAATGAGGCTCCAAAAGGTGAAAAAAAAGCTTTTTTTTTCCAAAATCGAACTTTCAAGAAATTTTTAAGTCTGTAGACAAAACGGTATGGCAAGGAGCGCTGGAACACACAAACGCATAAACAAACACACATATTAAAAGGAATACAACCTTTTTCCACCTTTGGTGGCTATGATTGTTCAACTTTAAAATGTAAACAAGCCTGGTTTATCAATGTAAATTGGCAGTATTTTCACCAATAACTTTTTCTCCATTGGGCTCCAAGTGTAAAGATTTTCTTATATAGAAATTAGTGTCTTTTGAAGCTGAAAATTGTTCAGATGCTGTCATTACCATTTCTTTGTTGGCTCACATTTATTGCCAAAAAACCCCAAGGAGCTGGAATAGATGATAATCAGTTAGAATAAGTCTGCTGAATATGGATGATGATGTTATAAAATTTCATTATTAAGTTGCAGCAATTTCGTTTAGGTCAGATTGTCAATATCTGGCAGTTTTGAGCAGCAAAATGAGCCCAGGTCTGCTCTCTAAGGCTGCATATTTTCTGCATCATTTTCAATGCATTTCATCAATTTGTTGCCAGTATGATAAGGGGTTTCAATAGGAAAATTGATATTCTTGAGAGCTTGAACAACATTTTTACTGAGTTTGAACAAATATAAGAGCAATAGTCTGATTTCCTTTGAGAACATAGAAGGATTATCTTATTAAAACTGATATGATGCATCAAATGTTGAAACTTTGTAAGAAAACTGATGACGTATAAACAGTTAAATACGTATAACTACGTTTTCTGCGCGAGAATTTGTCGAAATTGCAATCATAAAAACGAAAAGAGACGGTCAACCAAATCTGTTAACATCGACATGGTAGACATCAACATAGGTTTCTCCAGTTTTTAAGTTGGTCTGGCCGGTAGTCTGGCTATCCATCAGTTTCGCGCACGGACCGTACCAATGGACCTACAGTACTCGAAATATGATAATTTACTCCTTTTTATGCCTAAAAAAACTTTTTTTTTTAGAATCCTCCAAATAGTTTTTTAGTGGTGTGTTCAATTAACAATGTAAATTTATGCTGAATTGGTCAGCTAGTTTTTGTGCTTTAGTGTTTATGCTTGTTCATTAAAAATTGGGACTTTTTAACACCTCTCTATCATGGGTGTCACGGAGCCAGTACTTTCTGAACTTGTCTAGTTCGTTGCGCGATCTTATTTTTTGTAGGCAACAGTTTCGCATATGATCTCTTGGGATCTACATTGTGAGTCAACTTGAATACGTACTTCTAATGTAAATTGTTTACAAAGATGCCCACCGAGGCATTTTCGTTTAATGAATGAATGAAATGAAATAAATAAAAAGACGAGAGGAGTAGTTTATTCAATGATCACCCTTTTTGCAATTTTTTAATTGATCACCTCGATAGAGCAAGCTGCCAAACCAGATTTGTTTGCTTTTGGTTTTCGTTTTCGTTGGAATTCTATTAAGTCGTTCAACATGGGAGAAGCAGCGTGCCCGAGCGGGCTAACAGCACAGACAATGGACCCCGCAAGCCGGGTTCAAATTCCAGCTGAGACAGTTTGTGTACACTCTACAGTAATGCTTTTAGAAAAGGAATGGCTTCATCCTGCCCAACAATGGGTAGACTAGGGCAAGGTTAAGTGAGTGACATCACTTCGGGTGCTTGTCACCTCTAATTCACAAATCGTAAACGGACGGAGTGATTAGTAATGTCATATGTATACTTTCGTACTTATTTTTTCTAAGAAGGAATTTTAGAATTTTAATTGAATGAATTAAAAAATATGTGAACCATATCAATGTGAATTGTTACTGTTATACGTCCTTACCTCTTTAATCAAATGAATAAATTATTATCTTGTAAATAGAAAAAATAAGTCAATAGATTATCATTTTGTGAATAGATAATTGAATAAATTAATCATCATCTTATAAATGAATAATTAAATAAATAAATTGGTATCTGACATTTTTTGACTGTTACAAATCGTTACATCTTTGATTAGATTAATAAATTACATTCTTGTGAATGAATAAATAATCATCTTGTAAATAAATAATTATCTTTGAAAAAAATGACGATTAAAAAAATTATCATCTTGTAAATGAGTAATTAGATTTTTAAAATTTCATCTTGTGAATAAATTATTGAGTCACTATATATCTTGTGAAAAAAATCTAAAAAAATACAACACATTCTTTGGCCATTACACGCCATTACATCTTTAATCAAATAAATAAATAATTGAATGAAGATCTTTAATTAAACAAAGGATTTATAATATAGAAAATAATTGAATAACGGATACTTGTTACAAACATTTCAACTGAATTTGTACTATTTAAGTAATTCAATATAGTATTTATTTTTATTTTTTATTTTTTTGTAAATTCAAATGAATAAACATTTTATTGTTTATTTTGCACCCTGGATTCGTACGGAATTTTTGATTAGGAGGTATATTTATGTCTTTAAAAGTAGAATTTATTCCGTAAATTTGAAGGAATAAGTTTTAAATCCAATTTTTGCATCAACTACTTGGGAATATGATGTTTGACGTTATTATCAAAAGATGTACTTTTTTTACTACCGATGTATAAATCATAACCTCACATTTTTCGAATGCTATACACCATTCCATCTCTGCTTAAATAAGTAAATAATAATTTTGTGAATAAATAATTGAATAGATGAATTATGATTTTGCATTCACATTGTTATGGTCTACATAATTTTATATAAATTTTCATCAAGTTTTAAAATCGGATCTTTGAAAAAAAAAAATCAAATACGAAAGTGAGGAAGATTAACTTCTTTTCAATTGAATCAGGTGATTACTCAAAATGCGTCCGAATCAAAGGTTCAAATCTCGACGGTTCAACTTTACCAGAATGGTACTTTGCCATAAGATGATGTCCAACTTCAGTTAGTAAAAAATTATGTTTCAACCCATATGTACCTTTAGGCTTATATTTAGTCTACCCTAAAAAAAAAAATTACCATTCAAAATATACTTATTGAAGGAGGCGGATCAAATTACTTATGAACTCTCTTGCTTTCAGCTTATTTTAAAAAGGAATTTGCATTACCTTGCTAATATACTTTCTTTCACCCCATATTTCTAATTATACCAGAATCTGGCTTTAGGCATACAAGAGTTAAAAGTTGAATCAGTTGAAGATGGGGGTTTTTTTGTTTGTTTGTTTGTTTGGGGGTTTTTTTTTTGCATCTGCCTCTTTCTCCGACCTCCCCTGTAGTACGAACGGTGGGAGGAAAAAAGGCGTTCTCTAATTATCTGTATACTGCTAAAATTCTCTTCTTGAACAATTCGCAGATAAAAAACAACCAGTATATGTCCAAATAATCATCCCATATGACCTTAAAATGTCATTGATATTGATTCATTGTCAGCAACAGCCTTTTAGTGTCCATCGTTGGACATGGACCGTCCTCAAGATTTGCTAGACCTCTCTATCATGGGCGTTGCAGGGCCAATATTTTCTATGTTTGTTTTGTCCGTTACGCCATCTTATTTTTTGAAGGCTGCACTTTCACTTATGATCTCTGGGGATCGGGGTTGGGAGTCGTGGTATCCAACCGTCACGCAACATAACCAGCCTATTGCCATTCGTTCTAATGGAAACTGATTAAATATAAAAAAAATTCTTGAGTTTTGGTTTGGAGCACCACCCTTGTTGGGTAGTGTCACTAAATAATCTGAATAAAAAAAAAACATGTATACTGCCGAGCACTGACTCAGGGATCAATTTAGGAGAATCATACATAGCAGATTGATCCCCCATTAAAAAACCTACAAGGGAGATTTTCAACTGACAAAATAAAACTTTTCCAATCTCATTGAAAGGAGCGTGAGTACAAAATTCAAAGTTTCTACTATGAACGGTTAGGGCTGGGTCAAGTCCGGTTGCATGTATACAGTGGCAAGCCTATAGTAAGAGTCAACCCTGGTGCAGAACTTGCTCTCTTCTCGGGATATTTAGGATATTGGTGATCTTTTCGAACTGATACTATTCATTATTTGTCATGATTCTCCTATATCATCAAATGTGATGACATAAGCCTATTGGAACTAAATTCTTTTCATCTTTAGTTTTCAATGTTTTGGTTCTGACTTTGCGTAATAAAATGAAAATGTTTTAATTCAGTATCTCTAAAAAAAGTATACAATTGAACTAGAAACACTCAGAGAGAGCATACCTCCGCCAGCACCATTTTCAGGGGAGGTAATTGAGCATGGATCTTCTCCAAAATTTAATCACTTCTTCTGTAGCCCCTTCGTCACCCTTATAAAAGATTTCCATTATTCCACAAATCTTTTTTGTGATTGATTGAGAACTTTTGAATACATCATGCTGACAGTCACGAGCATATACATAAATCTAGGGTAAGAAAAAGAACATTGTCTCTCGATCAGAAAATCACCACCAACCCCGACGTTGATCAGCTACAGCATATATATATATATATATATATATATATATACCTCCCTTCCCACCCCTATTAAACAACCGAACACAAAAATATTCACATTATCTGCTTCAGCATCGAACATGTAAACAGCAACATTTTTTTCTGTGAACCACAGAAAATATGTTTTCTCTGAGAAAGATAGCCATCTTTTTCAGAGAAATGCAACGAACTGCGCTCACAAAATAATGGAAGTAATTGATGTATAAAATCTATCTCATAATTTTTTTCCCCTAACTTTCCAATTGTCATTTTCATCACTTCACATCCAAAATACAAACATATATATATATATATATATATATATATATATACATAATACAATGCAGGAAAAGAACATAATATGACATAATATCCGATGTGTGATGGCTTTATTTTATACAGTGCTCGATACATTCAACATCAAACATTGACTTAAGTAGAGCTTGAAATATGATCAAATGAAGGATTCGCTACACAAACACGTTTATGTTTCTGCCCTGTTTGGGTTCCTTCAAATGAATTGCCAGAAAAGGCCCAAACGGTACAGAAACATAAATGTGTTGCGTAGTGAATCTTTTAATTCACCGTATATATATAGATATATCCGAGTGTGTGTGTGTGTGTGAGATATATATATATATATATATATATATATATATATATATATAGAGAGAGAGAGAGAGAGAGAGAGAGAGATGGGGATAGAGGGAGTGAACACATTAATAGTCTAAACCCAACAAGTGCTCGAACCATTGGATTGTAGGTAGTGATGATTAATTATCCAGAAACAAAGGAAAGGCTTTTTGAAAAATTGCATTGTATAATAACAACAGCCTTTTCCTTTGCTTGCAAAGAATCCATACATATAATAATTAGTAATTTTTCTGATGTCTTCTGCCACAAAAAGTAATGTAACTGACGTAGCAAAATAGAATTCCATTCGTGTTCTGTATGTGATCAATAGAGCACTAGTCCCTAAGGTCAATGCAGTGAAAATCCCTATCATTCCCGTAGATAAAATGCAACATGTAAAGCAAGGCTATTCTCCGAGCTCAGTGCAATGCAAATCTCATTTATCCACATACCTAGAATGCAATTTGTGTATCCATATATTTGATATATGCATTCATTTCTGATGGAATGGCTATAAAATTCAATGTGTATAGAAGGCTATTCTCCGAGCTCATTGCAATGCAGATCTCTATTTTCCATGTCTATAAAATGCAATGTGTATAGAAGGCTATTCTCCTATCTCACTGCAATACAAATCTGTCTTATTCACGTATATGAAATGCAATGTGTATAGAAGGCTATTCTCCGAGCTCTCTGTAATGCAAATCTCTATTATCCGTGTATATAAGATGCAATGTGCATAGAAGGCTATTCTCCTATCTCACTGCAATACAAATCTGTCTTATTCACGTATATGAAATGCAATGTGTATAGAAGGCTATTCTCCGAGCTCTCTGTAATGCAAATCTCTATTATCCGTGTATATAAGATGCAATGTGTATAGAAGGCTATTCTCCGAGCTCACTGCAAGTCAGATCTCTATTATCCACGTATATAAAATGCAATGTGTATAGAAGGCTATCCTCTAATCTCACTGCAATGCAATTCTCTATTATCTACGTCTATAAAATGCAATGTGTATAGAAGGCTATTCTCCAAGCTCATTGCAATGCAGATCTCTATTATCCACGTCTATAAGATGCAATGTGTATAGAAGGCTATTCTCCAAGCTCATTGCAATGCAGATCTCTATCATCCATGTATATAAAATGCAATGCGTATAGAAACCTATTCTCCAAGCTCATTGCAATGCCAATAAATAATCATCCAAGTCTAAAAAATGCAATTTGTATAGAAGAGTATCCCCAGGCTCGGTGCAATGCAAATTTCTACAATCCATGTCCATAAAATGCGATGTGTATAGAAGGCTATTCTCCAAGCTCACTGCAATACAAATATCTATTATCCACGTATCCAGAATACAATTTGAATATCCATATATTTCATTTATGTAGACATTTCTGACGGCATGGTTGATTTAGTTGTTTAATAATTCCACACAACAATTGTACATCCTTACATATCGTTATGTCTACAGACGTTCAAAAATGTTTCCCATTATTGTTCAATTGATGCCTTTGTCTGTATAACGTTCATCATCATTGATTAGAAACCATCAACCAAAACTGTCCACTAGGTTTTTCAGTATTTAAGTGGGTCTGGCTAATTGGTTGGCTGACTATCTTTGTATCACTCGTGCAGGCTGTATTAATGGAGCTTGAGATCTGAACAATCCCTCCTTATGTCTCGAAAAAAAGCAGTTTTCTTTACTCCCACCCCCAAAAGATTTAATTTACTAGGGATTCAGTAATTTTATGCTAAATCGGTCCCTTATTTTGTGTCCGGCATTCGTGCTTGTTTTTTTTTATCTTTTTTTAATTGGTACTTTCTTTTAGTGATCACTTCTCGACAAAAAGCGAGAGAAGTAAAATATTCATGGATCATCCCATTTTTTATTTTCCTTAGTTGATCATCCCCCACGCAGCATCTTTCCAGAAGATTGGTCACGTGACGGTTTCTACTGAGTGACTAGCTAGATCTGTAGTGCAGTTGCCTTGAATAAGTTTATTTATACAAATCACAAATTATGAAAACAGGTCAATTCATGACAAATACACGCACGTACACAAGCAACCACGTGCGCACACGCACACACATAATCATACGATGCACTTTGTAACGACCCCGTCATAAGATAGCTAACAAATACAATGTTATTTGAGCGCTGCCGTTATTTTCCATCAATATGAAGATGAGTCAACGTTTTCGACGCTGTTTTGGGATCAATTCAAATCACAGATCAAATCTCAAAACAGTTGAAGTTGATCTTCGTTTCAAACTTGCTAAAGTTTCCCCTTTTATTAATAAACTTGTTGCCAAAACAGGCTCAACAATCTCGCAATCTAAGACTGATATATCCAAAGATTTTAACTAATGAGTATTTTACGAAGTTGGAAGAGGAAATAAAAGGATTTTTCTCGACCCTTTCATAACTGATAATTAAATGGATCTCATAGGGTAATTTTATCGATTTTTGGCCTTAACTTCTTGGGGTACACGAAAAGCTGTCAGAATGCCTCAGTGGTACAGAAGGGGAAAGGTTAATGCTTATATCAGGGCTAAAGAAAGTGCTTTCTGGAAGGGAAGAATCTTTTGTCACTGGGTTCGTTTCTTGATTACCAGCGTGAATTGAGGCAATGCAGAGTTCCACCCGAGACAAAAAAGGAAAAAGAAAACATCCGGCTATATGTACTTAGAATAATGCCAATTTTCCCTTCCGGAGATACGGGCGGTGGCATTTTATAGTTACGGAAGGCTCTGGTGGTTGCTTACGCTCTACTTAAGATGGCATAGAATTCCAAATTCGATTGGATTTCAGCCTTTTGTTCAGCTCATGTTTCCTTCTGTTATTTCCACCTCATTTCGAAGAAGTTCGTATGTTCCCCTCTTTTCTTCAATGATCCCAGATTATTTAATCCTAAAATGCGATAACATGAAGATTGCCAAGAAGTATCCCTCTGATGGATAAAAATAGCTTGATTTTTCATTTCCAGTTAATTTTGGTGAGGATCGTTTTTGTTGTTTTTGCTCTTGTTACGGTAGAAAAAATCAAACTAACTCCAGTTTGCAAGTTGGACGAAAAAAAAACAACAAACAAACAAGTGTTTAATAAAAGGAGTTCAGTTTGATTGAATGTACTTTTCCCGTTGTGTAACAATGGCATTCATGCCTGAATTGTTAATATCGTTACGGCTGGAATCAATATATTCTCGAAAAGCTTATTGTGTCATGGTGGAAAGATCGCTCTCTTCCTGGTCATCATTATCCTTAAGAGACTCCCACCTCCTCGTCGAAACCTCTGGAACCAACTCTGAGCTCGAACAGATCCTTGGTCACGTGTTTAGTTGGTTTTTCGTGCCCTCTCAGTAACTTTTCGTCTAAGCTTTAGCACATAAATAAAAATCATGCAAATGTCGTTATTGTCTATTCTACTGATGGATTAATAACTCAAACTTACAAACAATTAAGAATTAGAAAATTACAACAACTTCTAAAATGATAATTACTTTATAAAATGATGTGTAACGACCAACTTGTTGTAGATAGTTTTTGAATGGTCTCTGTTCTATCTCTATTGAACGTTCCTTACAGGGCACATGCCTGGGTAAGTGTATGGAGATCCCCAGATGCCCATTCGTCAGAATACCCCTCTCAGATTTGCTGCTGTAGTCCATGGAAAAGCAGAGAGTGACACGTCTGGCATCATCTTAGCTGCAGGAGCAGCTAGAAGCGTATCGAATTAGGCGTCGAACTGTCCTTAGGGATCTTCACGCCTTGGTTTGGAATCAGAGCTGTCTTTCTCCAAGACTGTTTGCCTTCCTGAGGCTAGAGAATCCAATCTGCCCTGCTATTGCATCTATAGCTGGGCTGGATTCATGCCTTTCCCAAGGGCATTATTACAAAGTGAACATAAACAGCCCCGACCACACAAAACATAAACAGCTGATTGTATTGTTCGATTGCGCCTCTAATAAATGAGGTACAGATGTAAATGGACAACCGAATAATTGCAACTTTTGAAGAGTTTCAATACAACGAAGATGTATTTGTGTGACAGACAACTTGAGTTATCGGATTAAGGAAAGATTTGTAGAAAGAAAAAAATTGTAAAAAGATGAATTGGACGAAGCTAGCGTCTAATGCAAGAACAATGAAAATGCAGATAGGAAATAAAAAGAATTTGATGGTGAAAATAAAAAAAGGTGAATAATAGTCCTGGCGCTATAATAGAGCCCCGTTGGAATTTTTGATTTGATTCAAGAAATCAATATAACAGGCTTCATCAGCAAGTCAAAATAACTTGGGTGCTTATTTTCTTGGTGTAGTATATTATTGAATCTTGAATAGAGGACGTGTTTTTTCAGCAATTCGACTCATACTAAGGTCAGTCAAAAATGACCAATACTTTTCTTTTAATACACCCTTGATAGACACAATACATATAAAGGAAGTGACAATGCCCATTATTTCAACTCAATTCATTACCATGGTTTTATATGAAATGCTAAGTAGGTAGTAGATGGTGCGTGTTGGGTAATATCCTTTTCTTTTTTTTTTTTTCATGTAGCTTCGTCATCACTGACGAGAATTTCACTTTGACGACCAGAAAACAACGATAGATTTGTTGAAGATGAAAGGAATTCACGTTTCAATGGCAGCTGACTAAATGCCATTAACGATGTATCCATGGGGAAGGGATAAATTTTATGACGACGTTATGGCAAAATAACGGACTCGGTTTATATTCGAGTCTGTTGATTTTCTGACATGGTATGTTCAATTCCAAACTTGTCTTATAATCAAGGTTGACTTATATTCGAAAAATTACAATACTTGGATATATCTATGTATGAGTGTGTTCACATGCATGTGTGCATATGTGTGTGTGTGTGTGTTAAGCAGATAAATTACTCAACAAATCAAACATATTTTATTTTTGAAAACAAAAGTTGTAAAGGTCTAGTCAGTATTCAATTGAAACCGTCAAATAACCAACTTCGTTTGGCAGCACGTTGCAGGTAATCAATTAAATAAATGAGAAAGGGGATTATCAACGAATAAGTTACTTCTCTCACCTTTTGTTGGGCAGTGATCACTAAAAAGTGTGAATTAAAAAAATAGGCAGACGCAAACTAAGGAATCAACTTAGCAAAAACTTACATTGCAAATTGAACCTCACTAAGAGCATATTTTAGGTAGGGGTTAAAAAGTATAATAAACTGTGAATGTTGAAAATTTCAGCCCTCTAGCTTCAGTGGCACGACCTGAATGCGTGATACATACATATCGTATCTTAAGGCATATAGGACGATAAGTTCTGTCTCGGGGGATGAACGTTTTATCTTTTGTTTACTAACGTTACCACGCTATGCAAACGGGTAACTAGCCACTCTAGGGGTTAATAAAGATTTGAATAGAAAAGAGTATTAAAATAATCCGCGGTTAGTGTGGAGGGCTATGAAGATCAGGGAGAACGAGAGCGGGGTCTTTCTGCTCAAATCGAGGTGTGTCTTATGTAATCGTGAATCTTATTGGCCGTAAAATACGGTACATACATAGACAGTCAGCCAGTCAGCCAGCTAGTCAGACTGACTTGAAAACTGAAGAAACCTATCTTGGCAGTTTTGGTTGACTGTTTCTAATATATTGTTTTTGTAACAGAAAAGTAGTACAATAAAGAAATCGCCTGCGTATGACTCTGGCATTCGTAAATTAAAAGTAGACCTGATGTGAACTATACACGCACTTTGATTTGCACGAAATATTACTTCAGTTAATTAGAGACCGTCAACAAAAACTGTCACCAAAACAGTCAATGAAAGTTTCTTCAGTGTTTAATTGGTCTGGCTGGCTGGCTGTTGGGCTATGGTACATGTATCAGGCACAAGGGTTGTACTAGAGGGTTGAAAATTTAGGTATTTACTCTTAATGATATCACGAAAAATCTTTTGCCAAAATTTTTCACGCACTCTTTTCAATGAGTAGGGAAAATGCTTTTAACCCTTCCATAAGTTTTTAGGGAGAGGGCAATTTACAATGTAATGTTATGCTTAATTTCATCTCTTAGTTTGTGTGCGACAGCTTTCGAGCTTGTTATTTTTTTTTAAGATTCAGACTTTTTATTGATCACTGTCTAACAAAAGGCTACAGAAGAAACTAATTCATTGATCAACCCTTTTTTCCAATTTCTCGATCGATCACCCCCAACACAGCATGCTTCCAAAAGACGCTGGTCATGTGACGTTTTCTGGTGAGTGACTAACCAGACCTGATGATAAATTTGCCAATATTTTGTAATTATAGAACAGTTAGTAATTACTACCAAAAATCGGGAGAAAAAAAAACAATTCTACTTCATTTCTATTTGGGGAGATATCAACTTCTTCTATTTATGGCGACTTCTCACACAACCTGAACCTATACTTTTAATGGAGGGGGACAGGGAAATTTCGCGAAAGATCTTGGATCCTGGATCAAGTGGATGAGATTGCGAGCCCCTTCCCAAAAAGTATGGGGTGGGTTTGCAAGTTCCCACCCCAAAATCTTTACTATTTTTATCCATAGCTCTTATTCACCCACCATATGAAACCAGTGTATGACACAAGGTCGGTTTAAGATGGTGGGGCAGGAATTTCCTCAAGATATATAGCTGACGTGAGGAACGGAATCCACTCCTGACTTTGAATTGATGTTTCTAAAATATGATAGGACAAGAAAAAACACGTAATAACGGTATATATTTGTGTAAAATACTCACTTGTGTATAATACGCATTGTTAATTATGGGTAATGAAATCCCAGGAAAAACATCTGTTGTGTCTGAATTTTCAGAATTTATAGCGATTAGATTTAATCTTCGTTCAACTTTTTAATCGGTTCGTATCGATTAAAAATAAGATTTCATATAATTGCCTCTGCCAACAAAGTTGGATTGATGTACATATTGAATTGTGTCTGTCTGTCTGTCTGTCAGTTTGTTTGTCTGCCTGCCTGCCTGCCTGCTTGTCTGTTCACTTGATCTAAAGTAAAGGGTGGGTTCATTCACAATTACCCCCAACCCCACACCGTAGTTATATGTTCTCACCAGATAATATCGTTCTGCAGAAGGGTGGGTAATAGAGAAAGGAAGAATTAGTTGAATTTTGGGGCGGATCCAGGAATTATACTTTGATTGAGAGATATTTTTCCGGTTTTTTTTTCTTCACATACTTATGTATATGCTCATGACTGTTCACGCGATATTCCCCGAAATTCTCAATAAATTTCTCTTGATTTTTCTGAAAGGCTGCGCAAGTAACTTCTAAAGTAGTAATTAAATTTTTAAGTGGATACTTGAACAATTCCCTCCCCTACTTCGCGGTTAAATGTTCACACAACATACACAACATAATATCGCCAAAATTTGATGTCTAATCCTTGTTATTG
This sequence comes from Thysanoteuthis rhombus, assembly GCA_963457665.1. Classification (NCBI taxonomy): domain Eukaryota; kingdom Metazoa; phylum Mollusca; class Cephalopoda; order Oegopsida; family Thysanoteuthidae; genus Thysanoteuthis; species Thysanoteuthis major. The sequence goes on along the minus strand of OY735237.1, from coordinate 38,669,392 downwards.
TATAATGTTAGTAGAAATACTATTTATAGACACGAACTACCATTTATAAAGTTGTTGAACCCCTCTATTGGGGTCCGGGGGCGTTCTCAAATAGCCGGCCTCCTCAACCACGTCTCTGGGTCTAAATTTAGAATCTATTTCTATATGTGACATTTCAAGGAGTTATATACTTCATCATGTAGAACATAAACCAGAACACATTAGCTTTTATTAGCGGTCTCTTCGCACCATAACCTAACCTCCCCAGCTTCAAGTAACAAAACTGTCACGTAAGACATATGACGTCCAGGGTATGGAGCCATTTTTGACCATTTTGGGGGGCCAAATCTGGCCACTTTGAAGACTATTTGGCCATGAACTTTCGGTTCAGCCATATTTAAATTGTTTTCGATCACTATTTTTTTCCTTCTGCCAATGATTTAATGAGATCCCGTGTATTGTATGCTAAGTTGTATTTTGTTATTTTCATATTTATGAATAAATTTTACGAAGCCATAATTTTAAAACACACTTACACTTACTTCTTTGTTCGCAAAATGATTGCCAACCCTTCCGTGGGATGGCGAAAATGTTGAAAACAAAGGAATTATAGTGTAAGCGTTATAAATTTATGGCTCTGTGAAATCTATTCATGAATACGAAACTATCAAAATAGGACATATTTGAATTTTCTGGCTATTTTGTCTTTGATGTAGCAGCACTTTCAGTATATTTTTATTCTTGGTGTGTACCGCTGTATTGCAATATTTCATAAACAATGATTTATCATGATCGAAAACTTAATACTATTATTTACATCCATCTTTATTTTCCAGTTGCTTTTTATACCAACTTTTCTAGTGACGTCATTCGCGATGAAAACGAGCAGAAATATCAAGGTGGTAAATAGAAATATAAAATACAATAATAATGATTTACAATACTTTAATGAAAATAAATAATTAAACAGGTCTGACTAATCAATCAATCGAAATACGTAACCAACGTCTTTTGGCTGTCCTGCAGGTGATCGTTTAGACGTCGGAAAAAGGGGTGATCAATGAATAAGTTACTTCTCTCGCCTTTTGTCGGGCAGTGGTTTGAATTTTGAAGTCTGAATTTTCAAAAAAAAAAAATAAAATAAGCGAGAATGCTGTCAGAAAAATCTAAAGGGTTAATTCAGCATAAAGTTACATTTCAAATTGAACGATCACAAAAAACCTACCCTTGCTCAAATGTTGCAGCCTATACGCATGTTACATATATATATATATATATATATATATATATATATATATATATATATATATATATATATATATATATATATATATATAGCCATCCAGACCAGTTAAATTTTTCAAAGAAAAGCAAGCGTGAATCTTGCCATATACAAACTAAGGGACCAATTTTGCATAAATTTACATTATAAATTGAATATCCCCCCTCCACTAAAAAGCTATTGAGGGAAGGGTAAAAAAAAAAGAAGAAAAGAGTTGTTTTTTTTCTGAGATTATAAGAAATATATATTTTGAATTTTCATGTTTCTAGTTTCATTAGTGTCGCCTGGACGCATGATACATACATAAGCCAGACCAGCTTAAAGACTTAAGAAACTTATGTCGACAGTTTTGGATGGCAGTGTCTTATAATTACTTTTTTAATAGACAATTATTGCTTTTGGCTATTTTGGGCTATTTTTTTTTTTTTTTTTCATTTTTGCGTGTTTTTGGCCAGAAACGTCTCTAATTATCTGGCAACGGTGTTCACGACATGCATATGACGTCCAGAGTCGACGGAACATGTTGCAACCTGTCGCCTCTTCAGCTATTGTCCTTAAATTGGAGACTTTTTGTACCTGGCTGGGTATGAACAACTGCTTCTCTTGACTCTAATTCGATTTATTGGTTGCCTTGCGACCGATTAAGATGGAGGGGCAGGAAGTGCCGAAGAGAAGAAAGAAAGAAAAAGAAATGCAAACAGATTATGTTTATTTAATGAACTAACATAAATAATCATTTGCCCAATATGCAGACTCGATAGAAACCGTCACGTGACCAATGTCTTTTAGCAGCAAAACGTGTTAGGGGTGATCAATTTAAAAATTGAAAAAAAAAAAACGGGGTGATCAACGATTCAATGGGTGTAAATTCAACCTAACACTAAAAATTCAGATTAAAAAAAAGTATATTTATTTTTACACATGATAAGGATTGAATATTCATTGTCTTTTTGGCAGCTTGCTTTGTTGCAAAAATGGGTAATCAATGAATAAATTACTTCTCTCGCCTTTTGTTGGACAGTAATCACAAAGAAAGTCTGAATTTTATAAATACAAAACAAAACAGGTGAACACAAACTGAGGGACCAATTTAGCATAAACCTTCATTGTAAATTGGAGCCACCACTGAAAACATATCTGGGGGTAATTCTATAAAAACTCAATGATTCTTTTTAGACATGAAAAAGAGTGAATGTTTACGTGTTAGGCCCTCTAATTCCATGATCTTTTGGCAGCATATTGTGCTATGGTGATCAATTAAGAATTTTCAAAGACGGTCAATCAATGTTTGAATTACTTCTCTCACCTTTTGCTAGGTAGTGATCGCTTGAAAATTCCAAATTCTCAAAAAAAAACAAAACAAGTGTTAACACCACCTGACACAAAGTGAAGATCCGATATAGTATATACTCACATTATCAAGTGAACCCCCGACTAGAAGCCTTTTTAAGGAGTAATTCTCCAAAAAAAAAATCATCTTTTTAGACATAATAAAGAGTAAGTGTTTGAATTTCCAGACCTTTATCCACAGCGATGCGATCTATACACCAGATACATATATACATACGCAACCAGCAAGACCCACTTAAAAACTGCGGAAAGCTATGTTTACAGTTTTGGTTGACAGTTTTAGT
>OY735237.1:38513997-38663997 GCA_963457665.1 Thysanoteuthis rhombus | reverse complement strand
TTTAACATATCCTATAACTCACTTCCCAATTTGAAAACGCTGTGGGTCCTCTGTGAAGCCCACCCCAATGCCTTATGAACAAGATTGGCTGATGCAGGGTCAAGCTCCATTCCAACTATGAGATGAAAATGATAACTGCAATTTGTGTATTATATATATAATGAATATGAAAATATATTTACATGGAAGCACAATTTTTCAAGTCTCAACTCATCTCAGCCTGTTTTTATGTGTGGTCAGGCATGAATTCTGAAGAGTTTGTATGACGTAATTATCATCGTTATGTCATAATAAGAAGATAAATCAACCAATCAGATCATATCTTTTGTCATAGAAGAGATTTGCAAATATGCTCATCATATGTGTGGATTTTGTATTGATGTATTTGATCAGAATGAAATAAGACCTTGTGTATCTGTACGATGAATTTGCATCAATAACTCAGACTTGTCAATTTAGCTCAGTAAGACAGCCTCCTGGCAATCAGTTGATCGTGATTTCAGATTATAGCAGGGGATATGATTCACATCCATAATTTCGGTAAGGGTTGATCTTGTTCTTGTTACGGTGGTGGGGAAGTCAACTCCAATTTTGGTGTTTGACAACAGTTTTCACATACTGCATTTCTACTGACAAATCTCATTAAATTTTAGAGGGGTGTCTCTAGGGGCCACTGCCCCCTGACCCCCAATCTTTAGTTACACTTCTACCTTAATAATCAATTATTTGCAAAACCACAGCAGAATTTAATGATCTAAGGTTGTTGAAAATGTCAATACACATCGCCAACGTAAATGAAAAAAAAAACATTTTTGAATTTTTAATTCTCGATTTGAAAATACTTCATCATCCTTTCATATGAAACGATAATTAGATTATAGCAAAATATCTGTTTGCTACGCAAAATATTATTTTTAAAATGCACAAAGTTGATAGATTTAATGTCATTGGGTCACGTTGACATCAAAATCGCAGTAAAATAAGGCGATGCTATTTATAGAACCAGGTTTTACTGCTCTGAGCAGTGTCATTTGACAATAGAGTTAAACACACTCTTCGACCTCTGAACGGATTTAGTGATTTGTTTTTCAGTCAACTACCTCCGCCCCTTCCTATGGATTTGATGGAGCTTATCTTTGCCTCTGGTGGTGCTGATCAGTGCATCTGGTGGAGCTGATTATTGCATCTGCTGCTGATGATGGTTGCATCTGGTGTGTCCTGAAAGTTGCATCTGGTGTTGCTGAGAGTTGTATCTGGTGTGTCCTGAAAGTTGCATCTGGTGTTGCTGAGAGTTGTGTCTGGTGTGTCCTGAAAGTTGCATCTGGTGTGTCCTGAAAGTTGCATCTGGTGTGTCCTGAAAGTTGCATCTGGTGTGTCCTGAAAGTTGCATCTGGTGTTGCTGAGAGTTGCATCTGGTGTTGCTGATGGTTGCATCTGGTGTTGCAGATGGTTGCATCTGGTGTTACCGAGAGCTGCATCTGGTGTGTGCTGATCGTAGCATCTTCTACTGCGGTTTTTGACAGTCATGAGAAAATCGTCCATGTGTCTATTGAGTTTCTTATAATCAGCTGGAAAACCTCTGTAAGGATGGCATTTTCAACCAGATGACTACTTAATGCAGCTAAAGAGATAAAGATTCAGTTGAGGTAACGTGACGGAAACAAGGTTAGGGTCCAGTTGAGCATTTTATTTACATTACGAATCGAACCCTAGCTAAAAACTTGAAAAGCTTCAGTATTTTCAAAAACTGATTTGCTAAAAACATTGTCGATGGGGCAGAGGTCGGCAATCGCAGAAAATTCGGTAGCCATAGTTCTAACCATCCTTGAGTTATGCGATGACAGACAGATGACCAAACATTTGGTGAATCGAATCACTGTAGCCCCACAAATGGCCTACCCTACCAACCAGCCAAGTGAGCTACATATTCTTCTCTCTTTGCTAGTCTCTGTGTCTGTGTGTGTACCTGTGCGTCTGAATGGATGGTGTCTGCTACCATCGACCATCAACCATCACAATCATCCCAGCCAAAAGTTCTTCTTTATGACGATAATGGCTTTTCACAGTTTTCTGACATCCACCGCTCAAAGCCTCCGAGTAGGTTACTCACTGCCTACCCGTGCCTGGTCTAGCATTCTATTTGCTCCCGAATCCAAATATCTCTTTGTTAATGTTAGCAATAGTTTCCTTATAGTTTTTACTCTCCTCAAAACTTCTTCATTTGTTACTTGCTCTGTCGATGATATTCGTAACTTTCGTCGATAGAACCACCCCTCGCTTGCTCAATTCTGTTCTTTATTCGTGATCAACTGCCCAGCATTCGCTGCCACAAAGGAAATAAAACATTACAATCTTTTACAGTCTTTTCCTTGTTTCGAATGTTATTTTTCTATCTTTGAATTTCTTGCTCAGTTTCTAGAGAGCGGTTTTCTATTCTTCTACGGATGTCTGTGTCACACTTTCCGTCGTCTCTTATTGTAATAATTGAGTTCATTATCATCATCAGTCTTTTGACGCCCGTTGTTGGACAAAGATCTTTCCAAGATTCGCCACCCCTCTCTACAATAGGCGTCACGGAACCAATACTTTCGGAATATTTATACTTCGTCTCTCCATCTTGTATTCTACCGGCCTCCGTTGCACAAGTGATCTTTAGGGATCCATGTTGTTCATCAGTTGTCTGCCATTCTTGCAACACGACCAGCCAATTGCAATTTGAGTTTTCTAATGGATTCTTTGATGTCACGGACGCCTGTATCCTCCTCTATATACTGTGTTGTCTTGTGATCTCTCCATGTGAGGTTTAGCATGAATTATATGCACGTTGCATGGTTCTTAGTTTGCAGGTCTGTCTCTTAGTTAGGTACCATGTTTCAGCTCCATAGGTGACTATTGAGACGATACACAGGTTATATACTCTTCTTTTTAGAACTAATCGGATCTCCTTGTTTCAGAAGTTTTAGCTTGCCCGGCCGAATGCTTGCCATCCTAGGATGATTCTTCGCTTGATTTCTTCTTTTTTGTGTGGGTTTCATAGAGATTCGTTGTCTTAGGTAGATGTCGCGATGTACTTTCTCCAGTACTGCATATTCGATTTCGATTATTGTGCATTTATTTCCGTCGTGATTGTCGCACAAGGCCTTTGTTATGCTGAAGTTCATGTGAAGGCCGGCTTTTTTGCTTTCTTCAGGTCGAGTCTTTACACAAATACCCCGCTTACCCTTACACCGATTAGCACTGATTCACTACAGCACATTTTCTCAAATATTTTTCGAAATAAATTCATTAATGTCAAATTTCTGAATTAAATAATGATAAAAAAACAGCACCATAAACACTCTCCAAAATAATTGTATATTGTACACTGCTTAATGTGTCATGTGTATGAGAATAAATTCATGCACAATAATTTGTCATGTAGCGATATACACCGACGCCTCGTGGTGTTTCACCAGCTCTAGAAAGTAGCTACCAGATGAGATACATAATAGTAATCTAGTCGATCTTGTTGAGGCTCAACAATGACATTGTATGATTTGGAATATTAAAAATGACCTTGCCTGGGAGTGCTACTGCAAGTTAAAGACGTGCGTTATGGACATGCTGTTTATCGGATCACTGGAGCCCCTCAAGTGACCCGACCGACCGACCGACCGAGTTGCCAAGTGGGCTACAGATTTTACTCTCTTTACTCATTTGTGTCTATGTGTGTCTCCAGGTACTCTTGGTCACATTTTTAGATCTGCAACCTTAAAAATTTGTATGACCACATCGTTAAGCACTATGTGAAATTGTTTGTTTTTGTTTTTTTTTGTTTTTTGTTTAAAAAAAAATGATTTTTGCGGTCTCTATGGTCGTTTTTGGACCAAATATGCCCAAATATTGAGCTGGTATTTTTAGAGATAATTTTAGATTAAAGTTCTATTTTTGACAGATACTTTCGATAAAACATCTATATTTTTTAGATAATTTTAGATCATGGTGACGCTAGGTACGGATATTGATAACCATTTTCCCTGAGTCAAATAATATTTCATTACATTTGTAGATATTACAATCAAGAAGAACAGTCCATAGTTTTGGGCATAAAAACCAAGAATATTACACTGTTCATTATATAAGTGAATATTATCCCAAAGTGGAAGAGTCCATTGTTGCAGACGTAGAAACAAAAATTACACTGTTGATAACATCTATACATATAAAGACTACAGTCACCAAGTTTGTTTGTATGTATGTTTGTTTGTTTGTTCATATGTCTGTGTGTAAATTAGGCAAAAAAAAATTCTACTTCCTTCCCCTCTTCAAAGCTGGTTAAAGAGTGAGAGAGAGAGTGAGACAGATGACCGAAAACGATGTTTGAAAATAAAAATGTTCTAAAATATTATTCTATTCATAGATAACACGAAGAATTTTTTATGGGTATGAGTAGATATTACCTCAAAGTGGAAGATTCCATGTTTTCGGACAGAGAACCAACAAAATCACACTGTTCATTATACAAGTAGGTATTACCACAAAGTGGAAGAGTCCATGGATTTGGAAAGAGAACCAAGAAAATCACACTTTTTATTATATAGGTAAATATTACCTCAAAGTGGAAGAGTCCATGTATTGGACAGAGAACAAAAAAAATCACACTGTTTATTATATAAGTAGATATTACCTCAAAGCAGAAGAGTCTATGGTTTTGGACAGGAAACCAAGAAAAACACACCGTTCATTATATTAGTAGATATTTCCTTTGTGTGCAAGAGTCCATGGTTACGGACATAGAACCAAGAAATCATTCTGTTCATCATATAAGTAGACTAAGAATTTATGCTGAATCCAACCCAAATGTTTTCATACAAATCCCTCCCCAGTTGATCGAGAGCAGAAGTTATGATTAAATATTTTCTTCCCATCTGGTTTTCTCATTATTCAAGTTAAGTACAAAAAAAGATGAGCGAAACACTATCATCTGGGTAGAATATGCTTTTCTAGGCCTGGTTGCCAGATAGTTGGCAATATTTCTAGCTAAAAAAGAGTGAAAAATGGTCAAATACAAAACTACACACACGTAAAAATTAAAAATGTGCAGATGTCTTCTATCAAACTAAAGGATGAAACAAACATTTTAAAAGAGAATTTCATTCAATAAAAACTGAATTTTTAAAAAATAATGTAAAAGTAGAAAAAAGTAGATAAACCAAAAATAGAAATAAAATCTATTTGTAATCAACAAAACGCTATTTTCCAAGCTGACTTCAATTTGAATCTCTATTATCCACGTCTATAAAATGCAATGTGTATGGAAGGCTTTTCTGCCAATCTCACTGAAATGCAAATCTCTATTATCCACGTATATAAAATGCAATGTGTATAGAAGGCTATTCTTCAAGCTCACTGCAATGTAAATCTCTATTATCCATGTATATAAAATGCAATGTGTATAGAAGGCTATTCTCCAATCTCACTGCAATGTGAATCTCTATTATCCACGTATATAAAATGCAATGTGTATGGAAGGCTTTTTTCCAAGCTCACTGCAATGTAAATCTCTATTATCCACGTCTATAAAATGCAATGTGTATAGAAGGCTATTCTCCAATCTCACTGAAATGCAAATCTCTATTATCCACGTATATAAAATGCAATGTGTATAGAAGGCTATTCTTCAAGCTCACTGAAATGAAAATCTCTATTATCCACGTCTATAAAATGCAATGTGTATAGAAGGCTATTCTCCAATCTCACTGCAATGTGAATCTCTATTATCCACGTATATAAAATGCAATGTGTATGGAAGGCTTTTTTCCAAGCTCACTGCAATGTAAATCTCTATTATCCACGTCTATAAAATGCAATGTGTATAGAAGGCTATTCTCCAAGCTCACTGCAATGCAAATCTCTATTATCCACGTCTATAAAATGCAATGTGTATCGAAGGCTATTCTCCAAGCTCATTGCAATGCAAATCTCTATTATCCGTATATAAAATGCAATGTGTATAGAAGGCTATTCTCCAAGCTCACTGCAATGCAAATCTCTATTAAAATTATTAATTTATCATTCATTTTTATGAGATTAAATATAATAAATGATTAGTATTAATTTGAAAAAAACGTCAACTACTATTTTCCTTAACCTTAATTTTTCAGTTGCTTTTTATTGCAACTTCATCGAGACAACCCGAGTATTAAAGTAGCAATTATAAAAAAACAACACAAAAATTGAAGTTAATAGTCGTATAAAACTCGAAAGAGAATAGACTCCGTTCAGAAACAGTAATGTTGAATATGCAAGATTTGACAACATTTCGACTGTCAACTTATGTCCCAGTTAAGAAATTGATAGTTGCGATTGTTCATAAACTTACTTCTCTTGCCTTTTGTTGAGCAGTGATCACTAAAAAAAAGTTTGATTTAAAAAAAATAATGACTCAAACTAAAGGATCAGTTAAATTTACACAAACATAAATTTACATTGTAAATTGAATCCCTCACCAAAAAACACATTATGTGGGAGAATTATTGAAAAATAAAAATTATGTTTTTTTCTCAACATAAAAGGAATAATGTTTAAATTCTAAGTCCTCTAGCTCCAGTGCAACACTGATAGGCATATGAGGATGCTTTTGTTATGAGGGCAGGGGGTTTTTACTGGGAAATTTTCCACATTTTTTCCTGAATTATACTGATTTGCCCTGAATCTAATTCTATTTTGCATAAATTGGGGTTGGAACTTATGGCTCCATACCCCCTGGGCCCATACGCCTATGATAATTCACAAGAAAAAAGAATTTATTTGAAACTAAGCTACAAAGTGAAAATGAACAAAAATTCAATTATGGCCAAATGCTTTTTAAAAAGGCCAAATTTGCCAAATTTGGCCATGGTACGGCCAAAATGGCAATCCTGTTTCAAGGGTAAGCAGGCTTGTGTTTGGTTGTTATAATTTTATATATATATATATATGTATATATATTAATATCTGTTGCAGTCTTTCAGTCTGACTGCTTGCTCTTATCATGAAAAGGAAATCCAGTGGAGTCTCTCTTTCATTTCCATTAAAAACAAATTCCAATATATGTCGTTATTACCCCCAGCCCAGTGTGTGTTAGAGTAAACACCTCTACATACTCAGTCAGCAACATATCAATAGAAATAGATAGTAAAAAGAAAGGAATTTTGCTCTCTAACCCTAATCCCACATCAAAGAAATATAGATTCATAGAGATAGAATGAACTTATTAAATGCCTTCTCTCAAGCAAAGCGTTTCAGCTGATATTTTTAGATGTGCAAACATTTCTAGCATCGATTACCGAAACTGACTGACATACCAAAATATTAATTACGCCCCTTGCTCATTGTTGCCAATTTAGATTTTGCCATGTTGCATCTCTTGCCGATATTATTGCCTATGCAAATGTTATGTTTTCTTGATGTCACAAGAACGGAGACTACACTCTGATCTTGATTGCAAAAGATTGAACCATGAAACTAGGATAATACCAAGTTCATTATGGTCCACATGTTTGCTGTGTTAATTTTCTTTTCATCAGAATCTAGATGTATTTCGTTATGTCTTGATCAGAAAATAACTGTATTCCGTTGAGCCCTAGAGTTATACATGACCTTTTCAGATATTCTGCGAAACAAAGTGACATTTCACAATATACTGGATAATTCTTCATTATATAAATGATTCATCCATGGGTTCTACACGTCTTTATTCTCTTTCTTCAATACTTACAATACTTTTTACAAAAGAAAAAATCAACAACATTTTGCTTTCTTAATTAAAAACATTTAGTCCTTTTAGGGACACGGATGTTCTTCAGTTAGTTGTCATTCATATATCTATTTTTCCACGGTAGGTTTTTTCTAACTTTTCTATTTGAGTGTCTCTTTTCTATATTGGTTATATACATCCGGATAATTCCATGAACATGGCCAAAATTAAATAGTCACATACATAAGTAAATGTATATATATGTGTGTATATATTGAACAAAAAGTTGTTTTTTGAAGGGGTTCCCTAGGTAATTGAATTATTAAAAAGGGTTCCTGAGTAAGTAAAGTTTGAAGACCACTGGTCAAGATGTCAGAAATTTTTATTTAGATAATTTTTGATGAAATAAGTAATATTCTTATTAAATTTATTCTAATGAAATAAGTAATATGTTAAAAAAATGTTGAAGACACATTAATTCATTAATAATATGTGATATATTTTAGATTTTAGACATGTATCTAGAGAATATAGAAATTCCTAGGTATTTCAAAATGTTTCTGACTCAATTTCTGTTGTACTCTTGAAAATAAAGTCAACAACATTGCCCTTACTAGATCTTAACTCAAGAAAAGAACTAGCACATCTATGGTCTGTTTTTCAGGCTGGTTCTCATATGTTTTGCACAGCAGGGAATCATTTCCATCAACAGCTGGAAGTCAATTTTTGGTATTTCAAGTTTCTGGTCATGAGCATCACTCACCTAGCATCTAGAAAGGAACTTCAAAAGTACTAGACCTCCTATGATTTATGCATATTCACTTAACAAATATCACACTCTACGAATCGTCAATCATGAAAAAATTGCTACTTCATTTGTAATTCATTAGGTCAGAGGTCAGGGAACCTTTTGGGAAGTGGGCCAGACGAGTAATATTTTTTAGACTTGTCAGCCAAGACAAACTTGAAGTAGAACCATGAATATATATGTTGTTGAATTGATGGAAGTGTCTAATAGACAAACTTACTCTTTGTATGAAGAGTTTGATTTCATTTTGATTACATTAACTTTTGAGAGTAAACAAATAGTTTTTCTATATCCATATTTTGATTAAAACTATGTACTTATTTTTCATTTATCAAACAGCTCAAGTTACATATCTACTTATTTTTTGCAAAACGGTTTAATTTCACAAACTTTTGATTGTATTAAAATAGTTGTTTTATATCTTTGTTTTGATTAAGTGATTTCTGATCAAATTAAAACAACAAATCTTTTACCTTATTGTCACTGATTCAATTATATATAAACATAAGATAACAATATTTTTATCATCTATTTTGAATTAAATTAAATAGTATTTTCCATTTGTAACAAACAAACTCTAACAAGTCTGGTTAGTCACTCAATAGAAACTATCTTGAGACAACATTTTTTGGCAGCAAACTATATTGGGGGTAATCAATGAGAATATTTTGAGAGGGGGTGATCGATGGATAAGTTACCTCTCTCACTTTTTGTTGGGGAGTGATCAATGGAAAAGTTTGAATTTTCAACAAACAAGCATGAATGCTGATTGATTTAGCATAAACTTATATTTCAAATTGAGCCCCTCACTAAGAACTTATTTGAAAGGGAATTTTCAAACAAAAAAGTTTTTTCTAGATCCAATAGGTAAATGTTTAAATTTTCAACCCTCTAGCTCCATTTGTGTGGCCTGGATGTGTAATGCATACATAGCAATACAGACATCCAGACTGTCTTTAAAACTGAAGATACTTATATTGACAGTGTTAGTAACAGTTTTGACGGATTTTAATATAATTCTTTTAGCGGTAGTGTTAAAGATGAAGAATTGATAAGAATTATAAAATTGCTGAGATCAAACAAAGTCAAACTGTGGCTCAAAATTTAAGCATCCTGATCAAGCAATTTGACTGTAAAGGATGATCAATTAATTCATTTAGGCTTGCAGGTTTTAGATGTGTCTACATGCATCTCTTTAAGCTAACCTGTAGGTCAGTCAGTCCATCCATCCCCAATTTGTATAAAATCGATATTCAGCTCACAGTAGACAGAATTTCTCTAGCCCTGCATTTCCACCGTTCTCTAACTTAGAGAGTAAAACCAAATCTGCTCTTCTTGTCATCATTAAAAATTTTAGATGTTTCAGTATAATAGACATTTACCATGCAGAACTAGACCCTGACTTTATGGCCACCTGAAATTATACCATTCAGAGATTAAAACAATTCTCTGATTATGTCATATAAATCAGGAAGAACAAAATGATCTGATCAGACTTTCTTTTTAGGAGGTTTTTTTACCTGGCTTCGTATTGATACTTTAAAATGTACTATTAGTACAGGTACCTCCAATATAATATTGTTCACGATATCAAAGATGCTATTATTATATTGTTACAGGTATCCCAGATATATCACTTGTTTGCAATATATACATATTGTATAGATCAAAAATATCTTCTATATTGATACAGGCATCTCTAGATATAACCAGTTCATTATAGCACAGTTCACAATACATATATATTAAATGTGAATCTTGTAATGCCTTCATAGAAAAGTGATATAAGCAAAAGACTTCTTGAAATTGTAGTAATCGCTGGTGGAATTTGGGCGCATCATTGGACTAATGGTTTTGTTTAAGGATTAAAAAGCAAAGACATATTGATTGGTTTAAGTTTTCTCATTTTCCAAGAAATCCCAGGAAGTCATATATCATTTTGAGGGTTATAAGATATGGATCTCATTTATGGCAAAATTATACCAATATATCCATACTTTGCATAAATGAATAACTCTAGTCTGCATGTATACCAAAACTAGATATCTGAAAAAATTATCTGAAGAATTCTCTAAAAAATAGTTCTTTTATTTAAAATCATCTTGAAAATATCAGCACAAGATTTGGACATTGTTTGTTCAAAATAAACACAGATCACCGAGAAAGCATTTTCAAAGTCATAGCCCCCAAAATGTGATCAGAAATGCGTGGAGACATTTTGACGAACAAAGAGAGAAGAATATGTAGCCCCCTTTGCTGGTTGGTTGTTCAGGCCATTAGTTGGGCTACAGTGATTTGATAATGGTCAACGACCTTATTATATATTCAATATGGCAGCCATATTCAGAATAAATCTGAAATTTGAAGTGTATCTGGAATGAGTTAAGACTGACCAATATGCAGATTTAACATGCTTCATCTTTGAAATTGTCTTCCTACATAAATATGTGATCTGCTGAAATCAATTGTTGAGAAAGAGATTATGAAACAGAATATTAATCACCACACCCTACAACAGACCTGTTTAGACATTGTTGGTAGGTTTAGGTTATTTTTATATTTTCACATTTATATATATCTACCAAAGTATACCCATAAAAAATGTTATTCATATATGAATCAGTACAAAGGAACATATGCTTTTTTATTTAGTAATATATTTTCAATATTTGTAGTATCCTAATTTTAAGTCCTTTCTAAATTCCAACTCAACTGTTTAAATGTTTTGTCATACATAAAGTTTTATGCATATCTATGACATTGCTACATCTAGACATTTTATTTTTATATATTTCATTGAAATCTTTAATTTCTTTTTAGCTATGTTGATCTATTTCACATGGACCAATTTATTATAATTTTGCGGCTATAACAGGAATCAAACAGGACATACAACCATACTATCATCCAATAAATATTCTAATTTGTAAACATGGGTTTTATATGGATAGATGTCTCCATATATCCATGTATATATCTATCTATATATTTTGCAAACACAGCCCCCCGTGAGAAAAGAAAATGATTTTCCTGTTTTTTTTTAAATTTCCCTCAACCCAATAGATTTTCAAGATCAGGGTTCAATTTCCATTTTAAGTTTGTCCTAAACTGATCCCTTAGATTGTGGCTGGCAGCATTCACGCTTGTTTTTCAGACTTTCAGTGATCATCGCCAACAAAAGGCAAGAGAATTAACTTATTCATTAAATACCCCTTTTTCCACTTATTTAATTGATCACCCCCAACACGACCTGGTCACGGTTTCCGTTGAATACCTTCCCTTTTAATTATGAATTTATAGTTCTCACCATATTGGTATCATTTTCCCCAAGGTAATGTAGTTTTACCACCACCACTGCTTAATTTACATGGTAAAAAGCAAATATACATGAGTGGTATTGATTCATAATTTCCCTTTGAATGCTAGTTTTTATAGATACCCTCTATCCTAATAACACAGCTTGGGGTGTACTCAATTAGCTGCTGGATACATGGGGAAATTTGTCATCTGAAGAATTGTCCATGTTCTCCACTCGTACTGTGAATTAAACACATGACCTTCTACATGTGAGATAGACCTGCTAACCATTGCACTATTCAAGATTCAGGTGTATGAAAGTGCATGTGAGCGTAGTGAGTGTTTCCTTAAAGGGGTCAGTCTGTATACATATATATAGGCACCCCATCAAAAAATGCAGTACAAGACCCCATAGAAAGGTCTTCCAGATGTTGGTGATGTCTTCTCAATAGAGTAAGAGCAAGAGTCTGTAGGATAACAGACAATATGGCCAAGTACGGTTTGAAGATCATTGAATCCTTTAATCATAGAAACAATTTAAAAAACTAAAATGGCAATGGGCAGGCCATGATGCAAGAATGGCTGACAACCAATGGATATCACGACTCACAACATAGATCCCCAGAGATCACATGAGAAACCAAGGACAACAGAACACAAGATGGAGAGATGAACTAGACAAATTCAGGAAATACTGGCTCCGCGTCGCTCATGATAGAGGATTGTGATGAATCCTAGGGAAGGTCTATGTCCAACGACGGGCGTTAAAAGAATGATGATGATGATGATGATGATGATGAAATCTGTGATTATGATGAAAGGAAGCAAAACATTGAAGATATCCTGCAAAACTATCCATTCTCACTTGATCTGCTAAATATCAACCGAACAACACTAGAGTGAATGGCTGTTGGTTGCAACAAGCTATCATGATAATATTTCTACATCATTTGTTAGTAGAAACAGATTGCAAGCATTGTATTTTCAACAACCTCAAAAGCACTCAACTATCGTATCATCAAACATTGTATCATCACTTGAGATACAAATAGTTTTATTGGAGTGAGACAAAAAAGTTGAAGGAAAAAAAGCAACAATTCTATATTTCCAACTTTCTCGCCGGTAATATTAATCCAAGCGTCAAATTATTAATTTTTTCAAAAAGGCTGGTAAACGGGTGTGATTAGTCACTCAATAGAAACCGTCACATCATCAATATTTTATGGCAGTATGCTATGTTTGGGGTGATCAATTAAAAAAATTAGAAAAATTCAGATCTTGCCTTTCGAAGGGTAGAAAGTCTGAATTTAAGAAAAAAATGAGTAGGAATTTATTTTTGATATAAGGAGCGAATGTTTGAATTTTCAGCCCTCTAGCTCCATTGGTGCAGATTTTATGCATCATACATTCAAGTCTACATACATACATAGTCATTCAAACCAACTTAAAGACTGAAGAAACCAATGTTGACAGTTTTGGTTGATGGTCTCTGTTTTCATGATATTTCCGACTCTTTTGTCGCTAATATTGATCTAAGTGTCAAATTAATATTTCTTGAAAAGACAGACTAATTGCTTGATGTTATATGAATGTTTGTTTCTTTTAAGATGCTTGATTTTATTTAATTTCTCTCCTCTTCATGTGAAGAGAGAAAATAAATATCCGTACCTAGCGTAAATGAATCACCAGAATCCACACGTGTGCAAGAACTAATTATCTAAAAAAATCATTTAAAGAAATAGATCTTCTGTCAGAAATTATCTTTAAAGAATAGATCTATCAAATATTATTTTTAAAAAATAGATCTATTATCTAAAATTGTCTAAAAAATATATCTTCTATCTAAAATCATTTTTAAAAATAGATTTTTTCCAGGAATTATTTCTAGAAATAGCTCTTTTATCTAAAATTATCTAAAGGAGTAGATCTTTTATCTAAAATTATCTAAAGGAGAAGATCTTTTATCTAAAATTATCTAAAGGAGAAGATCTTTTATCTAAAATTATCTAAAGGAGAAGATCTTTTATCTAAAATTATCTAAAGGAGTAGATCTTTTATCTAAAATTATCTAAAGGAGTAGATCTTTTATCTAAAATTATCTAAAGGAGTAGATCTTTTATCTAAAATTATCTAAAGGAGAAGATCTTTTATCTAAAATTATCTAAAGGAGAAGATCTTTTATCTAAAATTATCTAAAGGAGAAGATCTTTTATCTAAAATTATCTAAAGGAGAAGATCTTTTATCTAAAATTATCTAAAGGAGTAGATCTTTTATCTAAAATTATCTAAAGGAGAAGATCTTTTATCTAAAATTATCTAAAGGAGAAGATCTTTTATCTAAAATTATCTAAAGGAGAAGATCTTTTATCTAAAATTATCTAAAGGAGAAGATCTTTTATCTAAAATTATCTAAAGGAGAAGATCTTTTATCTAAAATTATCTAAAGGAGAAGATCTTTTATCTAAAATTATCTAAAGGAGTAGATCTTTTATCTAAAATTATCTAAAGGAGAAGATCTTTTATCTAAAATTATCTAAAGGAGAAGATCTTTTATCTAAAATTATCTAAAGGAGAAGATCTTTTATCTAAAATTATCTAAAGGAGTAGATCTTTTATCTAAAATTATCTAAAGGAGTAGATCTTTTATCTAAAATTATCTAAAGGAGAAGATCTTTTATCTAAAATTATCTAAAGGAGAAGATCTTTTATCTAAAATTATCTAAAGGAGAAGATCTTTTATCTAAAATTATCTAAAGGAGAAGATCTTTTATCTAAAATTATCTAAAGGAGTAGATCTTTTATCTAAAATTATCTAAAGGAGTAGATCTTTTATCTAAAATTATCTAAAGGAGAAGATCTTTTATCTAAAATTATCTAAAGGAGAAGATCTTTTATCTAAAATTATCTAAAGGAGAAGATCTTTTATCTAAAATTATCTAAAGGAGAAGATCTTTTATCTAAAATTATCTAAAGGAGAAGATCTTTTATCTAAAATTATCTAAAGGAGAAGATCTTTTATCTAAAATAATCTAAAGGAGTAGATCTTTTATCTAAAATAATCTAAAAAATACATCTTCTATCTGAAATTATTTTTAGAAATAGATCTTTGATCTTAAATTATCTAAAAAAAATAGATCTTTTATTCAAAATAATCTGAAAAATGCATCTTTTTATGCAAAATTATTTTTTAAAAAAGATCCTTTGTCTAAAATCATCAAAAAAGATAGGTCTTTTATCTAAAATTTTCTTTATTATAGATCTTTCATCTCAAACTATCTGAAAAGATAGATCTTTTATCTAAAATTATCTAAAAAAAATAGATCTCCTATCTGGAATTATCTTTTATCTAAAATTATTTTATAAAGATAGATCTTTTATTGAAAATTATCTAAATGTGCTAGCACAATATGTGGGCATCATTGGTCCAAAATGACCATAAAGACCCCCCAACCCCCCTTTTTTTTCAAATCTAGAAAAGCATTTCAAGATGTTGCCTAGTGGGGTACTCATGCAAATTTCTAGATTGTCGTCTCCAAAATATGACCAGGTGTGTCCGAAGACACATTCACTTGAACATGCACTCATTGACAAAGATAAGAATCCGTAGCCCTCTTGGCTGGTTGGTCGGGCCATTTGTGGGGCTACAGTGATTGAATAAAGTCAAACGTCTTGAAAGAATCACAAGAAAAATCAATCATTGGAAGGAATGGAAGGTTCAAAAGTGGCAGAGGAATCCAAACAGATATGTCTTTTCCTTCAACTGGGAGATAAATCAAAATAGTATTCCAAGGAAAATTATTAATCACCTCCATCTACATATGCTGCTTTTTAACTCATGAATTAAGCAGTGGTGTTGGGTGGTGGATGGTGGTGGTAAAATTGATTTACCTTGATGAAAATACTACCTGAAGGATTTGAATCATAAATCTATGATTTAGAAAAAAACAAAACATGTCTGGTCAGTCACGCAACAAGGTGATCAATTAAAAAATTGGAAAAAGGGGAGATCAATGTATAAGTAATTTTGCTTGCGTTTTTTTGATTGTGATCTCTAAAAAGTACTGATTTTTTTTTTAAATCAAGCACATATGCTTCTGGGCACAAACTAGGGAACCAATTAGGCATAAACTTCTATTGTAAATTGAACCCTGCAATGAAAACTGAAAAGCGTGTATGCAAAATTTTAAGTTTCTGCAAAGAATGGTTAAACCTAGGCAAAGTTTGAATTGATATATACGTATAAAAGTCAGATCACAAAAATAACTTTAACCCAACAACAGTGATTAATATATACATACATACATATGCTCAGCTTGTTGATGCAATATATCCAACAGTATGAATTTAGTTGACAATGAGGAAAGAAAACAATAATGGCATGTAAATTAAAATTTATTCCACTATCATATTTTGCCTTTAGGCTTTATCAAAGTGGTAATTTTAAATGAAACAGTATTTGAAATATTTGATTAGATTAAGTAATATCATCTGACACTATAGCAACATGTGAGTGGCAAGTGCTAAGTATTTTAGCACTGTAAAGAAAACACAATGCTCAAATGAATCTACATATTCAAAAAATTAAGATTAGTGAGGATGAAGCAGATTATAGAGGATTTTTAGGGTTATGTTTTTGTGTTATTAAATGGTCATCCAATAGTTAACTCAAGGTATTGGACACAAAATTTACTTTAAATACGTATGATAATTTATTCTTACATGGTTTGCCTCTGACTCTATAATTAAAAATAATCATTTGACAAAATTTTGAACGAATCTCACCTGTTACGCTTATAATCTATTTATTTATTCATTTCATTCCAACAGATTTTTGTTCATGATTCACATCTGTTAATCAAGTCCGACAAAAAGAGAAAATATTTTTCACTTTATGAAGATGTTTGTGCTTTCAATCCATTAGACTGTAACAATCTCTCTTCTTTTAGAAAATATTTTTTTTGAATTTTACAAAGAGAGTTCTATTTACAATGTACCTATAGTGGTGAACTGGACTGCTACTTTCAATCCATTGTATGAAAGTATGGCTTCAAAGTATCCAGTTACTTCCCAAGTGAAGGTTGTTATCTAGACACACTCTTGGGAAACACCACCAAAAAAAAAACAAAATAAAAGCACAAAAAAATGGTCCTTAGAATATCAAAGAGACTTCAGATTGGAAGTAACCAAAAATTTGAAGCCTCACTATCATACAATGCACAGGAAGTAACAGTCCAGTTTACCATTACAGTTATATTGTAAATAGAACCCCTTTGTAATTGTTAGGGTCTAATGAATTAAAAGCACAAAAAATTACTAGTGAAAAAATGTGCCATTCGGACCAGTGTCTTTATTAATGTGTCATTATTACTGAGATTATGCTCACCAAATATATAAGGGGAGAAAAATGAAAGAAATATCTCTTAATCAAAAAAAGATTCCTGGATCTGCCCCCAAATTATCTTCTTTGCCCCATGGTCTGCCCTTCCAGAAAATTTGATTAAAATTCATCAAGAACTTTTGGAGATATTGTGTGGACATATAACTAAGATGTAAGGGGGTGAGAGGCCTGTAAAAACAGATGAAAAAAACATCTCTTGATCAAAAAAATTCCTGGATTTACCCCAAAATTTAATCAACTTTTCCTTACCCCATGGCATACCATTCCAGAAAATTCCATAGAAATTGATGGAGAACTTTTGGTGATATTGTCTAGACAAATAGATAGGCAATCAGGCAGGGAGACCGACAGATACGAATGAATACTTATACTTCTTACAACTTTGGAGGTAAAATATGTAAATAATTTACTACCTATAGAAAAGGGAGAAAATTGATGAATGAAGTGGTGTGCGTGATCTTCCCACCCATCTTCCTTCCCAGAACCTATTTACCTACATTTACCTACTTGGTAGTTCATTATTTGTCTATGCACTTACTTGTCTGTCTGTCGACTAGACCTGGAAGTAGATTGAACAAACAGTCACTAAAACTGTCACACATAGGTTTCTCAAGTTTTCAAGTTGGTCTGGCTGTCTTGCTGGCTATGCATATATGCATGAACGTACCACATTAACCAACCGAGGTAGAGGGCTCAAAATACGAAAATTTACTTCTTGTTATGTCTAGAAAAATAGTTTTCAAGTTTTTTTCAAAATTCACCTCCTGAACAGATTTTTAGTGGGGGGTCATATCTACAACTGGCCCCCCCGTTTGTGCCAAGACACATTCACGCTTGTTTGTTTGATTTTTTTTAATTCAACTTTTCAGTGATAAAACAAAAGGCAGAAGGAGTAATTTATTAATTAATCTCCCGACACAGCATGCTGCCAAAAGATGTTGGTCACATGACAGTTTCTATTGAGTAACTACCCAGACCTGTTTTCAGGTTGTTTTCATTTGAAGCTTCATATCATGTTTCTTGAAAAGGAATGTTTAACAAATTATTCCTCTCTCTTTTCCTCTTTCTCTCTCATATATATATATATATATATAATATATATATATGAGAGAGAAGAGGAAATTTGGTTGTATATCTTTTTCTCCAATCCATCTTTCATTAAAAATGATGGGCAGGAGCATCTTTTTAATCTTTTACTAATCTTTCCTTGTTTTTGTACAAGTGAAAGGATCTTTGGTTCCAATGTACATAGATATTTCCCAAAAGATTGAGCAGTTTCAGCAACATCTTCTGCCATTTTCAACATCAGGGTGGGGTTGTACTGTTCAATTTTGTATTTGTTTGATGTTTTTATGATTTAGTTGTACTGCAGTTTGCTATCTAATTTTTATTGGTTACTATTAGTGTTACAGTGACATCATTTAGTTATGAGTGAGCATTGAAAGGAAAAATACTCTTTGTTCAGAGGAGTTTATCAATTATCTGATGTATTCAAGTAATCAATCAGTTAATTAGATTATTAACAATCAATCAATTTACTAATAATTAAATATATTTGATATACCAGCATCTTGACTTATTACTAAGTGTGGAACTTGGACCGAATAAGTGCTCCTATTATCAGCAATTTATTCATACAATTTGTTTTTTAAATCATTTAGGTATTATCTACGAGTATTTTGTGGATGGGAGTATTATTATTTTTGTAGTTTGTGAATATATAGATGTGTTTTTATTGCACTTTGATCTCAAAGGTGGCAGATTAGGTATGGTGATAATGTTGTTCTTGTATGTCCTACATATGAGCTAGGTAAATGTTTTTATATAAACTAGTAGATGATACCTGAAATCTATGTTGACAGTTTTGGTTGAAGGTTTCTAACAAGCAATCTTAAAGAGGAGAGAGACGGCAATCCCCTATTACCAAATGAACATTATCTTCTACCAACTGGTTTCAAGATAGAAACCAAATGTGGGCTTCTCTGAGAACAACTCATTAGAAGCATCAACAGATGTACGGTAATAAAACTGTCGACAGGAATCCCTTAGAAATTCCTAAAGATTTATGACAACACTTAAGCTTAAGAAGTATCTGCTGAGCCCACAGCCCTAAGCTTCAGAATTTCCTGGTCCTAACTCTGGATATAAATAATTACTCTACATGATAAATTCTAATTTAGATTACCTGAAATTAAAAGTTTATTAAGGTGAAAGTTGCATCGAATGATCCAGACAGTCATGGGAATAGTTCCTGTCAGAATAATCGTAAAATATTCCAGTGGTACAGCCAGAGATAGCAAAGATTGGGGGAACCTTGAAAGGCCCTTCCAGCATTAAGTGAGATTTGATGAAAAAGTGAAAATTTGTAATGAAAAGACATGGACTATCACTTAATTGATGAAAAACAATTCCAAAGACAGGATAATTATTTGTACGATTCATATATATAAAAATACATCCTTGTTATTGCAGAATAAAAATCATAACAGATTGAATTCTAAAGGAATAAAACAGAGACAGCAATGATTTTATTATCAATTAATAAATGAAGTATTAAAACCCATTGTATCAATTTTGCCTGCTTTTTACCTTCATTTTAATTCTAACCAGCAAACTGAGAACCATACAACGTGCACTGGAGAGAATCATGCTCAACCTCACATGGAGAGATCACAAGGCAGCACAGTATATAAGGAAGAAAACAGGGTTCCGAGATATCATAGAATCCATTAAAAAACTCAAATGGCAATGGGCTGGTCATGTTGCAAAAATGGCAGACAAGTGCTAGACATCATGACTCAGAGAAGGTCTGGCAAATCTTGGGAAAGATCTATATCTGAAGACTAATGCTAAAAGGCTAATGATGCAGATGACGACCTGCAACAGACACAGTTGATGGATTTTGCACATACACTCTCCTCAATGAGTAAGGAAAATGTTTTTTTTTTTGTTTTTTGAAAGACCCCACCCTTTAAATAGGTTTTTATTGAAGAATTTTACAATGAAAGTTTATGCCAAATTGGTCCCTTATTTTGTGTCCAGCAGCTTTCATGCTTACTTTTTTGAAAATTTGAACTTTCTATTGGTCACAGCCCAAAGAAGGTCAAGAAAAGTAACCAGTTGATTTTTCTCCAATTTTTTAATTGATCACCCTATCGAGTGACTAAACAGACCAGTTTTCTCTTTTTTTTTTCAAATCATGAATCTATAATTCAAATCATTCTGGTAGTATTTTCATCATGGTAACTTGATTCAACCACCACCACTGCTTAATTCATAAGATAAAAAGCAGAATAAATGGGTGGTTGAGAATCATAATTTCCCTTGGAATGCTAGCTTTTAGGTGTCATTATCAGATCTCAACTCAGACTGATAAAAACAAAATAAATTCTGACTAAAATCATTCTCCAATAATGAAGCTTAACCCAATGAAAAAATTAATGATTATATAAAATCAGAGGTAGACCATGAGAGTGAAATAGAATGACTAATAGTGATTGGCTGGAAATCATTTGGTATGAATAGAGAGATATTGAAGAGCATCTTAGCATGGTGCTCAAAACATAAAGTATATGATGAATGCATAATACGAGCTTTAACTTATGAACGCAAAATCTGGAAATTAACAAAACAAACTGAGAAACAACTTAGAATCACACAGAGAGCCTTGGAAAGAACAATGATAGGGATAACTCTAAGAGATAGAAAAAAATCAACATGGGTCAGAGGGAGGACTAGAGTGGAGGATATTATGTAAAAAATTAAGTTTCAAAATGGAGATGGGCTACACACAACTTTTGTGATAGTTTTGCTTGAAGATTTCTAATATAAGAATTTTCTCATTGTATTTATTTTATATGAAAATCAAATACGACTCCAGCCGCATAGCTAGAGATTAGGGGTCTGCGGAAGGCTTGGTTCCTTAAGTCCCCAACCCAATATTTTGTGAGAGTTGATAAAAAAGAAAGTTTGTAATAGAGAGACATACACTATCACTTAATCGATGGAAAACAGTCCCAAAGACTGAAGTATTATTTACGCAATTTGTGTCTGTACAAATATATCCTTGTTATTGTATAATGTCAGTAGAAATGTAGTAGGTGAACTATCTGAACATACAACCAGCGTGTATGCTAATTTCTTCTCTGTTTGTGCTCACACATCCCACTGGTTAATTTTTCCTATTATGACATAACAATGAAGATTACGTCACAGAAACTCTTAAGACTGTCTGATCACACATCAAAACAGCTTGAGTCGTGTTGAGATGTGGAAAAAAACTTAAAATTAGGATCCTTGAATAATTCGAGAATAAATAACTGAGTAAAATTGCTTTAGGTTCCTTTGTGATGATCCATGCATTGATAAACTTGACATTTTTCACAAGTATATGGTTGTGATTTTTTAAAAAAAGTTTAAATGTCTCCTTCCGTTGGATGTGTGTGGGGGGAGGCGTATGTTTGAGGAACCCCCTTCTTGAGCTCCCCCTCTGAACCACTCTCTTTAATCAATAAAAAAAGAAACAGGTCTGGTTGGGCGCTCAATAGTAACGTCTTTTGGCAGCATGCTATGTTGAGGATGATCAACTGAAAAATAGGAAAATAGGATAATCAATGAATAAATCACTTCTTTTGCCTTCTGTTGGGCAATGATCACAAAAAATACTTTAAATTGAACCCTCCACTCAGAACATATTTGGGGGAAATTTTCAGAAAATAAAAACATTTTCTTTGTAGACATAATAAGGAGTAAATATTCAAATTTTCAGCGTACTTGATCTATTGTTTCAACCTGTCTGTGCGATACATATTTAGCCAGCCAGACTCAGATAAAAACTGAAGAGACTTATGATTAGTGGTTTCTAATAGAGGCTATATATTTTTGTGCAGTGTTTTTTAAAAGTTTGGTAACCCCTGGTAAATTCATAGTATTTTTAAAATCCCTGGTAAATTTACAGTGCTATTAAATCCCCTGGTAAATTATTAGTATTATCAAAATTCACGGTAAATTATTAGTATTATCAAAATTCACGGTAAATTATTAGTATTATCAAAATTCATGGTAAATTATTAGTATTATCAAAATTCACGGTAAATTATTAGTTTTATCAAAATTCACGGTAAATCATTAGTATTATCAAAATTCACGGTAAATCATTAGTATTATCAAAATTCATGGTAAATTATTAGTATTATCAAAATTCATGGTAAATTATTAGTATTATCAAAATTCATGGTAAATTATTAGTATTATCAAAATTCACGGTAAATTATTAGTATTATCAAAATTCACGGTAAATCATTAGTATTATCAAAATTCACGGTAAATCATTAGTATTATCAAAATTCATGGTAAATTATTAGTATTATCAAAATTCATGGTAAATTATTAGTATTATCAAAATTCACGGTAAATTATTAGTTTTATCAAAATTCACGGTAAATCATTAGTATTATCAAAATTCACGGTAAATCATTAGTATTATCAAAATTCACGGTAAATTATTAGTATTATCAAAATTCATGGTAAATTATTAGTATTATCAAAATTCACGGTAAATTATTAGTTTTATCAAAATTCACGGTAAATCATTAGTATTATCAAAATTCACGGTAAATCATTAGTATTATCAAAATTCATGGTAAATTATTAGTATTATCAAAATTCATGGTAAATTATTAGTATTATCAAAATTCATGGTAAATTATTAGTATTATCAAAATTCACGGTAAATTATTAGTATTATCAAAATTCACGGTAAATCATTAGTATTATCAAAATTCACGGTAAATCATTAGTATTATCAAAATTCACGGTAAATTATTAGTATTATCAAAATTCATGGTAAATTATTAGTATTATCAAAATTCACGGTAAATTATTAGTTTTATCAAAATTCACGGTAAATCATTAGTATTATCAAAATTCACGGTAAATCATTAGTATTATCAAAATTCACGGTAAATTATTAGTATTATCAAAATTCATGGTAAATTATTAGTATTATCAAAATTCATGGTAAATTATTAGTATTATCAAAATTCATGGTAAATTATTAGTTTTATCAAAATTCACGGTAAATCATTAGTATTATCAAAATTCACGGTAAATCATTAGTATTATCAAAATTCACGGTAAATTATTAGTATTATCAAAATTCATGGTAAATTATTAGTATTATCAAAATTCATGGTAAATTATTAGTATTATCAAAATTCACGGTAAATTATTAGTTTTATCAAAATTCACGGTAAATCATTAGTATTATCAAAATTCACGGTAAATCATTAGTATTATCAAAATTCACGGTAAATTATTAGTATTATCAAAATTCATGGTAAATTATTAGTATTATCAAAATTCACGGTAAATTATTAGTTTTATCAAAATTCACGGTAAATCATTAGTATTATCAAAATTCACGGTAAATCATTAGTATTATCAAAATTCATGGTAAATTATTAGTATTATCAAAATTCATGGTAAATTATTAGTATTATCAAAATTCATGGTAAATTATTAGTATTATCAAAATTCACGGTAAATTATTAGTATTATCAAAATTCACGGTAAATCATTAGTATTATCAAAATTCACGGTAAATCATTAGTATTATCAAAATTCATGGTAAATTATTAGTATTATCAAAATTCATGGTAAATTATTAGTATTATCAAAATTCACGGTAAATTATTAGTATTATCAAAATTCACGGTAAATTATTAGTATTATCAAAACCTTCGGTAAATTTATAGCATTATCAAGATCTGTGGTAAATTCGCAGTATTATTAAAACTCCTGGTAAATTCTATTGCACTATCAAAAACCTGGTAAATGTATAGCATTTTTAGAAGCCCTGGTAAATTAACAGTATTATTAAAATACCTGGTAAATTTAATGCATTGTTAAAACCTGTAGAAATTTTTTTTTCATCAGAAATGTTGAATTGTTTTCTGAAAATCTTGCCTAAAAAAAATTATTATTGTTATTATAATTATTATCATTATTATCATCATCAAAATTGTTATTGATATTATTATTATCATCATCATTATCATTATCATTATTGTTGTTGTTGTTATTAATATTATTATCATTATTATTATTATTGTTATCATCATTATCATTATCATTATTATTATTATTATTATTATTATTATTATTATTATTATTATTATTATTGTCATTGTTGATGTCAATGTTATCGTTGTTGCTGATAATAAAACCCCTGCACGACCAATACCCACTTTGCATCTAAGATACTGAAACCCATCAGAAGCCACAAAGTTCAGGATTAAAAGCCAAAACAGAGGGCTTCATTCTTGCCACAGGAACTACCTAGAACACTTTATCAAAAACAGCGGTAAGCCCAACTGCAGCTGAAACTATCGACCACATCATATCTGGATGTTCTTTTCTAGCCGAATGCAGACGATAGAGTGGACCAGTACATCCACTGGATAGTCTGTAAGCACTGTGGTGCACCACACACACTACATTGGTATGAACACCACTCAGAACCTCTAACTGAAACGAGATGTGATTATATTATGCGATTTCCCAGTACACACAGATCAAATCACCAAAGCCAACTGCCCAGACATAATAATTAAAATGACAGAAATGATAAGTACAGAAAAGAAAAAGGGAGCCTATTAATAGATATGACCATTCGATCAGACAAAAACATATCTGTAAAAGAGTTTGAAAAAATGTCTGAGTACAAAGACCTGGAAATTGAAATTACTAAGATGTGGCAACTTAAGACTGGAACAATACCCGTTGTTATAGGAGCCCTTTGGGTTATAAAAAAAGGCGTTGACAAATATCTTGGTAGAATACCAGGAAATCCAAGCATCTATGAGATGCAGGATATTGTCCTCACAGGCACCAACTATATCCTTTGCAAAGCACTTTTTTGAAGAGCCAGAA
The DNA here is from genome assembly GCA_963457665.1 of Thysanoteuthis rhombus. NCBI lineage: Eukaryota > Metazoa > Mollusca > Cephalopoda > Oegopsida > Thysanoteuthidae > Thysanoteuthis > Thysanoteuthis major. Next base: position 38,638,845 of record OY735237.1, on the reverse strand, counting down.
TAATTGAACAAACAGAATTTGTAGTTTTCAGAATGAACGCTGTTCATACTCCATTGCCCCAAAGGTGGCAAAGGCTCCTATTTTTTATCTGTGCATGTGTTTGTGTGTTCCAGTGCTTCTGGCCATACTGTTTTGTCTACAGACTTGATGATTGACATCAGTACTTCACTAGCCTTTTACTAAAATGTCTTGTTTGATTTTTGGAAAAAAGCCTTTTCAACTTTTTTCAAGGCCTTATTTTGATGGGCTTATTAATCTAGACTTTTTTCACTGTATTTTAGATGTTTTCTCAGTAAAAATAACATCTAAATTCTGGGGAATCTAGATGTTCCTACTAGACGTTTCTAGATGTTTTTTTTTACTGTATTTTAAGTCAGTGAAAATAACATCTAGATTCTAAAGAATCTAGATGTTATCTTTTTTCTCTATTTTAGATGTTTACCAGTAGGAAACATTTGTGATGTCATAAATGGAATTTATTCTGACCACATTTATTCTTTGACAGAATTTCTTTACATGTCTCCAAATTTGGATGCTACTGTTGTTCATTCATTGACTATGATGACAAAATTATTTAAACATTTACTCTTTATTATGTCAAAAATAGAGGTTTTTTGTTGTTTTTTTAAATTGACTCTAAATAGATTATAAGAGAGGGTTAATTTGCTATGTAAATTCATGCTCAATTGATCCCTTAGTTTGTGTCCAGCAATGTTCACACTTTTTTAATGATCACTGCTCAACAAAAGGCAAAACATATAACTTATTCATTGATCACCGTTTTTCCAATTTTTCAATTGATCACCCCCACCATGCCATGCTTGCAAAAAGATATTGGTGACAGCTTCTATTGAATGACTAACCAGACCTGTTTTAAATAGTCTCTGAGAGTAGGGCTGGATTAAGCTAGTGCCAATCCTCTTATAAAGGGGCTCCAGACTAAGAAAATACATATTGATATTTAAACATACATTCTTTTACTTGCGCAGTGAATTATTCTACATACACATAATTTTTTCCCCAAAGTAATCATTATTTTTTTATTTGCCATGTCAGACATTTTAGCAAAAATAATACTTTGTTTTTCATTTTCATCTATGCGCCATGGCTATGACTAAAACTTCAAATACCTTTGTATTCATGTGTCATATATATCACATAGACACTTTATTAGAATAATTAGTGATAATTGACTTTGATCATTAATCTTAAGCATCCAGTCATTTGAATAAGTTGAAGATAGTTTAGAACTATAGCAATAAAACAGAGGCACGATCACTGAGTAGGAGTTGATAGATTGCAAGAATTTACTGTGGGGCTCTTGAAATTGTGGGGCCAGTGTCAAATGCTACTTTTGATACATAGATAATCTAGCCCTGAAAGCTTATCTTGGAAATCATAGTTCTTTTTACTGTGCAATGCCATTGGTTTTCATTATTTTTCTAAAACTCCAGAATTTATTAATCAACACCACCCACAACGGACTGGTTCAATCACTGTTGCTGGGTTTAGGTTATCCAAGTGTTCAGAAATCTATATATATGTATGTATACATGTATCTGTGTTTACAGACTTTGCCCAACCCAAACGGTTCATAGAAGAGACTTCAAATTTTATGCACAAACTCTCGTTCTTTTTGTTTTTTGAAAATTCTGCCCCTAAATAGTTTTTTTTATTTTTATTAGGGGGGTTTAATTTACAATGAAAGTTCATGCTAAATTAGTCCCTTAGTTAGTGTCCAACTGCACTTCTGCTTGTTTTTGAAAAGTAACTTCTTAATGGATCACCACTTCTTCAAATTTTTTAATTGATCATCCTATTGAATGACTACCCAGAACTGTTTTTTTTTTCAATCATAGATTTATGGTTCAAAACAGACTGGTAGTATCTTCATCAAAGTAACTTAATTTTACCACCACCACTGCTTAATCTATGTGGTAAAAGCAGCAAATATGGGTGGTGGTGATTGATAATTTCCCTATGAATGTTGGATTTTAATCCAACAAATAAAAATAACTGTTTGTGAGTCTACTAACTGAATTGATTCTAATTAAAACTTGCCATCACAGTCAATAATTGAGCAACCATAGCATCAAAATTTGAAGTTATGTAGAAAAATTCAATTGAAAAATAAATATGGTCAGAATAAATTTTATTTATGACATCATTGGCATTTTCTACAGGAAAACATCTGAAATAGAGTGAAAAAACATCTAAAAACATCTAGATTCTACAGGATCTAGATGTTATCAATAACCCATCAAAATGAGGCCCCAAAAAGATCAAACAAGGTTTTTTTCCAAAAATCAAAAGAAAGCATTTTTAGAAAAGGTGCTGTGGAGAACTTGTGCCAATTTTCAAGTCTGTAGACTAAACAGTATGGCCAGGAGTGCTGGATCACACAAATACTAACACACAAGCACATGCAATATAAAAAAAGGGTAGAACACTTTGTCATATGTGATGGCCACCGTTGTTCAACTTCCTGAAATATACCTTTTCTGCAATTTTCACATTATATTACCTCACTGCTTCAGCACATCAAGCCAATACAGACTTCTCTGACTATATTCCACCATTCAACATGGTTTTGCATAGCTGTCATGGGGTGTAGGGTGGTGCATTTACTGTCCTCCCCTGGAAAAGCACTAAACTCATTTATTGGTGGTAGTGTCTGCTGACATTATAGCTGATTGTATTTTGCATGCACCGTGTGATTAAGTATAAATGAATTGACAGTCAATTCTCATTCTATTTTTACTACTTCTCCTCCCTATATAAATGATAGAATTAAAGTTCTAGAATTATTTCCCTATCTCAGACTTTGTTTTTGTATAACTTTTGTTTCCTTTGGGCTATTAAAAATGAATTTTCCAACCACGCTCTTTCAGAAAAGTAATGATCGGGGTCCTCCTACCTATAGGAAATTTTGACCAGATCACCCTAATAATTGCACAATTGGAAATGGAGAGTAAGCATCTGCTGATTTAATCCTTTTGTGACTCTCCTCTCCCTGGAAAAATATTTCTTTGGAAGCAGATGCCCATGATAACTATTGAAAGTTCTTTTTTTTGCCGATTAGTATTGCAAGACTCCAAGTATGTTGTGCATTGACAGCCTCTTGATATTTTCTTTCTCGGGTTCCCATAGGAGCAGTTGATGTAATGTTTGATTTTCTCCTCTCAATCAATGTCTGATGAATCTTAGCCTGAGAGTTTTTATCACCCTGAAGATACAAACAGAATCTTCATGTACATATATATTTTGTCTATTGTTTTGTAAAGGATCATTAACATTGAAAGAGTTTTCCAAACAATTGAACCCCTTCTAGTTATTTGTGCTATAAAGATGACGTTCCAACCTATTCATTCTACAGCCTACTTCAGGTGTGATATCATATATTTGGATAATGTCGATCTCTTCCTCAAAACCTAACAAGGAAAAAGGAAGAGATCGACATCAACTGAATCCTATGTTGTGAGGTAGCTATCATTGGAATATTCTGTTTACCACCATCAACTGGATATCACACCTGAAGAAGGGCATGGGATAAATTGTCTGAAACATTATATTCATGATAGAAACAACACAAGTTTGATCATTCGAACAACTCTTCAAAGATATTTATTTGTCATTCTGCCCACTAGATGTCTCCACATTCTTAACGTTTAAGGATAGTTACCCTCACGGTGAATCTCCATGACCTTGTTATAGTTCAACTTTCTACACCATGTATTAAGTTAATTTCCTCTTGCAGCTCTGAAAAAATGGACTTGAGTTTTCTCCTTTCCATATGATGTGCATTTTATATTTGTTACAGCAAATTGGTGAAATTGCCTTGCCCTATCTTAAAATCTACGAATTTTCTGTGAAAAATAGTTTGATTTCACTTTTGATTGATAAACTTTTGATTTGGAAAAAAATAATCATTTTATATCTTTGTTTTGATTAAGTGAACATTTGATCAAATAAAAACTATATATTTATTCATTTTTTTCTTAGTTATAAGTATAGTATACTTACTTTTTATAAAAAAAAGTTTGATTTCACAAACTTTTGATTGTAAAAAATTAGTTGTTTTATATCCTTGTTTTGATTAAATAAACTTATGATGAAACTCATTTTTGGACAGCAGCAACAACATCAGATCAACATCATCAGCAGCAGCAGCAGCTCATAGCATCTCTATCATGGATGCGGCAGAGCTAATACATTCTGAATTTGACTAGTCTGATAATCTATGGGGATCCACTTCATAAGTCATGATGTCCAATGGTCATCTGCTATTCTTTCAACATGACCAGCCCATTGCTATTAGAGTTTCCTAATGGTTTCTATGATATCTTGGACTCCAGTTTTTCTCTAATATAATGTGTTGTCTTGTGATCTCTTCATGTGATATTGAGCATGATCTTCTCCTGCTCACATTCTGCGGTTAGAGGTTAAAATGTCAATCTTTTGGTTAGCTTCCATGTCCCAGCTCCATAGGTGACTATCAAGAGTATGCATTGGTTATACACCCTCTTTTTTTTTTAGACGAACGAGATTTTCTTGTTTTTGAGGGTTGAGATAGCTCTACCAACCTAGAATAAACCATCATTTGATTTCTTCTTTTGCGGATTTCATAAAGATTCATTATCCGAGGTAGATGTAGTGGTCTACTTTCTTCAGCTCAGCGTTTTCAATTTTGATCGTCATATCTTTGTTCTCATCATGTTTGTTGTTCAACGTGTTTGTTTTTACTGAAATTCATATAAAAAACATCTCAAAAAAGTTTTTTTTACTAATGTCAGTTTTATAATTAATTCCTTTTCATGCTTTTCCCAAGGGCATTATTGTGAAGCGAGTGTAAATTATCTCAGCTGGAGTTTGTACAAATTCCATTCTGTATGCTGCTCACCACTTGGCCACTTGCACATCCCCCAATATCTTTTAGAAATTAATCCCTATAAAAGTCATACATGCAAATTAGTATGTATAATTAAATAGTTTCATGTCTGTTCTGTCTAATTCCTGTTATAACATCAAAGTTGTAATGGATTGGTCCATGGGAAATAGATTAACAGAGCTAATAAAACAATTATAGGATGGTAATAAAATGAAATAGGCTGTTGGGATATAAAATTGAATATTATGCCTGAGATACTCTTCAGAATTTATGTCTACTCATCCTTTCACAGCTTGAATTGAGTTGAGACTTTCAAAAACTTGAAATTAGGATACTTGAATTATTAAAATTGAATTACCCAATAAAATAGCTCAAGGCTCCTCAGTGCCGATCTATAAATGAATAACAATGTCATTTTTGACAGGTATACGCTTGTTACTGTAGTAGTAACAATAATAATAATAATGATGATAATGATAATAATAATAATGATAATACTGATAGTAGTAGTAGTAGTAGTTTTTCTGTGTGTATGTATGTTACCATATCCCTGCAAAAATGGCACATTGTACGGAGAACCTTCTCAGACCCAGATCTCCACGGGGGGATCTAACTGAGAGGATAAAACAATTCTGGGTGGTTTTCACTCCTTACATTTTATTCAAGTTGGGGGTTCAATTTACTATACAATTAAAATGAGGAACTGGACCCATACTTCCAGTCCACAAGGTATCTCTAAAATTATTTCAGATATAGATAAATGTTTACATAGATGAGTACAATTAGGCCTCATCTGGTTTTTGCGTTGCATAAAAAGATGTCCTTCTCTGCAGTTTAGCCAAGGGGCCAAATTGGAGTCATTGAGGTCATTTGGCTTTAAGCCAGTCCCAAATACCAGACAGCAGATAATTAAGAAAGTCTCAAAACCTACTTTCCACAGAAAGTGTTAGATTATTAAAAACGGTCAACCAAAACTGTCAACATACAGAATATCAGTTTCTTCAGTTTTTGGTTGGTTTGGCTGGCTATGTATATATGTATCACGTGTAGAGACCACACCAATAGAGCTAGAGGGCTGAAATTTTCAACATTTACACTTTACTCTGTCTACAAATTATTTTTTTGTTTTTTGAAAATTTCCCTCTTAAGTAGGTTTGTGGAGGAGGTTTCAATTTACAATGTAAGTTTTTGCTACATTGATTCCTTACTTTGTGTTTGGCAGCATTTATGTTTGTATTTTAAAAGTTCAGACATTTTTATGGATCACTGCTCAAAAAAAGGTGAGAGAAGTAATTTATTTATAATACCTCTTTTTTCCAATTTTTTAATCAATCACCCCGAATAGAGCATGATGCCAAATGATGATGGTCAAGTGACAGTTTCTATTGGGTGACTAACCAGACCTGTATTGTTTTTCTAATTCTTTTTCGTCTGTTTTGCAGCCAATCTCACAATGCACCTGCAAGAAAGTGAGTGACAGTAATCGCTCGTGGGCACAGGGTGTTCATGAAAATCAACATCTCATTCATTTCCGGGGACAAGAACAAAAAAAAAGAAACCTGCAAAGAACTCCACAGAAGCTGTTTCATATTCAGAACGAAATTTTTCTATTCAGGAATAATGAAGGCAAGTCAACTGATCACACATGACAATCTTGTTGCATGTTTAATCACTTTCAACATCTGAAGTGACAAGAGTAAAAAAGTTCATCTACTTTCAGGCGGTAACGAGAGACAATTAGAAACCAGCAACCAGAACTGACACCAAAACTGTCACACTAGGTTTCTACAGTTTTTAAGTGGGTCTGACTGACTGGCTGGCTAGCTGGCAATATACATGTGCATGTATCAGGTGTACAGAGTGCATTAATGAAGCTAAAGGCCTGAAAATCTTGGCAGGTAATCCTTATTATGTTCAATATACATTGTTTTGTTTTTATAAATTCCCCTAGCCAAATTGATTTTTAGTAGGAAATTCCATTTACAATGTGAGTTTATGTTAAATTGGTCCCTAGTTTTTGTCCAGCTTTCCCACCATTTTTTTTTCTTTAAATCACACCTCTTTAGTGATCCAACAGATGAGAGGAGTAACTTATTCATTGATCATCCCTTTTCCATTGATCGTTCCCATTACAGCATGCTGCCAATATACGTTGGTTACTTGATGGTTTCTAAGTATATTCAAAGGGTTTGTTCATTCATTTCAAAGGGTTTCGGGGATTGGATACGGTACTAGGTATTCCCAGACGGTCACCCATCTAGGTACTGACCAGGTTCGACGTTGCTTAACGACGATCGTACGAGAACCGATGTGCCCAACGTGATTTGGCCGTAACTCCAGGAAGGAGACAATGAAGGCATGTTTACTGATTCGAAATGACAATCTTTTTGCATATTTTATTGCCTTCGAGATCTGGGAAGACAAGTGTCAAAATGATGTTAAGAGTCAAAAGTTTCTTCTTCTTTCAGGGAGTCAGAAAAGACAATTTTAAATGTGTTGATTATTGTGGACTGTGATGTTAATGACTTTCGGTCATAGTCAGGGGTGTAATGTTATTAGAAGAAAACAAGGAACTCAGAATTGCCTACTTGAGCTGGGATAAAAATAAATCTGAAACATCAAGCTGAAGTACAAGTGTAAAACAATTGGAAAAAATATCTTGAGTGGAGAAGATAATGTGTTTAAAATGATTGGCATTTTTTCTGTCAACCTCAAGTACAAAGTCTGAAGTTGACTTTGTTTTCGCACCGTAACAACAACAAGAACAATTTTCATCAAAATTTGGAGTGTAAAGTTATTCGTTGAATTCATATTCCCCTATCATGATTCGAACACATGACAAACTGATTACTAGAGGCGAATCCCATTATTCTTACTGAATGAGCTAAATTGACGAGTCTTAGATCTTGCTGAAAATTTACCTTACAGATACGCAGGGGCTTATTTCATTATTAGTAAATACATTTAGAAGAGACATAAGCTAATTGGGCATAGGGGCAGGTTTTATTACTTGCTTTAATTATTGTTTCGACCACCTGATGGCGCCACTGTTAGCCTCGTTTCAAGCAAAATAAATTTGGCCATTTTTCTACTAAGTTTGAGTCAGATGTGTTGCAAGTAAGCAAAATAAATTTGGCCATTTTTCTACTAAGTTTGAGTCATATGTGTTGCAAGTGCGAAAAGCTATGCATGAAAAACGTTTCTCCACCCTGGTAAATAACTTGTTCACTTTGACAAACGAGTGCTTAGTCCATGCATAGTCTATGGTTATGAGAAGTGACAATAAACGATATATTCACTACATTTCAAGCAGCTTCTGTCAGATCTATTTCTTGGAATAGAATGTAAAGAAAACCATGTGTTAGGGACAGCTTGTTACACCGTAAACTTGGCTTCTTCGTAAACTATAATTGTATGCAACTGTGGCACAGGGAAAACAAAAAAGCTGGTAAAATAACAAAACACACTTCAGACAAGTTGTCGGTATCTTTATTCTTCTCTTATTGTTCCCCTCCCCATATTTCTCCTTATTACAATGCATCATTGGGGTCTACTTTCATGTGATTCCACTTGTCTTACCAGATGATCATTATATTCCTAAGATCTTACCTCTTACTCAAATACGTTCTTCTGTCTTGTTTAACATTTTGTATTTCTCAATCATAACGACGTATGAATCCCATCTGCACCTTCTGGCAAGAGAACTGACTTGTTTCATTAGATTGTACCAACTATCCCACTGGTGGGGTACGTATGTACACTTTTCCTGAATTTTTCAATGATGATATAATAAGCTTGATAAATGTTTAATCCAAAGGAAGTCTTTTTTCTATTGTAACGTTGGGTCATATTTGTGTTTTAATGAATTAATTCCACTATGAGGATAGAGACATCAAAGAGAAAAGGTAGCAGTTAGCCTCGGTCACCCCTTCACAATAAAATGTATAATTTTGATCATTTTTACTTATCACATATACTAGACGAAAGTTGCAGTAATCATTTCCAGTCAGAATTCAATTAGGTGTCGAGTTTAACCCTGCAGTATCCAGTCTTGTCACTGTTAAAAATCTGAATACATAGAATCTAGATGTTTTGAACATACACCAAGACACTTCTCAGTATATACGCTACAGTAGGATTGTCAAATAAAGACTTTGTGAAATCTCTCGGGATTTCGTAAGATCCCTGAACGTTTCAGATCACTTCATGAAATGGGTGTACCAAATCTTAGTATTGTAATGAGTTCGATCCTCACTAGACCCCCCACTTCTATAGCCTTGTGTCAAACTAAGCCAAACTTGGTGAATATCAAGTATAATCTGCTCAAGTATTTACAGTGTACATACACTGCAGTCTAGCTTATTTTGACAAAAGGCCACTCTAGTGGGGCACCCAGTAAGAATCAAACTGATGACAACAGTAATGGTCAGCATGATATATACTAGGGTTGTCCAAAAAGAAACCGAACTTTTAAAACAGCCCACCAATGCTCACCTTTGTAATGTTCTGTAAAAGTTACTTTAACATTTTATAAATACATAGAATAAAAACAAGATTATTTGTCCAACGATGCATCCACACCCCACCTACCATTACTATAATGCAGTAAGTATCTTACTGACATCACTTACTTACAAGTGATAGGCTGAAAAGATCATATACAATATATATATATATATATATATATATATATATATATATATATATATATATGTGTGTGTGTGTGTGTGTGTGTGTGTGTGTGTGTGTGTGTGTAGTGAAATGCACTCTAACGAACTGCGTTGTATCAGGGAACGCCTGTATCAATATGATAACTATTTTATCTGTACAACATGTACGTATTGCAAACAGTGGTATATAGGGGACACCAGTAACAACATAATAATTGCATCTTTGATATCGTGAACCACATTATATCAGAGGATGTCTGTGCAAATAGTATTTTTGTAGTATCAATATGAAGTCAGGTAAAGAAAAATCAAACTTCCTGACGAAAGAGTGTCTGATCAGATCATACTGTTCTTCGAATCATTGTGATATCAGAGATTTTTTTTATTCTCTGAATGCTGTAAGTGGTCATAAATAGACGGTCCAGCTCTGCATTTTAATTGTGAAGTAAACTGACCCCCCTATAACATGACGTAACGGGCGAAAACTACCCGACTTAGTTTCATCCTCTTTATCCTATTTAGAGCACGTTGAAGATGCAGAAGTAAAATAATTTTTTCAGCCATGTGACGAAAATCGATTTCGAACATATTGGACACGGACAGACAGATATGCGTGCAGATGCATTTAAAAACTGCATTACGTTACGTTGGTTAGTATTTGAGTTACATGTGCTAAAATGAACGTGTGTGTAGTGTGCTTGGCGTATTTTCTTTCCATATCAACGGTCAACAATTACATGGAGAAACTGTATTTTGAGATCCTTATGAATTGCTGCCTGACTTTTACAGATTCTCACCTCTTCGAAAAATCCATGAACAGTCAGACGACGATTTACACGGATCACGAAATGCAGTTTCTCAATGTGCTCGTCGTCCGTTGATTTGGAAAGAATGGTAATGAGCTCGTTAAAGTCTCTAACTGATAGTCATTTTAAAGGTTTGGTTTCTTTTTGGACAACCCTCGTATGAATGAATTTATCCATGTAATATATATCTGAGATATGTGTTCATTCTTAACCGATGGAAAATATATATTTTTTAATCTCAAGAACTTTACAGCTTTAAATATTAAATATTTATATTTTTTAGATCTAAATTTTAAAAAATTATGTCATTTCAGTCGCTTATTTCCCAATATCTGATAATTCAATTTGTGTAATTTTCTTGGGTGTTTTTATGTTTTACACAGACTTTGATATTATGGTATTATGTGTAAATTTCTCTTGTTGGGATCATCGGTTGTTTATCATGTAATCATTTCGGGAATTTAAAAACAAAACGGTTATATTAATATGGCACCCAGTAGTTCTGAATTTACACCACTTCCGCTTCAGCTGTGATTTTAATATATAGCTTATATCATATCACATGCTGTTTATTATTTTACATCGGGTATTATCATAATGTATTGTATATGGATGTTATTTCATACAAGATATCATTTAATTTTTTAAAACACAAGGCTTATATCCGTAGGTTATCCAAAAAACGATGAATGAACAATAAGTATAAGAACAGACGGCTTGTTTTTGTGCCACCTCTATTGAGTGTTCACCCATGTGAATTTTGAACCAAATGTAATCATGCCTTTCAATTATTGACCTTAGTTATACCCATTAATCCCGGCCTCATCAAAGGTTATCTTGTATGAATGATATTAAGTAGAGATATTCTGGATGCTGAAGAGAAGGTTAACTAAAATAGCAAGATGTATCGTGTGAACTATTTCTAAGTATTAATGAGTTATGTCCCCTTTGGTAATTGACTGTTTGGAGTTTAGATAAGTAAAGGGCACTGGTGATTTAATGCATAGCAATTGTGGTGCTGAGTTATTGGCTAATTGACCTGAACTTGAAGTAACCAGCATTGGTGTATAAACTACCAATTTTAGAGGAGCTGAACTGTTGGATTACTCTGATGAAAGAGTAAAGACCAGTGGAGTGAACCGTTGATAACTAACTTTCATATGATATCTTGTGAATTTTAACATATAGGATTTGCTGCAAATTTTTAAATACCTCTACGAACAAAGTTGAAAAAAAACGTGTATTTGGTTGTGTTCGTTTTCAGGGCTCATAGCAAAGTGTATGGAGATCCTGGGATACCCAGTCGTCGGAATCCCATTTCGACCTTACTGCTGTCGTCCAGAGAGCGATTGTCTGGTAACTTGGCTGCAGGAGCGGCCTAAAAGATGTCAAATAGGGCATCGAAACTCAAGGCAGTTAACTTGCCTTAAGGTTAGATGCCAAGTTTAGAATCGTTGTCTTTGATTTGTTGCCTCCAAGTTGTCTCCCCAAGCTAGAGAGTCCAATCTGTCCGACTACTGTACCCATACATTGAGGGGTAGTTTCATACCTTATGCATTAGCGCGAAGTGAACATGGACAACCCGACCAGAGCTAGAACTCGGGTCGCCGATTCCATGGTCTGCGCCGTTACCGACTACGCCAGTTGTGCCTTTGCATTATAGATCTAAGGAAATCGATAAAAGCTAATTCGATAACTGATGCCACAAAAATGGATTTTATCCCAATGGGTTTGCAATATTCATCCAAATTTCTCCTCTTTTTGGTCTCTTTTGTATCAAATGATGAATTCTATGAAATGAACGAAGATCCGGGGGGGGTCCACATCTTTTCAGGTCCCATGTCAGTGAGGCCTGCACGTGAATAACCCAAAGGCCTACACACTGACTGGTAAATAAAAGGTGAACTTGGAAGCGCTTGGAGTGTGTATAACTCTGCGAACGCCATTTTTATGTATGAAAATCCTTTCCCTATACAACAATGGCGCTGAAGAGGTAACTGTATGTTTTGATTTGCCATATTTCGAACAACTGTCATAATATATGAAAGGATATCTCGAAAAGAAATCTTGATTCTCTCCCATCTTCCCCCATGGATGACTTATCAAACAAAATATCGTTGAAACTCATTGAGAACTTTCCGAGATATTGTGTAGTCATCTCATAAATATGCTAACAACTTTGTTGGCAGTAACACATCTTTCGATCGTAGGTGTCGTGGTTCCTATATCTTCTGAACTAAATCATCACATTATCTTTTTATTTTGCCGACCACGATTTCTCATATGATCTCTTGGGATCCACATTGTCTCTTGACAAAGTAATAATTTCGAATCAACTGCACCTGAGAGTAAAATGAGCTATCTTAATCATTCTTTTTGTAATTGCCTTTTCCGTCTATCAATTATAGATGAAATATTTAGCAATGTTTAAACAACAGAGCATGGAGTGTTTGTGTGAAGAATACGTTTTAGTATTGAATCGTGTTTTCCTTTAAAAAAACTGAGCCATTCGGTCATGCTGTCTTATAGTTGTTTACAGTGTCTTCCATCAATGTTGTTCCGTTCATTGCTGGCTGCTTTTCACAGCTGGTCAGTGTTCCCAATTTTCCCCCCAGACTGTCTGGCCTTAAAACACGCAAATATGTTCTTTGTGGTGTTGATATATCTTATATGAAGGAATGTGCATGGCTCATGTTTCTGCCCAGGAGTGTAGATGATATTTTACTTTGAAATTCTCAGATGGAATATTGTTCAGCAGCGTATCTATTGATTTTTATTGGGGGGCACAGGCCAATAATTACAGACAAAGTGGATGTGCTGACCGAATAAGGGAAGAAATTCGTCGACAGAAAGAATATACGCCCCCTGCAAAACCCTCTCCGGCAGCCCCAGGTATTGTTATCATTTCAGGAATTATTCTTACTATTTAGACACCCTTATCTTTGTTGTTTCGTTTGCTGCTGTCTCGATTTTTTTTCAGGTGTGTGTCGTACGTGGGATTTCGAAAAGATTTCGTTCAGAGAGTAATAGTTCTTATTTTTATAGATTGCTGTTCCCCTATGGGAGTCGTAGCCCAATACTTGATGGTAGATAGAGGGAGAAAGAGGGAGACAGAGAGAGAGAGAGAGGTCAAGCTAACCTAACATCTAGGGAAGTTGTGAGCATGTGAACCTCGCGATAATAACCTGGTACAGAGCTAATGAAGTTAAGTGAAAAGGTATTTATTTACTGCCTCTTCAGATTGCCAGATGTTTCAAGAGGCACAAGGCCAAATTTGTACGATCGAAATTAAGTAGCTTCAGTACCAAAATAATCGAATGAGCCTCACCGAACTGAGCTTGCAGGAAAACGGATTAAAGTACACACTCGTGTATAACACGCATTCGTGTATAATACGCACTTATAATTATGGGTTATGAAATCCCGGAAAAATATATCTCGGATATTATGCGCATCGGTTTTTCAGAGTTTGTAGGAACCAAATCTGAGCTTTGTTCAACTTTACCCAATTTGTATTGACAAAAAAATTACACATATATGTATATATATATATATATATGATAATTGTAGAGATATTTTATTAGTAATTGTATTTCGTCCAACACCGGTGTTAACCTGTAGAAAATCAAACAGCACACCACATAAGCGAATAAAGAAAATAAACGTCGGGCGGTACTCGATCAATTTATGTGCGCTCGAATTCCTGCTTGTCGAGAATGTCATTAGCTCAGATGGTCAAGAAAGCTTTATATCTTTAAACACTGAACTATTGAAACTTTTTCATACTTTCTTAGTGTCACTTCAGTCACTCATTTCCCAATGTCAATGCAATTCATGTAATTTTCTTCAGTGTTTCCCTCGTTTTACATATTCTTTGTATATGGTACTATGTGTAGATTTTCACTTGTTGGAATATTCAGTTGTTTATCATGTAACTGTTCCAGGGATTGTACAAACAAAACAGTTAGATCAACATGGCATCCTAGCAGTGTTTATCAAACACCCCCTTTCAGCTATGATTTTAATATATAGCTAATGTCATACAAGTAGTTTGCTATTTCACATCGGGTATCATCATAATGTACAATATATGTTTGTTATTTTATACTACACATCATTCACGATTTTGAAACAGAGCTCACCCAAAAATATATTCAACGATGATATGTATGTATGGTTTCAATATTATCTGAGGGACTGACCCGACGTGTGTTTTGTGGTATTTTCACTTATCGATGCTATCAAACCATTTTAAACAACTCCAGAGTTAAGGTTATTGATTCAAACTTTTTCTTAGACATTATTTAGCTTGGATCATAGATACTACTTGCTTTCAGACATGGCCATGCACCAACCCCTGAGAGTTAGACTTAAAAATGTGCGTATTATGTACGAATGATAACGGTATTTTTATTTAATTTTATTTGGCAGCTCCTTTATCAGGCTACATAAAGACTCGGACCCCTTCCAGCTCCAGAAAGGAGTAAGACAAGGTGATACCAGCTCACCTAAACTCTTCACAGCCTGCCTCGAGATGATCTTCAGAAGGCTAGACTGGGAGAGTAAAGGAATTAAAATAGACGGCAAGTATCTGAGCAACCTCAGATTCGCAGACGACATAGCCCTTTTCGCAGAGAACCTACACGACCTCCAACTAATGATAGATGAACTAAATGAAGAGAACAAGAAAGTCGGCCTACACATGAACTTCAGCAAGACGAAGATCATGTGCAACAACCACATTGGAGATAAGAACACTAAGATCGAAATCGAGGACACAGAACTCGAGAAAGTAGACTACTACATCTACCTAGGGCAACGAATCTCCATGAGACCCTCAAAAGAAGAAGAAATCAAGCGAAGAATCACACTAGGATGGCAAGCCTTTGGCAGAGCTAGCTCAACCTTCAAAAATAATAAGATCCCGTTAATCCTAAAGAGAAGGGTGTATAACCAATGCATCCTCCCAATAATCACTTATGGAGCTGAAACATGGAACTTAACCAAGAAACAGACCCGTAAGCTGAGAACCATGCAACGTGCACATGAAAGAATAATGCTGGGCCTCACATGGAGAGACCACAAAACAGCACAACACATCCGGGAAAAGACAAGAGTTAGAGACATCATAGAATCCATAAAAATCTCAAATGGCGGTGGGCTGGCCATGTTGCAAGAATGGCTGACAATCGATGGACATCACGACTCACAACATGGATTCCCCGAGACCATATGCGCAACCGAGGCCGACAAAATATTAGATGGAGAGACGAACTAGACAAGTTCAGGAAGTACTGGCTCCGTGACGCCCATGATAGAGAAGTGTGGCAAATCCTGGGGAAGGTCTATGTCCAACGACGGACGCTAAAAGACTGATGATGATGATGATGATTATCCTTTGTGTGTACGAAATTATCTTCTGTGCATTTTCTTCTGAATTTCTATTCGCAGCTCCAAAATGCTTTGTACGAAGTTTGCCTAATTTTGTTTTGAAAAATATCAGAGGGCAACCCTGCTTAACTTTGCTTAATCTGGTACAAGATTAAACCTACTAACAATAGCTCGTAAGCTAGCTTGTTAACTACCGCGTTAACTCGTCAAGTAGATGGTTTTATTGATAATAAAACGTTAAAAATATTCTGTTTCTTTCATGATAACCTACGTTATCTATTTAACTAATTTAACGAGCTGAATGGAGAGATCAAAATACAACAGATAGTCAGGGACCCACAAAAACTATCATGCATCCCCACCAGGGATCTATAATATATATATATATATATGCCCCTTATGGTGTTTTGGAGGATGTTGTCTTTCAGAGATGTTCCTGAGAAAAAGGTTTCTAGTACACATTAAAAAAATTCAGAATTTCGTATCTCGTCTCTCTATTAACCTATCTGAGTTATCTAAAAGTTTAAATCGCAGTTTTCTGACACGAGGAATTCAAAAATACACTTTGATTTATCATAAAATAAACTTTTAACTTATTATCAGGTTTTTATTCCCTAGAAAAAAACAAATAATTTGTTGTTTTTTTTTCACAAAGATTCTCTGAAATGTACATTTTGTTTGATGAAGGGTGAATTAGTGTATACTATCTTTTAAATGGAGCAATAATCTCAATAAATATTTGACCATCTTAAGTGTCTATTTGTTGTCTGAATCAGTGTAGGAAACATCAGACATGACCATATCGGCTGCCTAAATTTCATCTTCATTGTCATTTTTAATTCCAGTTGACAGTAACAAATCAATCAACCATTGTGGAAACACATTTCATTCATACCATAACGGCTCCAAGTTCTTTTCAACTACAGTCTTTCCATGTTCCTTGGGATTTGGAAGTCCTGAGAAGTTTTCGTTTGTTCTCTAGATGTTCTCTTGATATGCTGAATGAGCGTTTTTGTAGATGGAGGCAAGCTCGCCATGTCCATCGTCTTTGAAGAGTTTAGTCTGCCATTATTGTCACACTTTGTCTTTTATAGATACAGGCGTAAACTGTCTACTTTGCTGAAACGAGGCTGACCATACAAACAACGAGTGAAGTGTTCCAATTGTCCTGAGATATTTTCCAATATCTCCTAAGAATTTCCAAGAACATCTCCTAATGTGGGAATCTTCTTGATCGGCTTTTGCTTGCCAATGACTTTGAAAGAACTGGTAGTATCACAACCAGTATTAGCATGAAGTGCCATCGATGCTGTGCTAAAATGCTGACTTTGTACTTATGCTATTTCCGGTGATATTCAACAGTCGTCAGGAACTTCCTGTCCCAGTATCAAAGATCATTATGACCTTCAACTGTGATGCATAATGCAACAAAATGAAAAGCATATCACAGTCTGGACTTCGAATTCTGACCTTTGTGTAGCTTTTTCTTTCAGCTTATTCAGCGTACAATATGGTCCTTGTGTCAGTATCTCCCAGGGTTGATCGCAATTCGAAGACTTCTTGTCTGTACACAGATGTTCTCTGGTTCTTTGCAGTTAGTCCGAAAGCATATTACAGTCTCCTTGGCAAATCACGCAAATCACAAAAATAATGCGGACAAGTTCTTAATGTTTAGATCTGATTAATAAGCTCAATTAGCACTTCTAATAATTTTGGTATCTAATAGTCATAGATAAAGTAGCTTATGAAATGACTTATCTTCCTCTTTCTTAGATGCTCTGCAAAGGAATCATCATTCCAGACTTCCGGCCAGATGGTCTTTGTCGTCATTTTTTGCTGAAGAAGTCTTTCCAGTTGGATGTTTCACGGGTAACTCATCCGCGTGATCTCTAAACTTTTTTCCATGACTTTATTAGAGAATTCCTTGTACATATATGTCGTTCTTGCCTGGTATCGCGATTAAGATCTTCTTGCACGTATCTCTGGCGTTTCCCGGAATCTCTGTGAGGCCATGGAATATAGAATTGCCAATACTGTCGGCACCAGGCCGTTCTGCAGCTGTCAAACCACTCATTAAGAAATTAAATCCTTTCATTATCTGCTCGTGGTGATGGAGAGTTCTTGAGGAAGGTTGATGTCCAACGACGGGCGTTAAAAGGCTGCTGCTGATGATGATGATGATGATGAGGATGATGATCGTGTCTAAATAATTCGTAAGTACGGCCAGTTGATAAATCCATCACTTAGCGATAGAGAAACAATCCAAATAATAGATATATCAGTGGAAACAGTTATACCTCTTCTGGTGCTTTTCCAAATTATGTCAGCTGCAGTATATGTTGTATACTTATAAAATCTTCCTCTCTCAGTCAACGTAATGTTTCGAAAATTAGAAAACCTTTTCTACTCGTATCAAAAACTGTCAACCAGATCTGTCGCCAAAAGTATCGAATAGGTTTCTTCAGTTATTGAGTTGGTTAGATCATCTGTACGTCTGACTCTCTGGCTATGTATGTATCTATGTATATATCCTGTGTAAAGTCTGCCCAGTGCGACAGGGTTCAGAATTCAACCTTCATTCCTTATGTCTTGAAAAATGCTTCTTTACTCCATTTAAATTGCCCCCCCCCCGGGTATTGAGAGGGGGGTTCAATTTACAACGTAAGTGTTTTCTAAATTGGTTCCTTATTTTGTATCGTCAGAAGGCGCGAGAAAAAGTTTATTCATTGATCATCCTTTTTTTCCAATTTTTAATTGATCACCCTAAATTTAATTGATCACCCTAAATTTAATTGATCCCCCCAATACTGCATGCTACCGAAAGACGTTGGTCCTGTGATGGTTTCTATCCAGTGACTAACACAACCTGTTTTGTGTTCCTGAACATTATCTAAGCACACATGAGAAGGATGCCGACTGGTCTAGAATAATTTCCACCACAGGAGAGTAAGGAGAGATTGGTAGGGGGTCTGGGCTTCTTGACTGTCCGTAACAACCAGAAAATGTTGACTCTCCAGTCAGTGAAGTCATCATAATCATCAGCAGATGTTAGAGCAGCAACAGTAACAGCAGCTGCCTTTTAACATCCAACATTGGACATAGAACCCCCCCCCCAAGATTCACAAGTCTTCAAAGGATATCATGGGCGCCACGGAGCCAATATTTTTTGAACTTGTACAATGTATATAGTCAGCAGTGCACTGTCGAGTTTGATGCTTTTTTGGATCAGAGGTTCACGAATATATATATATATATATATATATATATATATATATATGTGTGTGTGTGTGTGTGTGTGTGTGTGTGTGCGTGCGTGTGTGTGTGTGTGTGTAAAATATCTCAATGGATGATATATCTAAATTTGAAAATAAATATCTAAATTTGCAATAGATCTAAATTCAGATATTAAATATCCAAATAGGCGATAGATCTAGATTTAGATACAATAGATCTAAATTGGTAAATTTAAATCTACTTTCTTATTACCGTTTTTAACTCGTTGTCCTGTAGAATGATGAGAATATGTCTCAATCAAAAAAAAAAATCCTTGTATACACTTTAAACTGTATTCACTTTTTCCTTAGCTCGCAGCTTCTACAAAATTTCATCGACATGAGAACTTTTAGAGATATCGTATGGGCAAAATGACCGATAAACTCGATCGAATGCGTATACGTCTTCCAATTCTGTTGGCAAAGGTAACAGAAAAGTTGTCTCCACAAACATCGTGTGTGTTTGTCATGCATCACATACCAGGATTTGTTAGATTGTTGCGTATTGTTGAATTTTACAGGATGACTAACAGAAAACTTATACGTTTTCCGTATACACGTTCATAATACATTGCGTAGGTATCTGCGTTCGTGTTTATTCACATTATACCGTATGATTGTAGGAAAAGTAGGAGCTAACAGCTGCAAGAACATTGGGGCTCCGTTTGGGGCCAAGGAGTTGACATTTACAAAAATAGAAACTGGTATTTCTTTATGTTCTGGTCCTCTGATATCAATTCAACCATTTCCAATTTAATGGGCAAAAACTCAAAATACGTATCTAGATTAAAGAAAGACATGACTCACACAGATCGCTTGTCGTATGTGTATGTTAAGACACCCACTACCACTGTAAGTGTGTGCTTGGCAAATGTAAGCGATAATGTAATGTGATATATAAACAAGCCGTGATAAATACAACCTGAGCGCTTCGACCGAGGTTCAGTAGGTTGTCAGCTGCCTCGTCCGATGGCCGGCATGTCACAATCACTGGTCGAAACAAAAAGGAAACGGAGAATTAGACTAACAGAATAAGCGTAAAAAAAATATGGATAGACATAGATGTTTTCAAACTACGATCAGAAAATTTGACTAAATCTTATTTGAAAAGCTGAGACCACCTGCGAAGTCTACGCCTCTTCCTCTAAAAAGAAAAATGCATATCTAGAAAAAAAAATCAATAAACGGTATGATCATCTGAATAATCATGGACTTTTGTTCTTGAAATCAACTTTCTCTTCACAGCCTTTCCTGTCCAATACTGCCAACAGGCATCCTTAAAGATGAAAGTAAATTCGTTACATTCATAGCCCGCCAACGATGATAAAGGCATACCTCAAGGTGTGTGTCGGCTATATGATATAGGAGCGTGAATCAGTACCAAGTCAGGTGCATGTGAAATGTGCATACAAATTGATGCCGTAACTAAACAGGCGATTATGCTTCAGGCCTCTGAGAGAGAAGTGCAGCCAGTGCATTACAGCAAGGTCCGGGATGTCGGGGGGAGGTGCAGTTTCTACTAAGCATCAACAACTTCGGCACCACCTTGTTGTGGAAGTCTCACAGCTCGCGCAGGCAGTAAGCAAGCTATAACTTCCAATAAAAATCAAGTTTTATTCGCATCACAATCTGTTTGCCCGACCCCACGTGAGAACAGTGTGCGACACATGGTCGGTTTGATATGGGGATACTGCACACACGAATACATGAATAGGCTATCAGCAAAAATTCTCTTTAGTCCTCGCAACTATTGTCGTAAGGACTTGAGCATCTGTGTTTAAGTCTCATGGCGAATTCTGACCCCTTTGGACTACCCTGAGCAGCACCACGCCCCGTGAGGTAAACCCAAATTGGCCCTGGTACCACATCCGCGTCCATCTGGTCTTAAATGATCTTGTTCAACGAATTTTACTAAAATTAACCAAACACTTGATAATATAGAAACAGTTCCATTTATATCTAAGAGACGAAGTCAACTGATTAACATAAATCTAGTCTTCAGATGTTCAGTGCTGATGAACTTACGCCCAAAGTAGCTTTTTTTCTTTTGCATCTGTTATTCTAGTCACCTTTGGGGGTCTGCGGACACGGAAACCAGGCTGGCAAAGCAGTAATGGGACTGCATTACAAACCATAGGCATTCTATAGATTTGCCAAGTACCTAAATAATAGCAGTTTTTGTTTTGTTTTTTTGCAAAGTCCAACCAATATTCTGTCTTGCCTTGGAGTTGAAACACGCTTTCGTCCACACTTTCCAACACGCTGACCATTTTTCAGTTTCTTCTTAATGTTGAACACACTTCCTGCAACCATCGTAATCTTTTCAGTTTAGATAGGGTTTTAAAAAAATTTCAATTTAGAAAAAAGTGATCAATAATCTTGAAAGTACTGTACAATCGCTTATTGCATCACTTTTTTATCTACGACCTGGAACCAATTTTTACTGTCAATTTCGAAGTCTGGTCGAAAATGCCTCGTCACTTTTGGAGTTCCTTATACATTCTATTTGTCTTTTTCTGGGCGATATTGTCATAAGGCATTTTTTTAAAATATCGTACAATGTAAAGATTGGCAATTTATACATTCCCTCTCAAGAAAATGATATTTTGAAAGTATTTTGTCAACAATTCAAATTTGATCAAATTTCAACGTTTTTTCATACATGCATAAATTCATTGCCACAGCCGAATCGTTCCCTTAATATCACAGAAGTTAAGCAACAGTCGGGTAATTACCTAGATGGGTGACTACTTGGGTATGCAAAGTGAAGTGTGCCGCTGAGCACTATGCAGAGAGCCTCCCATCGCCTTCTCGTTTATCCTCCCAAAAGCCAAAGACACCCCCTCCCCCTCTGTGTCCTCTGGCTGGCCTGGCTGCAAGCAACAAATAATAAAGGAATTGCCTTATTTAACAGTGCACATTACGCACTCGTGTATCACTTAGTTTCCCTAATGATGGACAATGAAATACTTCAAATAACATATCTCGTGTATAAGTATTCACTTTTCAGAATTTACTGCTGCTAAGTTTAACCTTTTTAAATGTCTACCAAATTGATATCAACTAAAGTTCAGAATATGTATGGAAAGACAAGATTTACCCAGTATTTACTGCAAAAGTAGTAACATCTACTTCCCATATATAATACGCACCCCGAAGAATTGCAGTAAAACCAAAACTTTAAGTTTGAAGGATTCAAGTATCTTGAAACTCTGCTGGTTGAGTGAAGCAACAACTGAATCTCAATTAAACAGATATAAATTAATTTATGTGCGATTGGTGTAGTTGGTAACGGTTCAGATGATGGAATCGGCGACCCAAGTTCTATCTTCGGTCGGGGTTGTTTATGTTCACTTCACACTAATGCCCTTGGGGGAAGCATTAATCCAGCTATGGATAAAATAGTAGGAGAGACTGGTCTTCCTAGTCTTGTGAAGTTAAACGGAGAAGGACAACTCTGATTCCGAACTAGGGAGTGGAGTTCTATTAAAGCGATTTATCGCCCAGTTCAACATCTTCCTGGCGTTCCATTGTCAGTAGAGACAAGAACAGAGGTCTTTCATAGATCGAAATTCAAAAATGTCAACAAAAAACGAAATTACATACTGAGTATTCATGTGAAATTCCAAGGAAAAATCTGAGTTTGAAGGGGTTGCTTTTCTCAAACTTCAAGAACAAGGAATCCTTATTGGTCTCAAAAAGAAGATCTTCAACCAATGTTTCCTTCCGACAGGTCTAATTAATCATTCAATAAAAACCCGCACATTACCCACGTACTTTCGTAGTATTCTGTGTTGGTGATGATCAATTAAAAAGGTGGAAATAGTAGCTTCTGGGCAAGGATAAAATCTTATATATATTTGAGTTGCAAATTAGAACTCCAACAAGAAACTTGTTTTGCGGGGAAATAATTGAAAACAGAAAAAAAGATTTTCCAGACGTGATAATGAGTAAAAATTTCAACTTTCAGCCCTTTACTACCGTCAGAGTGATTTTTTGTGTGTGATACGTACATACTTAACCAACTAGAGCAACTTAAAGCTTAAGAAACCATCGTTGAGAGTTTTGTTTGGTGGTTTATAAAAGTCACCTACGGGACTGAAACGGAGAACAGGACCCAGAGATACAGTAAAAAAATATGAGGAAGCTCTGATGGCAATGAGGTGGCCATGTTGCAAGAATGTCAAACAGCTGCAAGACATCACGACACGCAATGTGGATGTTCAGAGATCATATGCAAAATGCTGGCAGGCAAAAGATGAGATGGCGTGAGGATTTAGGCAATCTCAACGGGTATTGGAACCGTGATGCCCATGACCAAGAGGTCTGGTGGATCTTGGTTCAATTTCAGCTTCAGACGTTACAAAAGATGATGATGGTTTCAGAAACTGCTGACCAAAACTATTAAGATAGATTCCCACAGTGTTCAAGTTGGTCCGACTGTCACGCGTACAAATTTTACCAATAGAGCTAGAGGTCCGACAATTTAAACATATATTCCTTATCAGTTTTTTTGTTTTGTTTTTTGTTTTTTGAAAATTCACCGTTTAAATTTGTTTTAGTGGGAGGGGGTTCACTTTGCTATGTAAGTTTATACTCAATTGATCACTTGGTTTTTCCGATGGTTTTAAAATAAATCCTTTTTAGAAATCTCTCCCCCCCCCAACATGGTATGCATCTAAAAGACTTTGGTAACATGAGTCACCAACGTTTCTTGTTCAACAACCACAGCCACTAAAGTGGCGAAGATTTTCATTCTCTTGCCCATACCGTTTTGTCAACAGACTTGAAATTTGGCATCAGTACTCCACAACAATTTGTAGAAACATGTAATTGAACTTTTAAAGAAAAACACTTTCTTGGCCTTTTAAGGTCTTTTTTGACGGGTTTATTGAAAAGATCTATATTCTCCAGAATCTAAATGTTTTTACTGTATTTTAGATGCTTTCCAGTAGAAAACGCCGTGATGTCATAATAGGATTTATTCTGATTATATTTATTCTTCGGTGAATATTATTTACTTAAATTCAAACGTTGTTCAACTATTGACTCTGATGGCGAGTTTCTTTATTAATTTTATTAATTTATGCGGTTTGAAACAAAGAATCTGTTCAGATGATGAAATTGTCCGTGAAAATCAACGCTGCAAGAAATCTGATCTCTTTAAAGCGCTTCTGTTGAAGAATATTGACAGAGCTTCTGGAATGGAGGGAAAATCGTCGACTTGGGAATTGGAAACGTGATTTCCGATTGGCAGCTCCATTCAAGGAATTCAATTCACCAGAGAGAAATACTGCTGAAAAGACAAGGACAATTATTCCTTAGAATTCTTTCTTAGTTTCTTATTTAGCGAAGAAATAAATATTTTTGCTACCAATAATCCGGAACGTCCCGTGTGAATTTAATACTTAGATATTTTTTAAGCTCCTTTCTTGTTTATGACAAGTTACTCTTTTATGAATCGCACGTTTCATTGGAAGTAAATATTTTCCAAAGTAAATCTTCTGAATAGATGATTTCTTTCGCTGTTATTGACTTTAGAAAATACTTCTTACTTACGTCAAAAACTAGTTTACCCATAAAGTTAGTAAGGTGCTAACACTGATCCAAGTTCACAAATCACATTACAATCCTGTCAGTGATATGTGAAATTGACTTCGAGGTGATAAACACCAAACATGATGCCACTCATTTCACTCACTCTTATTTTTACCCGTAGTGGTGGTGGGGATGGATTCATACCTTCTCCTGAAGGCATCAATGCAATCTTTTTTAGTCGGAGTTCAAACTCAGCCGGCCGAATCCATTCTCTGAGCTGTTAACCGTTTGGCCACCTAATGGTATCAAAAAATGAAGGTATAATTAAGAGAATTTAGTAATTGCATTGTATTACTTTGCGTGTTTTTTTTCAACCAGAATGAACCTGGATTTTTCATACATACATTTGCAAATAAATAAGTTAGGGAGACTACTCTATTATTTGCATTTAATAGTTATCTCCGTTGACAAATGTTACAGACAAAAATATAGACGCAAATCTGGCGTATGATATGAGTAAGCGAGTGCTCTTGCACCGGCCACGGCTCCACACATAACAAGTTTCTCTCTATCTCGGAGTTTTGACACATGAGAAATAGATTCAGAGGCGACAAGCACCCAAAGTAATTCACTTCACCATACGAGTTTTTCTATGAATCTCAGACCCTTGTTTTTCTCTAATATATTACATAAAGAATCCGGGTTCTTGTGATCTGTCCATGTGAGGCTGAACATGTTTCTCTCTTATGCATGTTGCATGGATCTCAGTTTGAGGGTCAATCTTTTGGTCAGGTTTCATATTGCAGCCTCATGGGTGACTATTGGGAGGATATATTGGTTGTATACCATTCTTTTTAAGAGTAATGGGATTTTCTTATTCTTGAAGGTTGAATTTGCTCAACCGAAACATTGCCAGATTGGATTGATTTTTCGCTTGATTTCTTCTTTTGAGGATTTCATGGAGATTCGTTGCCCTGATGATCTACTTTCTTGCTGCGTTTGTTATTTTGATTGTTGTGTCTTCAAGATGTTTGTTTAGCATAAAGTTCATGAGAAGACCAACCACAGGAATAAGCTGGTTTTAGAAGAAGCTACTCAATCAGTGACCAACTCCATTTGGTAATTCAAAGATATATTACTACCTATAACTCAGAAGTCGCTGACAAATTAACAAATCTGATAAGAATATTTTGAAATTTCAAGTTATGTTTTGATGAACAACTAGTTTTATGAATATATGGAAAAGATGAGCCATTTATATATAAACATTTCCTGAAAACTAAAACACATGCAGGCAACACTCAAGGACATTAGTGCAACGATGTACCTATACTCTGACTGCCATTACTACAATGCAATAGGTCTTTCACTCACACCACTCTTATGTGGCAGGCTGAGAGGATTCACGTTATATATATATATATATATATATATATATATATATATATATATATATATATTATAGAAAACTTTACAGATTCAAACACTAAATATAAAAACATTTTGCAATAATTTGTCCATATATATATATATATATATATATATACATATATATATATATATATATATATATATATATATATATATATATATATATATATATATATATATATATATATATATAAGGCTTTACAGCTTTCCAAACAATTATTTCCCAATATCTGTTATTGTGCTTTATGTAATTTTACGTAGTGTTTTTCCTATGATTTACACAGAACTTGATATTACAGTACTATGTGTGTTTTTTCTTTTTGGGAACATCAGATATTTACCTTGTAACCGTTTCGAGGATTTCAAAATAAAGCAGTCATGGCTCCCCAGCAGTGTTGATAAAAGATCACCTTCTCTTCAACTATGATTTAGTTTTATTCTCCAAGATAGAGCGTGTTGAAGGTGCATGTCTAAATAAAATTCTTTCTTCCCGGTGCCGATTTCGAACATATTAGGGACCTGGGACGGACTGACCAACCTACAGACCCTATTATAAAGATGTGCCTGGTTGCATCTGAAAATAAGAATTTCAACAGCTCGTGCTGAAAAAAAGTTTGCCATCACTTTCCTGATCCAATTAAATATATCTTGTCCTTAGCAAGTCTCAACCATGTGGTTTTTCTTTTGGTTACATAAAATCAAATGGTCAATAACGGAATTTACAATCACTCCGTAATAAAATATTAAATAACAGGTCTGGTTAGTCACTCAAAAGAAACTGTCACATGAACGACATGTTTTGACAGCATGTCATATTGGGGATGATCAATTTAAAAAATTGAAAAAAAAAACGGTGATAGATAGATAAATTTTGTTAGGTAGTGATCACTAGAAGACGCCAAATTTTTAAAAAAAACATGAATGTTGCTGGACACTAACTAAGGAATCAATTTAGCATAAACTTAAGTTGCAAATTGGATTCCCCACTAAAAAGCTATTAAGGGGAGGAATTTTCAAGAGGAAAAAAAAGGTAGAAATATTCAAAATTTCAGCCCTCTAGCTCCATTTGTACGCCCTATACCGTCACAGATACTGTCAACGTAGGTTTCTTCAGTTTTCAAGTAAGTTTGGTTGTCTGGTTGGCTGGCTATCTAGGTGTTACCCGCACGAATTGAGTTAGATGGCTGAAAATCCAAACATTTACTTCTTATTTTGTCAGTTTTTTTAAAGTCCCCTCCTCAAGATATGTTTATGCTAAATTGGTCCCTTGTTTTGTGTCCAATAACATTCACTTTTTCAGTGATCATTGTCCAGCGAAAGGTGACGGAAGTAATTTATTCATTGATCACCCCAGCACAATAGGCTACCAAAAGACGTTTGTTACATGACGGTTTCTTTTGTATGAGTAACCAGACCTGTCTTTGTATTGATTATCATGATGGAATTATATTCGTTGTTTTACTTGGCGAGAAAGATAACTTACTATCCAGGAACAGATACCGTGTTGCAGTGTTATTTTTCCAATTGTTCTTTTTCTTTCTTTCTATGTGTACGTGTATGTGCATGTGCATGTGTGTGTGTGCGTATGTGTGTGTATGAAATATTAGTTACAGTGTCCATCAATGTTTTTATCGAACAGACAATTCATTGCCTACAAAGCAGCAATGCCTGTTGTCCTTCGTTTTCAGGTTATTTTTAATTATCCCTTATGTTGGAAGGGCGTTTTTTTTTTTATTTTTATGACAACTTCAGCAAAATGAATGGCTTTGAGGACCAGGGCAGAAATCTCTCCAAACAAGAGTGCAACATTGATCCCATTCCCGTTGGGGAACTATTTCTCTTTGGAGGTATGTTTCCTGGTTAGAAAACACCTACAAATAGGACCATAGATATATAGACGGATAGATACGCCCATAATTAGAGAGAGAGTATTTTTTAATTTCTTAATTCTTTAGATAATTTGAAATAAAATACCTCTTTTTTTTTAGATAATTGTTGATAATTTCTTAGATAACTAGATCTGGTACACGCATTGGCTACGGTGATTAATTTATAAGACATAGATATTACTATAATTGAACAATTATTGCCAATAAAGGTGGTGAGGGTTCTATCCGTTTTTTATACGTGCATGTGCTGTTTTGTTTGATCCTGCACTCCTGGCCATAATGTTTTGTCTTGAAAATTGGCGTTTCTTCGAGAAAATTTTTCAACTTTTGGAACGAATACTTTTTTGACTTTATGGGGCCTCATTTTACGGGTTTATTTATAAAATCCAGATTTTCCAGAATCTAAATGTTTCTTTTATACTATTTTAGATGTTTTCAGTGGAAAACTCAAGTGATGTCATAAATAGAATTTATTCTGACCATATTTGTTCTTTGATTGAATGTTTTTAAATGACTTCAGTTGTTCAATTATTGACAGCGATGGCAAGTTAACATTATTGTCAACAATATTTTCTATTTACTGGCAAAGGATCACAATTTCTGTCGTCGAGAAAGCAATCATTTTCACCGGCTGCCATAAAATCAAATCGAAGGTATCACTCTTCTTGGCAAATAAATTTAAGAGGAATAATTAGTTGAATGCTTTTTAATTACCGCTACCCACAAAAGACCGTTGCTGGGTTTAGGTTATTCACGTGTTCTGACACAGATCCATCTATCCACCCCGACCGTCATAGTAAAAACTTGAAATTTTGCTCACGCATATTACTCTCAATGAGTAGGGAAATTTTTTGACTTTTATTTTGGAAATTTCCCTCCAAAATGTTTTTTTATATTTTATGTTAAATCAGGCACTAGTTTTTGCCTGCTCTTTTCTCAAAAATCCAGACATTTCAGTAATCACAGCCCAACAAAAGGCGTAAACAGTAACATTTCCATTGATCACCCCATTTTCCAACTGTACATAGCATAGCATATATAGGTTGTGGTGATTCATAATTTCCCTCGGAATGTTAGTCTGAATTAGTCTTAAGAAATGACATCATCGATTTTCTTTACGTTTCCCTTTCGATAAACAATTATACCAATCAATTTCTAATTAACACTTTTCCCACCGAAGCTAATTTAATCATTGCATCATTATATTCAGATTCCGTTTTTTCTGGGTCCCTTCGATTAATGGAAACCCTCGACCAGAACTGTCACATTTCCAGTCAACATAGGTTTGTTCAGTTTTCAAGTTGGTCTAACTATCTATCTATGTATCCACCTCTCTCCCCCCCCCATCTCTCTCTCTCTCTCTCTCTCTCTCTCTCTATATATATATATATATATATATATATATATATATATATATATATATATATATATAATGTTTGTGTGTGTGTGCCGCGTACAGGCCGCATCAATGGAGCTGGAGGGCTGAAAATTCAAACATAAAAGGGGGTGAAATACCCACCTCCCAAAATATGTTTTAGTAGGGTGTCAATTTACTACGTAAGTCCATGCTAAATTGGTCCCATTCACGCTTGATTTTCGAAACTCGAACAATTTTTGTGATCACTCACAAACATTTTCCTCAATTCATCCGCCTGAAACAATTGTTACATTGTGTGTGTGTGTGTGTGTGTGTGTGTGTGTGTGTGTGTGTGTGTGTGTTTGGAGGGGGGTCAATTATCAATGTAAGTTTATGCTGAATTGGTCTCCTAATTTTTTACGCCAGTGTTCACGCTTTTATTTTGAAAATCCGATATTCATTAGCGATAACCGTCCAACAAAAGGTGAGAGAAATAACTTTTCCATTAATCATCCCATTTTCCAATTTTTTTTCGATTGATCACCCCCAGCATGACTTGCTGCGAAAAAGCGTTCGTCACGTAACGGTTCCGATCAAGAGACTAACCAGACCTGTTATTCATTCGAACCGTTCAACTAAATCTTATAAATGCGTCTTCAACGAATCATCATTCAATCTTAAAGAGAGACATAAAAGGGACATACGAGAATTCATTCAAAACAATTACAACACAATTACTCTTATTGTATTTTTCTCCCAGAGCGAAGATTCCTGTCTGGCCATAGTAATCTGATATACTCGCCATTA
The DNA here is from genome assembly GCA_963457665.1 of Thysanoteuthis rhombus. Classification (NCBI taxonomy): domain Eukaryota; kingdom Metazoa; phylum Mollusca; class Cephalopoda; order Oegopsida; family Thysanoteuthidae; genus Thysanoteuthis; species Thysanoteuthis major. The sequence continues at coordinate 38,608,796 of OY735237.1, read as the reverse complement.
ACACATTTTTTTTTACACACGGGAATCGACCAATAATTTCTTCCCTCATCTGTGTATCAAGGATGCCAGATGTCTTTTGCCGCACAAGGCCAAATCTGAATAGTCTTGGGACCAAATTAAGTAGCTTCTCTACGAAAATAATCAAATAACTCAAAATCCATCATCTGACGAAAACAGCAAAAAAAAATTTGATTAAGATATGTATTTTTATCTATTGTTCATATATATGGATGTGGTATCATATCATTTGTGTACTTTAGTAAATGTTTCTCAATACCAAATCTTTTTTTTTTCAAAACCAATTAGCTTTGTTTAACACCAAACGTCCAAACGTTTTCAATTTTGGTCTTAAATGACTCACCTTCGACCAAGAGAGAAAATGGATTTGCTCAGGTCTTATTTTTATTTTCTCCAACAACCAATAAGAAACGTTAGATTGTTCTAGGAGCCAACTATTAGTTCTGTTCTACATCATTGCAATAATATATTGTACTAATATATATAGATTGTTTAAATAATCGAAATGAGCACTTTTCGTTAATATTCACTGCTTATTTTCAGAGTTATTTGTATACGATATACATCCTTAAGGAAGATGAAAAAAGAATAGATGTGCATAATGCACTTGCACGAGCATAAACTTAGTCACAATGTGTCTCAAAAGGCTTTCTATATCAATATAACATGATCTGACCGTGCAGTTTGGCGTAAGTTTCGGAGTTGAGATCTGAGTCGCGAAGATCAAGAGGGCAGAGGACGTCCATCTGCAATTGAAAATGAACAATTGAAGATTTGGATCAAACAAAACCAACGTCAAATTGTCGGAGAAACGTCACAGATACTGGATGTTTACAGTTTGACAATATCCGTCCATCTGAGACAAATTGGTAAAATGAAAAGGTTGTGGGTTCTACTTGAACTCAACGAAAACCATTAACTACAAAAATGGTCATTATTTTCCGAGTGACTTAATAAATCCAATTAAAATCTAGGCAGAATTTCCTCTCTTTTTGTATCCATTCGTTTTTAAGGGTTGCGTATAGGAATTCGAACATTTATAATCCCATCAACAAGAAACAAATTCACTGTCTAGCTCTGACTTCATCATCATCATCATCAACAACAGCCTTTTAACGTACCTAGGTGAACACAAACCTTCACCAAGATTTTCCTGATCTCGCTATCGTGAGCGTAGATAATTTTTTTCGAACTTGTCTAGATTGTCACACCATGTTTTTTTGCCGGTCACAGTTTCTCATATGATCTCTGAGTCTTGATATCCATCGGTTGTCTGCCATTCCTGCAACATAACCATTCCATTGCCATTTTTAATGGATTCTTTTTCTCTGACACCTTTTTTCTTCTCTAATATATTGTGCTGTCTTTTGATCTTTTCGTGTGATGATGAACATGATTCTCTCCTGGGCTTGTTGCATGGTTCTCAGTTTTTCAATCTTTTGATTAAATTCCATGTTTCAGATCCATTTTTGACAATCAGGAAGACGCATTGGTTGTAATCCTTTTTTAAGACAATTAATCTAGTTCGCAATGCCACTGAGAAAACAGTATTCAATTACTTCTCTGATTGTATTGTACTATCAAAACATCAAACATCTTGTTCTCTGTTTTCTCATCCGTGTTCAACTAGAATGAACCCGGGTTTTTTTACTCATTCGCAAAAAAAGGATGGGATGCTTCTCTATAATTAGCGTATAATCGTTATCTCCCTTGACAAATATTGTAGACAGAGAATATAGACATACATGTGGCGTATTACATAAATAGATCAAATCAATCTTATTACTTTTGCTGTCTTTGACGATATCACAAACGTATGAATGCGCGTAGAGATAGTTGATTGACTGATTTTGATATAAACCCTTCATCTACTGATTCGAGGAATTCGCTGCAGCTCCCCAGGGCGCCACAGTTTACTTCCAGTGGTATCCTGGGATATTCCGAAAATTCATTAATTCCTGGCAATCATAATTCGATGTAATGATACGTTTATTTATTCATTTATCTCCCTACGAAAGCAAATTGACGCAAGGTCAAGTTTCGTATGGGGTCCCAAATTCGCATATGCATGCATTTAAAAATCTCTCTAGACCCAGCAACTAATGTAACAAGGATATTAGAACAGGCTTGACCTGGTCATATGATGGATCTTGAGCGAGCTGGACTTGGTTTCAGGAAAAATCCTATGCAAGCTGGACTAGGTCTCAGACTAAATTCTGAGCTGGACTTATTCTCAGGACGAATCTTGAGGAAACTGGACTTGGTCTCTTGGCGAATCCTGAGCAAGCCGGACAAGGTCTCAGGACGAATCTTGAGCAAGCTAAACTTGGTCTCAGGAAGAATCCCGTACAAACTGGACAAGATCTCAAGCTTAATTTGGTGTCAGGACAGACCCTGAGCAAGTCAGACCAGGGTCCCCAGGTAATGGTTTTCAGAACTTCAAAGACATCAGGTCATGCACTGTTATATGGTGACAATGGTAGGTGGCGATATTGTAGTTCTTGCTTTGTTGGACTACACTGTAACAATTCTAGATTGCCCTCTGTGTAGTGAACAACAGACTCACTTATCACATTATTAAGTAGAAAGCACTCGGAGAGCGCATGCCTCTGGTACCGCCATTATCAGCGTGAGTAATTGTCGATTGTTCTGCTCAAAAAATTAAGCTCTCCCGTAGCTTAATGCCTAACCCTCCACACTTTTCGAGACATCATTTAGACAGTCATGCAATACAATGTTATGGAAACACTTGTTACATTTTACTAAGAATTTTAAGAGTTTAACATAGTCTCTAAGAATTGCCCCTGTCAGTGATATCTAAGTACTGCAGCGTATAACCAAGATGATTGTTCACTTTTTGAATAAACGCATTAAATTTCTAAAATAATACATACCATAAAATTAATTTTCAGATGTGGAAGGAAGTCAGGTTTGACCTCTGAGAACGGTCAGAGGTCTCATTCAATACGACCACCAATCGACCGGGTCTAATGTTCAAACACATTCAATTCCGGAATACCGATTAGTTCGGTGATACTTTTGAGATCAACAGAACCCAAGGAAATGGATTTAGATCAAGGACGAAGTAATAAAGATAACTTGAAAATTCATTCTTTTGTTGATATGTTTAGTGTTGAACAGCATGTCAATTATGGTACAAACAATATCCTGCTGAAATATCAAAGTACTTGTAGAGCAGATGCGAAAAAAACGTTGCCAATTTTTTCAACGATGCGATCTGTAATTTACCGACCGGAATGTATGCCGTTATCATATGTAGTAATTTCTTATATTCATTACATAATCAGGTGTTGAAAAAACCCTTACCGCCCAAGGTTTTCTCAGAATATTTCATGGTATCAGGCATGCTCGGTAGCATACTAACAGTCTACCACAGTCTGACCCCAGGTAAGGTATAATTTTCAAGATGGCATCCAAGATAGTCACTGAATATCTAAATGTCAAATACTCTATTATAATTCACTCCTAAGCAAGATTTTTCAGTGGTTTCTTGTAGTGCCAACTCTAAATTGAAATTTGAACCTTTCGTATCATGTCAATTGTTCATGAGTTTAAAGTATGGCCGAAACAAAAATTTTCAATAATTGATATACGTGAAATCTTCTCAACTCATGGTCACTGTTCAACTTTTAACTATTGGACAGTGTTTATAAGATGACCAACCTTATAATTAGAAATGTTGATGACCTAATTCCAGATAACGAAATTATACAATAGCTTCACTTGAGTTTAAAGTTTTGTGGTGCACTGTATGTATCTCCAACAACAGAGGCCATTACAAATCTACTGGCAGACCAAGGCTTTTCTTAGCTCCTTCCATGACGACAGTGATTGCACTAATTTCTGCCATGTCTTTCTACTTTACCTCTCCATCTTGTGTCTGGTCTTTTACCTCTGTGTTTGCTGTCTCATAATCACAACTTTTTTAATCCTTTGCACTGTCATTTGTTCTTTCTTCTCTATTTTTATCGCTTAATCATTTTTATAATATCTTTCACTCTAGTCCGTTCTTATATCCAAGTAGATATTTTTCTATCTCAATCATTGCTTTGGTCAAACTCCAAGTTGGAGCTGGCTTTGTTTTTCCACCGTAACAATAAGAAGAACAAGAACAAAAGCAAGACTTAATCCTGCCCAACTATGGGGAGCAAACCCTTCACTTTTTGTCAGTCTTATCAAGTTAAAACAAACCGATGTATAAAGAATTTTAAAAAGAGAATAAAAATTTCCTTTCCATTATTTGAAATAAAGACCGAGGGATTGGTAAGCAGCTCTAATACCAAGTGAGCTTATAAATTTACGAATTTTATGTTTCACTGAATCTGTGAAAGTAGCAAAATTGACTTACTTTTTTTATAAAAACAAAGTTTGATTCAACTTTGATTCCATAAAATTTTGATCATAGAGATATATATCATATATCAAAAGTTTGAATAAAAAAAAATTGATCAAAATAAAAGTACGTATTTATTTCAGTGAAAAAAAGTTCGATTTCACAAACTTTTGCTTATAAGAAATGATTGTTTATATCTTTGTTTTGATTAAACGAACTTTTGGTCAAATTAAAATAACGTTTTAATTTATTTACTTTTTTTTCTTTGCAAAAATAGCTGAAATTTCGTCAATTACGCAAATTCAACCATTCAACGTAACTGAAACACCACACAGAAGTTTCAGTTATCATCTTTAGTCAGAATAGAAGTACATCCCAAAAAGGGTTTCTTTGGATAAACTTGAAAAAATACCCTTGTTGAAAAAAAATTGTTCCCAAAGTAAATTTTTGATTGAATACACTAAATATTACTTTGGAATAAACTAATTTGAATAATCTATTCATACAACGTGCACAAAGGAGAATCATACCCAACATTGGAGAGATACTAAGGCAGCACAATTAGAAGAAAAACAGGAGTCCAAGATATAAAAAAATCAATTAAAAAACTCAAATGGCCACTCATGTTTCGAGAAAAGCAGACAATCAATGGATATCACGACACATGGATCTCCACAGATCAAATCCGAAACCATGGCACATCATCATCATCATCAGTCTTTTAGCGTCCGTCGTTGGACATAGACCTTCCCCAGGATTTGCCACACTGAAGGTTGAGCTAGCTCTGCCAAAGGCTTGCCATCCTAGTGTGATTCTTCGCTTGATTTCTTCTTCTTTTGAGGGTCTCATGGAGATTCGTTGCCCTAGGTAGATGCAGTGGTCTACTTTCTCGAAACTTCGTGACAAACTAGACAAGCTCAGAAAATATTGACTCTGCAATGCCCATTATAGAGTAGTCTGTAGCGTATCTCGGGGAAGGTCCAAGTCCTACGATGGACGCTAAAGGGATGATAATGGTGATGAAGTAACACTTTTTTAAGTACAAGAGTGGAGTTTGACCTTGCAGTGGCCAGGCTGGTTTTCATAGTTCCCTGTGCGATTCTGAATTTCTTTTTAAGTGGTTTTGTTACTTTCCATGTTTGGGATTCCATACGTCATAACTGTTATTATACTGTTATTATACATTCATTGTTTTTGCATTCATTGTACAGTTTACGTTGTAGGCATATTGGCAAGCTGCCTATCAATATGTCTCTATTTATAGCTAATCGCTTTCTTTTACACATACAAAAAAAACAATCATTTCATAGAAATTCAGATAGACCCGCGAATTTCTTTTCACGGGTAAACACCAGTTACATAATAAAAGAGTCTACGTGCAAAGTATACCTTGATAATCAGCCAACAAAAACATCCGAAAAACAGGTATGGTTAGTCACTCAATAGAAACCGTCCCATGACCAACGTTCTTTGGCAGCACGCTGTGTTGGGATGATTAATTAAAAAATTGGAAAAGGTTTGGGAAGTAATCAGTAAAGTCTGAATTAGAAGAAAAAAACAATTTTTAAAAAACATGAATGCTCCCGGACTCAAACTAAGGGATCAATTTGGCATAAACTTACATTAAAAATTGAACCCCCTCTAAAAAATGAGGAAAGATTTGAAAAAAAAAATTAAACGAGTAAATGTTTAAATTTTCAGCCCTATCACTTCATTGGTGGTGCCTGTGCGCGTGATACTCAAATACACACATAGCAAGACCAACTTAAACAAAAATCCATGTTGACAGTTTTGGTTGACAGTTTCCATCGAATATCTTTCTCCGCATCATAAATATCATTGGCAACTGACCCAGTCATGAGCGGAACCATTACCTAATATTAATTACGTAAGAAATAATTATAATTGCGGTAATCATTGGTCAAGGTAATGGTTAGCACGTCTGCCCTGCGCCCGAAAGGTCCCGGTATCGATTCCCTCAATAAGCGAACAGTTTGGAAAACTCTTCATTAGGACCAATTTCCCTGTAGACTAAGCAGCTGATTGAGTACACTATAAGCTGAGTGAAGGTGAAGGTATTCCTCTAATGGTCTTGTATTCTGCTAAAGGAGTCGTCATAAAGACTTGTATGTATAGAGTCCTGGTCTTGGCCACACCTCAGATCTGCAAAGATCACTAAGTGGGGAACGAAGACCTGGACTTCGTCCCCGGTCGCCATCTTCCGTTGGGAGTGTCTCTCCAAAGATAGACGCTGTACTTTTTCAAATTCCTGGTCTCCTAGATGTAAAATATGGTGGTTAAACAAAGGACACAAAAACTAAATAAGTCATACAAAAGCTCCAAAAGTATGACAATACAACATATTGATCAAATTTTAACGCCATGATGAATTTCAAAGCCATCGATTTGTTCTGTACTAAACAAGTCATCCAGAATGTTGAAACCATCTGAATGTGCCACGAAAAGAAAATTGAGAAATCAGTTTGGCACAGAGGATTCACTATTTCTGTGGTACCTAAACGAATTCACGGTGCGCAAGGTACACATATAAAAATTAGTGGTGACGTTGTAAAATAGAATTTTATCATCTGATGACGTAATAAGGGGCTGGATTTAAAGAATAATAAAAAATATAATAAGCTTGTGTGCTCAAGGGTCAAATTCCCTTGCTTCATCGAAATCTAAAAGGTGAACAAAACAGAATTCATTTTCTGTACAATATTATTCCAAAACTATGAGTCTCATTTCAATTCCTTTATCAATAGTGCCTGTGATAAAACCAACCGACCTGATTTGAAAGAGTGAATTCGTCATCGGTTTTTGCTTACGTAAATCTTATTCGAGCTGTCATGACGTCACTGGTTTTAGGTGAGGTCATTGTCATCGATGTGACGAACGAAAATAAAGCCAAAACTCAATAGCAGGAATTTGACTATATTTTTCATATAATTGAACGTTTACGGAAAAATACAGAGAACTTGCAAACGCAGGTTGATACGACATGACGTCATGATATCTCCCTCTCTCTCTCTCTCTCTCTCTCTCTCTCTCTCTCTCTCTCTCTCTCTCTCTTATGTATCAAATTCAAAAGTCTTAGATTTCAAAGTCTAACAAAAAGTAATGAAAACAAAAGGTGTAAAAAAATTCCGTTTGTGGCCAACAGAATGCTTTTCTAGAAGTTCAATGGAATGCAAATCCCTATTATCTACGAATATAAAATCTGAGGTAGCTGACTCTTCAACTGGCCGGGCCCCAGAGCCCTGGAGAGCGATACATCTGAAAAACCCTGAAAAGTCTAAAACAATGCCAAAAAGTTTAAAGATGATTTAAAACGAATTGCAGCGGACTCAGTCGAACTGAACTCAGCCACTTATAAAATGCAATGTGTACATTCATATATTTCATACATATCGTCATTTTTGACAGCTCAGTGGAATTAGTGTTCTGATGAAGAACAAATTAATGGCTCTAAACTTTATCATTATGTTAAAATCCATCAATACACTAAATTTATGGAGCCTTTTTGTTCTGTGTTTCACTATTTTACATTCGTAAGACCAAGGATTACCATTATTGCCGATACATTTTAAAATGGATCGGTATCATTTTAGTAATTTGCTAAATTCTATTTGCACCAAGTTCTTTAGTTACTTTGTTACTTAACATTAAGAACTATTAAGCATTCATTATAACAGTTTTGTTTGGTCTGTGACGATGAATTCTCTGGGAAATATATTTTGTAGGAATTAGGTAGTTTGGGTAACCATTGAAATGAAGTGTTGTTTGTAGAGAAATGTATGGTGGGAAAAAGACAATCTGAAAACCAAGTGTGAATACGAATATATATATATATGAGAAATGCACTCATATATTTCAAGTCTTATTTGTATATAAACGTTGGTCAAATATACTTATAGAATGCATACAAAATGAATAATAAACACGACGGATGTTTTTCTTTAAAGATACAAACATTCTAATTATAATCAAGAGAGAGTATTTGAGAAATAAAAGAAACGTACATGTTACAGAACATAGGTAATATAAACTAATAATAAATATGATAACGTACATGTGTAGTTAAAGCATGTTACATGAAAAGAGAAGATAAAAATGTGTACAATGTGGAGTTAACTTGGAAACAATATCAAGATATATTAAGAAATTTTACGTCTGCCTACTGTACACGGGCCAGTGTACGTTCGGACACTGGCAGGCTTACCTTTATACACAAGGTGCATACGTAGTACAGAGCAAGAACGCCAAAGACTCTGAACTGAAAATGGCAAGCTATCTGTGTTAGTTTTCTGTTCTAAGTCTTTCAGTGAGAGCTTTTTTAAAAAGCTATCCATTTCTTACTTTGTGGAAAGATGTGTCTGCACTTATATTAAATTTATTACAAATTTTGTATTTCTAATGGTAAATATATCAAATCTTTTATTTGTTCAATTGGGACTGCAAAAAATTCACAAGTGAATATTACTGTCACAGAGCTATGTACAAAGCAAGTTTATATTCTGGAAATGCATAACGTTTTATGGAATATATAGGGAAGTTTGAAGACTAAACAAAAATGGTTCTTTCTTTCACACATTTTTCCAAAATTTTTAGATTTTTTTTTATTAGGCGAAGTATTCTTAATCATCATTATTTTAATTTTTTATGACCATTTTTTATTAGGGATGCAAAATCAACCATTTTTTTATTAGATCTAGCTGATTCTTCACTATTTAGCCGATAAAATCTACGATAGCTGATAACCTAAAATCAAGCCATTTTATACAATAATAAGCCGATTTAATTTCATTTTATAGCTAACTCTAAACGTATATATTTAATATTTTTATCCATAAAGTTAGCAGAAAATGACAAGATTTAGCCAATTTTAACCATTTTTAGGATGTCAGCCAAAACAAATCAAACTACGTAGGGAAATATTTTTTCATAATTTTCATTATTTTTCTCACTTAAAATCAATAAACGGAATTTTAACCAAAACTTTTGTTTTGAGGATATTTCTGGAGTCGAATACTGATTTGATTTCAGCAAATCCACAACTCATCTGGAAAGTTTAATGCAAATAGACGTACAATTTTTATTAATCATTTGTTCTGGAGTCTTAGTAAAGAGTTATTTCTTTTGATAATTGGGGCCCTAGCTTAGTATAAAACATATTTAGCAATAAAGTTAGCCGATTTTAGCAAATTTCCAAAGCAGTTTTAGTCGAAAAAATTAAATTTGAGTTGTCGACGCCTATTTTCACCTTCATCTTGATTTTATTAGTTGTTTTTTATTGCAACTTCTTGTTCAGGTCGATTAACTTCCGACAGTGAGCAAATGGCCTTTGATCAGGAAATAAAGAATAAGCCTTAGGTGGGATTCAAATCCACTCTCTTGAAGGGAAGCACCGATTAGCCCGACATACTTTACCAATTAAAACTCAAGTGGAAGCAGAAGTTAAAGTAACGTCCTTAAACCCATCCTTAATTTCCGATCGGCAGCCATGTTTGTTTACGTTCTGGAGTTTCAGTATTTTATACGTTTTCTGTTTTCTTTGTTTTTGTAAATTTTTATTAGTTCAAGTAATATGAATTATTATTGTAGAAAATTTTTATGATTACTTCATACCTTCATCTTAGTTTTGTTTGTAGCAGTTATTTGCACAGGCTGATTACACTACGGTAGTGAGTAAATAGCTCTCTTTTATGTTTTTCAATATGGCGGAACGTGAAGTCTGCATGTGTTTGACAACGCTGTGAGGTTTTACAAACCTTCAAACCCTCTGAAAAATCACAAAAAGTAAAAAGCACAAATAAAATGTATGCCTCTACTAACAGCATTATCAAAGGGGGACATGGATCCGTACGAAAACTCAATCAGTTCTACTATAGCCTATTGTACATCTTTTCATAAAATATCATTGAAATTCATTGAAGACATATCAGGTAAACAAATATGAAATTTGGGGAACTTTATACGGTTGGACGTATAGCTACGACTTAATGGAGGTAATTGAGCATAGATTCTCTACAAAAAAATAATCATTTCTTCTGTAGCTTATTGTATACCCTTTTACAGAATTTAATAAAAATTCGTAGAGAACTTTTGAGATATCGTGTGGATAGTAATGAGCGTGTACATGAATGTGATTGCAAAACAAAGCGGGAAAATATATCTCAATCAGAAAATAATCTATTAAATACTTTCGGAGATATCGTGTGGATTGATGAACCGACGAACGAACCAATAAATAAATAAGCCAAGAGGCAAATAGACACGACCAGAAACATAACTCTTTTCAACTTCGTTGACAAAGGTAGATAAACATCATTAATATCATGACCCCACCCATCATTAATATGAAGATCCCACGCTGATATCTACGGTTTAATGAGGATCTTCCGCCACAAACACATCGATGAAGGTTACCGTCACACCATCCCTGAAATTCAATTCATGACACACCCCTAAGAAAGGCCGTAAGGTACAACAGTTGAAATGTTGTGTAAAAACAACCCAACCAACATAATGACAACAGTCCAAAAATATCTATGCGTATTTGCATCTCACATAAATGAATCATCGTAGCCTGCATGTGCACCTATCATAAAATTATGTAAATTATCTCTTTAAAAAAATTGATCTTTCATCTAAAATTATCAAACACAAATAGATATTTTATAATTCTCTGAATAAAGTACCAGCAAAAGATTTGGTCATTGTTGGTCCAAAGTGATTACAGAGGCCCCCAAAAGCTGTTTTTAGATAAAGCCTAATGGTGAAGTTATGCACATTTTCAAAGAGGTGTCCCCCAAAATGAGACCAGAAGCACCCAGAGACACATATGCACACACACGAGCAAAGATAGAAGAATCTGTAGCCCACTTGGTTGATTGGTCGGACCATTTGTGGGGTTACGGTGATTCGAGAGTAAGTACTATGATAAGAAACTTGACAGAAATATCAGAGATTGTTTGAGAAATGGACACTGTTGGACATGGGTGTCCTGTAGTGGGGTATAAAGGGAGTATCCCCCCCATCCATGTGGATCAGGCCTCCTCATCGAGTCCTAGGAATTTTGAAAGTTAGAAACTTATAATCAGAATAATGATGCAGAACAACTGTTTGATGTGATCCTATCTTAATGTTCCTATACAAGAAGACTATTGTTATTCATAGATAACATGACTGACACAAATACATGACCATTTGCCCCTCATCTCGAAATATATCCTTTCGTCTCCAAGAATTAATTATGTCACAAAAGTAGCACATGCTAAATGCTTGAAAGCTATCAATTCCGATTCAGTTTTTCTGCACTGACTTTATCACTTAAATACTATACTGCATTCAATTTAATTTTATATCATGTAGCGATAGTGATATTTCACCCACTCTGGACCGTTGATTCCAGACGAGATACATAGTACTGACCCATTCCATTTTGTTGAGGTTCAAAAACAATATCATCATCATTATCATCATCATCATTTTTTAACGTCCCCAGGATCTGCCACAATTCTCTATCACAGGCGTCGTGGAGTCAGTGATGTCCATCGGTTGTCTTTCATTCTTAAAACATGGCCTGCCTATTGCCATTTTAGTTTTTTACTAGTTTCTATGGTGTCATGGACTCCTGTTCTCTTCCTCATGTACTGTGCTCTTATGATCTCCCCATGCAAGGTTGAGCGTGATTCTCTGATGTGCACACTGTATACTTCTCAGTTTGTAGGTCTGTCTCTTGGTTAAATTCCATGTTTCAGCTCCGTAAGTGACTATCGGGAGAATGCATAGGTTGTATACTCTTCTTTTTAGGATTATCAGGATCGTCTGGTTTTTGAAAGTTGAGTTTGCTGCGCCGAAGGTTTGCCATCTCAGAATGATTCTTGGCTTGATTTTCTCCTCTTTTGAGGGTCTAATGGAGATTCGTTGTCCTAGGTAGATGTAGTGATCTACCTTGCCGAGTTCTGCATTTTCTATCTTGACAGTTATGTTCTTATTCTCAATATGATTATTGCACATGATTTTTGTTTTACTGAAGTTCATGTGTAGGCCGAATTTTTGCTTTCTTCGTTTAGTTTATCTAGCATTAGTTGGAGGTCGGGCAGGTTCTCTGCGAAAAGGACGATGTCGTCTGCAAATCTAAGGTTGCTCAAGTATTCGCCGTCTATTTTGATTCCTCTATTTTCCCTGCCCATGTCTCGGAGGATCATCTCAAGGCAGGCTGTAAAGAGTTTGGATGAACTGGTATCACCTTGTCTTATTCCTTTTTGGAGCTGAAATGGTTCAGAGTCCTTGTGTTGCCTAACGGAAGAGTTGCTGTGATTGTATATATGTTGTAGTACTTTGAAATATTCAGGGACTACACCTTGTAGAGTGATGGTCTTCATGACTGTGGGAATTTTCACAGAGTCGAATGCCTTCTTGAAGTCTATAAATGCTACCACGAGTGGCATTTTGTATTCTGCTGCCTTCTCTTTCGACTGATTATTGAATGAAGATGGTCGAGTAACTTCCAAATCCAGCCTGTTCTCGTGGTTGGTTTTCGTCTAATGTTTTTGTAATCCGGTTGGTGATGATTTTTGTGAATAGTTTGTACATGCAGTTGAGTAGGAAGAAACCGAACTGAACAAAACAATAAAGAAGAAACTAAGACAAGACAAAGAAAGGTATTCGGCTCCCATCATCGTGAGCAATCTCGAAAAACTTCGAGGATTTGAAGCAATAAACAAAACTCTCGGTATAGGACAGAAACAAATGACTAGCATTCTCAAAGCAAACGAAGACATAACTACAGACAGAGACAGAATATTTCTATTATTATTTGGACTATCCTCATCTTGGTTGTTTTTCATACAACGTTTCGGCCGTTGTACTCTACGGCTTTCATCAGGTATCATCTGCTAGGTGTTCATCTGATAGGCATGGGGAAGTAACGAACCGAACCCTTTATTTAACCGACGGGGGTATATAGACCGCACTCCCCTCTTAGCAGCAGTAGTAGTATTTTTCGAATTATTGTCTCACACTGGGATTGAACCTAGAACCATTACATTACTTGCAGTAATTCTGTCTGATTCTTTAACCACTACGCTATAATAATAATACCTCATCTCAAAATTTCAGAGAGACAGAATATTTGAACGTGCCGAAGAATTTTACCAAGAACTGTACTCTTCAAAACATGGACAATACAACAACGACCAGAATACACAAGATGCCGAAAATCAGTTTGAAGACTTCCCAGAAGTTACACCATGGGAACTATCAAACAAACAAAAAAAAGAAAAGCCCCTGGACCAGATAACATTACCATCGATCTACTAAAAAAAAACAACAAAAAAAAAACAATCGACATCATATGTTTTTAAATGATTGCTGAAACAATCTCTATTAGTCGTATTATAATGACCCCATACAGTGCCGTTTCGTTAAACACTCCATTTTTAGGAACGTATCTGTATAGTGCGCTAATCGAAATATTTCTTAATAAAGTATTACTCTAACAAGAACCATAAGTTCTACCATCCGTGGAAGTAGTGGTTAGGGTGAGGCAAAAGAGGAGCAAAATAGTCTTTCTTCAAATCAATTGATTCTTGTAAAATATTTTGATATTGATATATTCAGCGAGTATTTTCAATAAAAATGGCCATTCTTGGTGTTCTTTGGCCAATTCTAGCTCTATGTAGACCTTGGATGTACAATTACGCCATCAGCAGCAGCTGGTAAAATATTGATAGAAATAGATTTTACACATTTTTATGGCATCACGTCTTTTAATAGCATCATACGAATTTTCCCTCTTTACTATTTCTTTTGTTAAGCATCACTGGCACCGACCGACAGATAGACAGACCGACTGAAAAGCTTCTTGAAGAGATGTGCGGACACACCTAAAGATCAAAGATGTGTAACTCTTCCCCTTACATTATGATTTTCTGAAACCTACAGAGATCTGCTATTTTTCCTGCTGCACTTGATATAAACAATATCTTCCCTCTCGCTATTTCTCGAATGGCAGCCGCTGATGTCTTGTGGTATTTTTATCGAAAGTAGATCCTAATGAAGGTGAAAAAATATTCGCCATTTTGACTCAACTGTGTCGTGTGCACACATGAATGCCGTAGAAACCATGAGGCAATCGAGGCAAAGACCCCAGGCCCCCAGACTCTGAATAGCTCCTGGGTGGATGGAGGTAACATCGTGTGGCCTGGAAAAAGTTACAACCAAATTCTCGGCTTATGTACTTTATATTTTACGGTAAATAGTAACAATTAATTCATTTATATGCCAAGTTTTTTCTATAGATCCTAGGATGAGCTTGTGAAACGAAATGGATGATGTCTGAGCCAGCTATAGTGGTCTGCCACCCCTTTGCAGGTGAACTCCGACAGTGCAGCTTACCCAACAAGTTACACCGCAGGGCGTGAACATGCCAGAGTCAGTAGATGCCTGAGCTGTCTATAGAGTTCTACTGTCCCTTTGAAGGAGAATCCCGACGACACTAGAGTCTACACCGATCTGAGACCCTCCGACAGAAGCAGATGTGCGCTGACTGTAGAGGTCTGCTACCAGCTCCGAGGACTAACCCTACATTATAGATACCTGTGCAGATTTGAGCCCAGGTCCAAGCCACACCTCTGGGGAAATGGTTGCGGTCATAGGTAAAATACATTCTGTGTTAGTGTAGATTGGGTTTGTTTAGTCCAATTATGGACTTATTGTATTTTCTAGCAGCAACTCTCACTCCTTACATCTTACACCCATTATACAGCCATCCCAAACTTTTAATAGTTTAATCTAACCTGCTATTGGCTCTACAAATACTGCTTGCATAAGTGGAGAAATTTAAACAATAATACTGAATTCAAAGTAGCAATTTGCAGACAAATCTATACTAATATTTGAGCCCTTTGTTTGTTTGTCCCTTCCTCTTCCAGCTAAAACTACAAAGTCTATAGACCGAATACTAGACATGTAGAATCAGTGATAATCGATTTCTCACATAGGCTAACCTTGAACATCATTCTCTGACTAATCCTCTGTGCAAACAAATATTTTTTTTTTTACATCAGGATTTTCGTCAATCATTCTTCTCATGGCACGAACATCCTTTACAATGAATTTTTTTTTTTTAGCAATTTTTGACGGTCTCTCCTCGTAATTCTAATACAGTGTAAGAAGTTATAAGACAGCTCTGGTCAAGTTCTATGAGCCCTTCCATTCGTTTTTAGAAAAATATTAAACGCCAGAGCTGTGTCCAGATTCTATCAATACTTCCTTTATTTTCTTTCAAATTTATCAGTCGAATCAGGTCATTTTTTTTTATTGGAAGTACTCACAATTTCACTGGTTTCTCTTTCGCGGATTTGATTATTCGTAGTTTTGTAATCAATAGTTATTTTATCAATCTTTGCAGGCTGCTGTGAAAAACTACGAACTACGAAAAATAATGTACAGTTTCGTAAACCATAAAAGTATAGGGCATTACGAGTACAGTACTTTAAAAAGTTATATGATATTAAATTTACAATTAGTTTTTTTTATAATAGACATTTTTAAAAGTTCAAGTATACTCTCTCTCTCTATCTCTATCTCTATCTCTATCTCTCTCTTTCTCTCTCTCTCTCTCTCTCTCTATATATATATATATATATATATATGTACTTGTTTACTGTTTTATTTTATGTACTGTTACTGCTGAGTTATTTATAGATGTTATTATTAAATGTAAAATAAAGTACATAGAACATTCAATGAAGTACTCTTAGAGGAATGGGAGTTCAGCTTTGACAGAGAGTCGACGGGCTTTTCGCTAAATTGAAATTTCGCTAGAGACCTGCACCCTGAATAACCACGAAATTGAGAAGTCGACTATATTTTACTATTCTGTTGATAAATATAATATAATTTACGGAATATTATCAACTACCGTTATTTATTTCTGACTACTATTTACCTTCAGTTTATTTTCTTTGGTTGTTTTCTCATGTAGTCCCTTCAACCAGTGATAGCAAATACGTTTATTAATACTTTTTGCCGAATAATTTTATCTTGAATTAGTTTTTACGCTCTATTAATTTTATATCTTGTTTGAATAATGAAAATAATATAGTTTATCTGGTGGTTTTATTTCGTTTCGTCAAAGGTTTCATTTTGTTTCGTCAAAGGTTTCATTTTGTTTCGTCAAAGGTTTCATTTCGTTTCAGCCACAAATTTCCACATATAGGACTTCCCGACTTTCGACTTTCCAACTTTTGACCTTCCTTATATGGGACCAAAATTTTTGGATATGAAAATTTCATCTAAATATGGGAGTTATACTTCTAAATTTAAGAAAAAATGAATGTAAATGTAAAAAAGACTGCTTGGTCGAACTTGTGTACAAGAGCTGTAGATGATAGTGTGTAAGAGTCTATATGAATTATAGATATACATTAAAAGAATATACATACTGAGAAAATACCATAAATACGTATTACTTTTGGTTGTACTTTTGTTGCAAATATATTTTTAGATTTTGCAAAATAGTCTTTTAATCATAGAGCACAAAATGGGAGAGTGGAATAGGTTGAAATTTTTTAACGTTTAATGCCATGTCACGTGACGGTAAGGAACAAACTCACTGTTATAAAGTTTTGATTTCGTGAATTGACAACAGAAAGAGAAATCTAAAAAATTGGCAAAAATCAGAGTATTAATCGATTTGAATGGAGTTTCTAGTTCTTATTTATTAAAAGACGAATTGAAAAATAATAATTTCCAATCGAAATATCAGAAAGGGAGATCTATTTTCATTTGATTCCTTTCCCAACTTTTATTATTTCAAATAAGTATTATCATTATTTTGCATTTAAGTTTTACACATTTAATAGATAAATCCCTTGAGATATTAATCATGTTTAACTTTTTTAGAAAAGTGCTCACGAATTCCTCCTTTACTCGAACGTGGGATTCTTGTTTTTTTTTTTGTTTTAGTTTGATTGATTTAACATAGCTAAACTGGCTCCAACTGCTCCGCTATAACCCTTAGCTGAGATGGGGGATTCATACCTTTCCCAAAAGCATTAGTGCAAAGGGAACGACAGAAACTCAAACTCGCCCCAACGATTCCATTTTCCACACAAATGACCCCCCTCCATATCTGCTTTACCCAATCATCATCAACAGCAGCAGCATCCGTGATTGGACATCTTTCCCCTAAACTGGCCACACCCCTCTATCATAGGCGTCACGGAGCCAATACTTTCTGAACGTCTTGTTCGGTTGGTTATCTTATTTTCAGTCGGCCACAGTTTTACATATCTTGCGTTTTTCTGACATTTTCGCTAAACGACCAGTCCACTGCCATTTAGCTTTTTAATGGGTTCCGTGATATTTCTGTTTACTTTCTTAATGTTCTGTGCTGCCTAGTGATCTTTCCATGGTCTGCCTCCCCTTTGCGGGAGTACTCCGACAGTACAGTTGACCTTGGTAGTTACTCCATAGCGTTGCGAACATCCCGTAGCCTGGCGGAGTTCAGCATTCCCTTTGAGGGAGAATCCCGACGGTTCGACTATCTGCATCTTTGAGCACAGATCCGAGACACAGTTAGAATACAGGCGAGATGGGTGGGACATATTAGATATATCCAGTGCACTTTGAGGGTAAATCTTTTGGTAAGGATCCATGTTT
The DNA here is from genome assembly GCA_963457665.1 of Thysanoteuthis rhombus. Taxonomy (NCBI): domain Eukaryota; kingdom Metazoa; phylum Mollusca; class Cephalopoda; order Oegopsida; family Thysanoteuthidae; genus Thysanoteuthis; species Thysanoteuthis major. The sequence continues at coordinate 38,590,750 of OY735237.1, read as the reverse complement.
TACCTTTGTAGGTGACTACCGGAAGGGTGTATTGGTTGTAAACCTTTCTTTCAAGAACTAATGAGATTTTCTTGTTCTTGAATGTTGGCTTGGTCTACCGAAAGCTTGCCAACCTTCAGTGATTCTTCGTCTGATTTCTTCTCTTTTTATTTTTCCATGGTTAATTTTATTGTGTGGAATTTAGGTTTAAATACGAGGTTAAGTTCTAATATACGTTGAACCCAGGTCCATTAGGTAAACTTGAGAGGTCGCCTAGGGTGTCGAAATCACGTTAAGTTTGATGCAAAGCCAATTTATAGAGGGTTGAACGAAACAATTTCACTGTTAATGATATCCCGTGGTTGTCTGATATTTTTGCTATATGACCAGCCCGTTGCCATTAGGATTTTCCAATAGTTTCTATGATATTTCTATTTGTTTTCCCCATCGTAAAGGTGTGGCAGACCATGGAGAGATCACAAGACGGCACAGTACAAGCCAGTTTTTTTTTTCCATTCACCTTAATGTTTTTTAACCCTTTTCTCTCCACACCTCACCTCAACAGTAACAAGTATTTTTCTGCCATGTTTCACCATAAAAAAATCTGGAGCAATGTCACCTATACTCTGCTTAAACTATTCAAATGAAAAAGAAAACAAATATTTAATCGTATTCAGAAAATGAGAGATAAGTAAAGAATAATTCAAATAAAAAATCTAAAATTTGAAGATAGAAATAATTTCCAGAAAAATGATACTTTGGAAAATATGTATTATACATAAGATTCCTCGTTTAAAAATCAACCCATTTCACTTTTATTGTGTATTTCATAAGTGAAGTATCGTTTTGTGAAATTGAAATAATATATGTACAACCAAGAGTGATACATATTTATCCATGGTATATACATAGTATATACTTTTTATATATATACAATGATAATTTATATACTCTCTTGTACTTAATCAGCTATTATGCACACGTACGACCAAGCATTTGTATGTTTACTAATTTTTACTTTTTAATTTCGGGGTGTAACTTTGAGATTTACATGATTTTTATTAAATTCACGTATTTCGGTCGTCGCATGTATGGACAGTCGTAAGTAGAGAGGTCGTAAGTCAGGGACTACCTGGATATAAACTATACACACTTACTATTTTTTTGTAATTTCGTTATAGTGTGAAATTTAGAAATCGTAATGCTATTGTCGCTTTGCCTTTGTATTGCATGAAATTAATGAGTTAAACAATGGTTGCAATGAAATTTTAGATTTTGTTCCGATTTGAAGGGAAATGTTTTGCTGTCAGCCGTTTGTACGCTTGATAGAAAACGGAAATAAATGATTGATATAAGTAAATACTTTTCATAGTAGATCTTCCTGATAAATACTTGCAGCCTTGTTATCTTCCCTCAATCTTTTGTAGGTGACTACTGAATTGGCCCTTATTCCTGATAGATATATTTAGAATTTCTTTTACTGAACTACGAGTTGAACAACCGTAGCCACGAAGGATGGCAGAGAGGTCTATCTTTTTTAATATGTGCATGTGTTTATTTGTTTGTTTGTGTGTTTGCATGTTCAAGCACTCCTGGCCACATCATTTTGTCTACAGATTTGAAAATTGGCATCAGTACTCCCCTACGCCTCATCTGAAGAATGTTTTTTTCCCATTTTTTTTTTTAAAAAAAAGGCTTTTTATCTCCGAACTTTATCTTAACGGGTTCATTAATGAAATCTATATCCTCCAAATTCTAGATATTTTTAATTTTTTATCATCATCATCATCATCATCATCATCAGTCTTTTAGCGTCTGTCGTTGGACATAGACCTTCCCCAGGATTTGCCACACTTCTCTATCATGGGCGTCATGGAGCCAGTACTTCCTGAACTTGTCTAGCTCGTCTCTCCATCTAACATTTTGCCGGCCTCGGTTGCGCATGTGGTCTCGGGGAATCCATGTTGTGAGTCCTGATGTCCATCGATTGTCTGCCATTCTTGCAACATGGCCAGCCCACCGCCATTTGAGACTTTTTATGGATTTTATGATGTCTCTAACTCTTGTCTTTTCCCGGATGTACTGTGCTGTTTTGTGGTCTCTCCATGTGAGGCCCAGCATTATTCTTTCATGTGCAAGTTGCATGGTTCTCAATTTACGGGTCTGTCTCTTGGTTAGGTTCCATGTTTCAGCTCCATAAGTGACTATTGGGAGGATGCATTAGTTATACACTCTTCTTTTTAGGATTAATGGTATCTTCTTATTTTTGAAGGTTGAGCTAGCTCTGCCAAAGGTTTGCCATCCTAGTGTGATTCTTCGCTATTCATTTTGGCCACATTAATTCTTTGGTAGGATTTTTTTTTTTTTACATAACTTCGAATTTTGACGCTACGGCTATTCAATTATTGATTGTGATGGTGAGTTTTAAATAAAGTTAAAAAATCAATTTTTATTCTAATAAATCAGCATATGATTAAGTTTGATTCTTTTGCAATGTGAAATGTAGATATTTTGAGACGATAAATATTATCGATCGAAAAGTTTTTAAAAAATCATGTAAAAGTTACTTTAAATCAATAAACGATTAAGGTTATTTGTTTAGTTGTTTATTCATTCCCGATATGAAACGGGACTGGTTAGTCATTCAATAGAAACCACTGCGTGAACAACATTTTTTGGCAGCATGCCATCTTATGGGTGATCAATTACAAATTGGAAAAAAGAAGTAATCAATGAATAGATTACTTGTTTCATCTTTTGTTGGTCTGTGACCAATAAAAAGTCTGAATTTTCAAAAAAAAAAACAGACATGAATGCTGTTGGGCACAAAGTGAAGGGTCAATTCAGCACAAACCGACATTGCAAACTGAACTCCTCATTTGAAACTTAGTAAGGATGCAAACCTAAAAGAAAAAATTTCTAGATATATTAAGGAGTAATTTTTAGCCCTCTACCTCCACTGGTGCAGCCTATATTCGTGATATATAAATACAAAGGCTTCAGTTTTTAAGTTGGTCTGGCTGACTGGCTGGTTATGTTGACAGTTATGGTTGGCGGTTTCTAATATAAATATTTGGGGGAAATAAATACACGAATTTATAAGTAAAACCCAAATGTCACTTCGACATACGTTTGTCGGCTAATTTATAATTTCAAAAATTTTCGAAAAAATCGACAAAAAGGTTTGCGCAGAGGAAATGTTCGTTAGTTGAACGTGCAGACGTGGTTTCATTACATATCAGATTTACGTGCAAAGCAGAGAAGCATGCAACTTATTAAAGTTGGTGCGTCGGCTGAACCAGGATTGTCAGACCTAGGCTATATGGGGAGATAATTCGAGCCGTGGAAAATAATCGAATGAGTCTAGAGTTCAATACCAGCTGCTCGATGGATACATCTGACTGGCATCTACACTATTTCAAAGCCTGTATTGCAGGGGTTTCGAAATACACCAGGAATCCTTCCATTAAAAGAAAATATTTTTGGCCGGCTTTTACTTTTTAGCATTTAATTATTAAAAAGTAATTAATTGATTTTTGACCTTTACAAATAATTTTTATTTCCAATGGATAACTTACGATAATAAAAGTCAAGTCTGGATGTAAACATTTTTACCTCCCTTTGTATTCTACCTCTCCTTTCCAGTTTCCAATATAGCTGTTAGTGAAGAACTGCCATATTGGAAACTGACTCACATGTTTCCATCTATCTTATCTACGTTCTCGACGCCCTTCTCATTTATGTATGCTTTCTTGTGATTAAAAAGCTCCTCGAGTCAAACCTACGAAAGACTATTTTATTGTTACAATTACATTTATTTGAATCCTAATATATGATACAATGTTTTTCGATAACTGTGTGATTGACGATGATGTTGCGCTGCCATGAGATAGGCAATTTCAGGTTTGTTGATCACATATTATGTCAAACATTCACTTGATTTATTGCTTGTTTCATATATGCAGTAACATAGAGAGAACCCGCTTACAAAGGTAAGTTATTCAAGAAGAGCTCATTTAACAACAATGGCCAATAAAGTTGGGAAGAAGCTCTATCTCATTTTATATGTGCGCGTGTTTGTGTGTTCCAGCGCTCCTGGTCGTACTGTTTTGTCTACAGACTTGAAAATTAGTATCAATATTCCACTAAACCTTTTCTTCTTAATTTTTAGGCCTTTTGGATCTTTTTAACAAATTTATTGATAACATCTAAATTCCCTAGAACTCTATCTGACGGACCCTCAAGGGTCTGCGGACCACGTTTTTGAAACTGCTGCTGTATTGGATAGATGTATGAGATGAAGCTCGGATTATCTTCTCCACTGACTAAATCTGGGAACCTTTTGTTGAACTTTTAACCCTTTTAAATAATAAAAAGACAGGAACTACGGAACTCACATTGAAAGAAATGTTCCATACAACATCATTCTTTTAGCCTTCATCGCAAAAGGGGAAAAGCAATCATTCATCTAATACATCTAGTTCTACCAAAAAATATTTAATTCAAGTCATTTAAAATTTCCCCATAGCTCTTGTATATCTAACAAAAATCGCTATTTTCCTAGGTCATCCATACTGTCGCAATTATTTTCAAAGGGGCGACAGACCTCCACAGTCGGCTCGGGCATCTATCTAGAAAAAGAAAACTCCAACAAAGCCAGATACCTAAGGATTTGCTCCCATTGTTTCACATCGGTGGGCCAGGGTACACAAACCTTTGGTTGGAAGGGTGGGAATGGGCACGTACACACAGTACTCCACCAAAAACTTCATCGTGGCCGCCTTAGGGTTATTCACCTATAGAATCTGCTGGAATCTGAGGGGCCACCGACCGACCAACCAGCCCCAGCCAAGTGGGCAACAGAATCTTCTCTCTTTGCTCCTCTGTGTGTCTGTCTGTGCATGTCTCCGGGCACCCCTAGTCACACTTTTAGGGTTACGACATGGAAAAGTTTTGTTTTGTTTTTCAAAAAAGTGCTTTCAGGGATATCTATGATCATCTTGAACCAACAATGCCGAAATCTTGTGCTGCTATTATCTCATTGTATCATATTAAAGATCTATTTCGTTTACGTAATTTCAGATAGAATATTTATTTCTTTTAGATGATTTTGGATAATTAGTTAAGTTACATGCATGAACTACGGTGATTCATTTGTACGAGGTGCGGATATATGCATATTAAAAAAATGTATAAGTATCAGAACCGATTCGCTGACTCATTCTCTCTAATCCTATTCGTCGAAATAGCGCACTAATTGTAAACTAGCTGATATACCCATCTACGGTTGGTAAAGGGTTAAGAATTGGATCGCAGCTGGTTATAATGAGATGTTTTTGCTCTGTCTTCAATCTACGTATATATGATGACTTTCGTGCTTTTATAAAAAGTAAAAAAGATTTTAAATCTGAGAAACATGAGACTGATCTTTTTCTTGACTTGATGGTTAGAATAAAAAGTCATAAAGTACCTATGTATTCATGTAATTGCATTGGAGCTCTCGGTGATGTTCGTGGACATTTCATTAAAAATCTACTCACGATTGATTCACTATTTGCTTGAACTATATCAAAGAGTAGGCTTCATTTTATTTTAATGAACAAAACGTTTAATGAAATCTCTAAAATGATATTAATAATATTTTACTGCACAGATGTGAATGAAAAGGTAGAAATTATTCATTATTTCAATCGTAGACCATGTATTTTTTCTTGGTCCCGTTTGGGGTATAAATGTAAACTAAATCTTCCAGGTGCAATTTCTTCTTTTCTGATTTAGTGAGTGATTAATGAAGTTATTTGTGGATTAACGTTTTCATTGCGTACCACATATTAAAGATAATTGCCTTTTATTTGAAGTTCATAATTCTAGTTTTTTCTAAATTTTTATATAACTGATAAATATTGAAGTAAATCAGTTTGTTTGTTCTTGTTATATTTTGGGTGAAGCTGGGCGGAAGAGTACCTTTATGGTAATATCACGTTCCTTTAGTGCATATGTTTTGAATGTGTGTTATTTTCTTAAATAAAGACCATGTTCTTCCTCTTCCCAAGTCAGTAAAACTATTTGTTCGTACTGATGGTGAGCTGATAAATGCAGTTTCTGATAGAGCCAAGTTTTGCAAAACTGCTACAAAAGTTTTACTGGGGATCGATCTTATCAATTTTTTTCACTTATTAAAACCTTTATCTGGGTCCAATAAATATACATACAAAGTTCAGTAGGTCTGCATCAAACTGTTTGGCCGTCTATAGAGGACAGACGAGAAAACCTTCCCAATGATTACTATACTGCTCTCACTTTGCAAGAACTTTATCCATTTTTCAACATATAGAATATAAAAATGAATGATGACAAATCCATGAAAACAAATAATGAAATCTGGCTGTGTTTTTTTTCGACTTGTGCAATTCTTCGAAGCAAAAACACCGTTGTGATTTCAGACTCAGTCGTTGGAATCATGGTGGCATCTCTTCAAAAGAAAACACAGCATCTTATAGTGGTATAAGCTGTTGGATGAAGCAATTGCTTCCATGTTAAAAACGAACAGTCTGGTTATGAGAAGTATAATCTAGATTTTTATTCTTCGTTCTCTTTTCAAAATCGTGCACGGGTCATCCTCTTCGATGGATAGGACGGTGCTGATGATTCTCACAGCTATGCTTCCATCATATATTTCAGACAAAAAATAAACGAGATTCAAATTTCTGTTTCTCTTTTTTGAGAAGTGCAACATTTCCGTCTAACCTCCCAAGTGGAATTAGCTGACAACTAACTCCTTACTACTAAGAATTTCTTATTCCCCCGTTTGCTCTCTGTCAAAAATCTCTAAATATGTGTCCCTCAACACACACACATACAAACAAAAGGCTAATCCATATGTATATATATATATATATGTGTGTGTGTGTGTGTTATTTATGTCACACTCACGTCTACTCATTAGTTTGCAAGCTTTATTTGGAGCAGTCAATCCTTACTATCGCCTGTCACAGTTCATTAAGACATACTTAACTCTTAACAACCAAATTAGCTTCTTAATGGCGCTTTCGAAGCCATCCAGTCTGAAATCGAAACTATAGAAATGTCGGCCAAGTCAACTTGGTCGACATTTCTATAGTCTTTGGGCTAAATGCTCTGACCTGTTTTATTAGCTTGGGAAAACGGGAACAGAAACACATACACATCAAAACATAAAACTGATACCTTATCTTTCGATGCATAAGCGAAAATACAAAGATTCTGGCCTTGTGTCTCACTTTGTAACACTGGTTAAGTACTCAATAGAGACGTGATCTATGTCTTCTGATGGTAGGCCGTGTTAGGGTGAACGATGACAAAATGCAAAGTGGGAGATCAATGAATAAATTACTTCTTTCGTCTTTAGTTGGGCCGTGATCATTGAAAAGTCTGAAAAAAGCGTGAAAAAAAGAAGTTTGAAAGCTTTCAGACACAAACTGAGTAACCAATTTAACATAAACTTGCATTGTAAATTGAACCCCAATTAGGACCCAATGGGGGGGGGGAGATTCTGATTGATAAACATTATGAATGAATATTTTTTAACTCTCTTCCTCCTTTGGCTAGGCCTGTAAGCGTGATACATAACTACCCAGCCAGTTTGACGAATTAATTAATGTGACAATTCATTCTTAGATCTTCCTCGTGAGTAATAGAGCCGAACCATAGCGAAGGCACTTAATGGAAAGAGCTATGGAAATATACTCTCTATCATTAAACTCCTATTAAATCTTACACAATCTTCCTGCTTACAGCAGAAAGAGAATAATATAAGGATTAAACATCGTAATATGATTTAGCAAAGTTCAAATCAACTCGAGTCAATAATAGTCGGACAAGAAAGCAAGCGAATATGAACCAATCAGAACGCAGTTTAGCCTTCACTGCAAACAATCAAACCAGGGTTGCCAAATTAGCCAAATATCGGTTCAGTTTAAAAAAAAATATATATTCAATGAGTTTATAAAATTATTCGCATCTTTCGTGGTTTTTACACCGGCGTTAACGATTAAAATCTCTCAATGGATACGATCTAGACAGAATGAAAATAAATGTGATGTCAAAGGCCTTTGCCCGGCAGTTGACTTATAACGGCTGATTTTGAGTGTTATATATATATATATATATATATATATATATATATATATATATATATATATATATATATATATATATATATATATATATAAGAGAGAGAGAGAGAAAGTATGTATGTATGAGTGTGGCTCGCTCGCTTGGCTCCATGGGTTAAGCCTGTATTTCATGTTATGTAATATCCGTAAGGAAAAAGAGTTACTTATATCGGTCAATTTCTGCAGTGGTGCATTGCAAAAAAACTGTATCAAACGGAACATTTCCATGTTGGGAATTATGGAACAAGCTGTTGAGCACACGTTGCTAAAATAGAATATCTTATTTTCAAGCGTCTGCCATTGACCTTTATATTTTTCTTTTTGATATTTTTTTGTTTTTGTTCTTTTTTTTGCTTTGCATCACTGGAGAACGAGACTGGAAAAAATGAATATTTCCGAACGGATATTATATGTTACACCCGAAGAAGGCCATAGAATGAGTCAACCGAGACGTTATGGTAACATCAAAGATGAAAAGAGGAGATTGGATCACATGGAAAAAAGTTGGAATGAAGGTTTTTAAAAGCCAAATTTAGGAAAGTGGTCTCTGGTTTATATAAGTTCAATTGAAGAAATATATATATATATATATATATATATATATATATATATATATATATATATGTGTGTGTGTGTGTGTGTGTGTGTGTGTGTGGAGAGAGAGAGGAAGTATGTGTGTGTGCGTGTGTGTGCGTGTGTGTGCGCACTGCGATTACTCGATAATTTGGCATTGAAATCTGCCAAATATATTAGTTAGCACACAAGTCAAAGCAGGGTTGAGTTTGTTTTTTGGCTTAGCGTTTCTCGAAAAAATCTGATAGAATAAATGTAAAATAACAGATTATTGATCTAAATTTGGACATAAAATGTCGAAGTTGTCAATGGATCTACGTTAAGATATAAATATATATGACTTGTCAACATTGGAATAAAATAACCGAAATACTTCAAAGCCGTAGTTTTGTACGAGAGACTGAAAATCATTTCACATTACTATTATGGCCGACTGCTCAACACCTTCCAAACATGCACTTTTTGAACAGGCATAAATTGCCCAAAGAATTCATTACGATAGCGATTAAATTTTCCATGTATTCAAGGTAACAAATGCTACTATGAAGCACTCAGAAATCACATACCTCTACCAACGTCACTATTACTAACAACGGAATAATAGCAGTTCAATACTATATTTCTATTATAATGACGTCATTGCTGACATTGCACTACACTCCTATTACGATGATGTAACTATGATGACGTCATTACTGGGTTATTACATCCGAAACGCCAAAACATAATCCTCTCTTGCAATGTTAACAAAATTGCAAACAAATTCTAGATTTCCCACAGAATTCAATCAATTATTCCTTGTATAGAAATTAACCGAAAAAAGGGGGGAAAATAACAAATGAAGAAAAAGAAATCATTTTGTCAAACTCCAGTCTAGAGTTGACTTTTGTTTCTACCGTGACAAGAACAAGGATAACAAGAACAACCCTCATCAAATTTAGAGGAGTGAACTCTTCACTGTTTGTCTATCTGGTTACGTAAAACCAAACTGATAAAATTAATATTTACCTGCAGTGATTTGAAATCATAATAATATGTCTCGAAGACAGTGCAACTGAGCTACAGTAACAAATCTTACATACCGACAAATATATTTATTGTATATTACAGTGTTTGGAAAGAAAGTTCGTACTTCACGGCTATAAATTATAAGCCAACTAAGACAAAACGAAAAGTGTACAGAACGATGTCTGGATTTAGTTCATCATCCCTTCTATCCAGCAGTGTATTGTTTATAGTGTAAAGGTCAACGTCATGGAGGATGGAGACTTTAAAGAAAAAATGATTTCTTTAAGTTTTTCGACAGGGAATCAAAGATATGCCTTCCCATCAGGCTGCTGTTATTCACTGTTATTCACTGGCATTTATTTTCATCTCTTTCTTAAAAATACATAATTGCTTTTCAAACATCCTGATAAAATACAAAAGTAATAGTAATCTAAAGTCGGAAGTAGCAGTGGAGTCTACCTTAACCCTAATCCTGCAGCAGACAGGCCTATTTTATCTATACCCCTTATTTTTTTTCCAGATCTGTTCTTAGGTCTAGACTTCCTCCAAGTAAATATAGGGGATGATGGGCCTTATCCTATCACGCTTGCCCATGTGTCTGCGGTGGGGAGAGATGAATACATACCTTTTGCTGGGAACTTTCAGGATCTCCAAATAAAGCTAGATTTACTGAATGACAAAGGTAAAGTTTGGTCTTCACTCGAACTTCAGCTTGAAACAAATGTCATGTACGACAAACATGAAGAGAACAAAAACAACGATCAAAATCGAAAATGCAGAACTGGAGAAAGTAGACTACTTATTTATCCAGGACAAGGAATCTCCATGAAATCCTCAAAAGAAGAAGAAATCAAGCGAATAATCAATTAAGGTTGGCAAGCTTTCGGTAGAGCAAAACTCGATCTTCAAGAACAAGAAAATCCTATTAATCAAAAGAAGGGCGCACAACCAGTGCACCTTCCCGATTGTTACTTACGGAGCTGGAACATGGAACCTGACCAAAAAATCGACCCTCAAACTGAAAACCACGTTTGGAGAGAACCATGCACAACATCACATTGAGAGATCAAAGCACAGTATATTTGAGAATAAAAACAGGATAGTAAAAACACGATTGTATTCATTTGGAAAAATCAAATGGCAATGGGCTGGACATGTTGCAAGGATGTTAAAAAAACGTTGGACATCAAGACTTACAATGTGGATCCCTAAAGATCATATGCAAAACTGATGCCAACAGAAAATAAGATAGCGTGACAAACTAGACAAGTTCAGAAAGTATTGACTCCGGGACGCCAATGAGATCCAGCGAATCCTGGGAAAGGGCTATATCCAACGATGAACACTAATAGTCTGATGATGATGATAAACGCAAACTGTCTCGACCAGAGTTTGAACCTGACTCACCGATCCCATTCTCCATGTTGATAAACGTTTGGCTACTCGTACTCTCCTTCATTCATCTGTTCGGCTAATATTATTCCTTCCGATTTATTTTTCAAATTAAAAGTACATGTTGTATTTGAAACCGTCAGTCAAATCAGTTAACAGTTTTCAAGTGAGTCTGAGAGTCTGACTGCCTATCTATCAATGCATGGGTCATACACACAGACTGCACCAATGGAGTTAGAGGGCTGAATATTTGAATATTTTCTCCTTATACCAAGAAAAATTTTTGCAAATTCAGACTCTATTAGTGATCACAGTCGAACAAAAAAAAAATAAAGAAGCTACACATTCAGTGACCACCACTATTTCCAATTTTTTAATTAATCATCCCTAACACGACCTGCTGCCAAAAAACGTTGGTCATGCGATGGTTTCTATTCTTTTGAGTTACTAACCACGCCTGCTTCTAATATAAAACATCTGAAGGTATAGAGAAATCGATTCACTGTTTTTCAACAATATCTAATTGATCACTCCCAACACAACATGCTGCCAAAAGATGGTCAGGTAATAGTTTCTATTGAGCGACTAACCAGAGTTACTGTTATCTGAAGTAGTCTTGATCTGTTTATTCCAGTTCGTTCTATAGACATTGTTATATGGTCGGCTTTCCAACTACGCTGTTTGTTATCAAGATGTACTTTTGAAAGGATTTGGCAACAAAAGAGTTACAGAACACATTCCCAAAAGTTATTTTCGAATTGTCAATAATGTAATTGTAGTTCAAAAGAGCCTGTTACCATAAGCGGAACTGTTTTGGGGTTTGGCTTTCCTGGGGGTTGAGGGCAGCAAAATCAGTGCGAGATGGAAATCAGGTAAACAAATCCAAAATATCAATCATTCAGAAAAGATCGCTTTCTCCTTATCTTGAAATGTTTTATATTGGGAACAAATCTGGTTAATCACTCGATAGAAACCGTCAGATGACCTCCAGCACGCCGTGTTGAGGGTGAACATTTAAATATTTGCAAATCAAGTGATCAGTGGATAAGTTACTTCTCTCGCTTTGGAGAAGGGGCAGCAATCACTAACGGAAGGCAAAATTTTCAAAAATTATACATGTATGTTGCCAAACATACCCTAAGGGACCAATGTAGTATAAATTTACATTGCAAATTGTAACTCACCTCTAAAAACAGATTTTTTTTTAAAAGTTTTTTTCCCTGACAATCAAGAGTAAATGTTGAATTTTTTCGCCTTCCACTTCAATTGGTACAATAAACATATACTCACATAGCCAGTCAGACAGACCAGCCTAAAAACTGGAGAAACCCTAGTTGACAGTTTTGTTTGAAGGTTTCTAACAGTTCTTTCCTGTTTGTATATGGTCATGTATGAAGGGAAAACCAAAGCACATGGGATCAGAAAAATTCAAGGTAGAAACTAATTCTATTTATATATTTGGGTAAAAAAAGAAACATCAACCCGGTTGACTGTGAAAGAGATTATATAAAGATAAGAAAGTCATATCTCTCTAAGCTGGTGGTCACTTCTCCCCCTCTGATCCACTATGCCCCAGCCCTAGTAAACCATGACACGGGAATCAACATAAAATCGAATGAGTTGATGTCCCTGGGTAAAACCAAGCGCGCGTTTTATGAAAGCGCTATTGACTAGTAGTACTTTGCAAAAGTTGGTCATAAAAGTCTCAATCAAACATTCATTGATACTAAAAGAACTATAAATTACTCAGAGAGCGCACACCTCTGTCAACGCCTTTTTTCTGGAGAGTCGATGGTGCATGGATTTGTCAAAATTCTAATCAGAACTTCCATGGCTCATTGCTTACCTTTCAACAAAATTTCATTGAGATTCATTGAGAACTTGTCAAGATATCGTGTGGATAGACATGACATTCTGGCAATGTATTGTGGTGCAGACATATAAATCCCTAGGCGCAGTAATATTGCATAGATTCATCCTAAAATTTAATCATGTTTTTCGAAACCTATTGTATACATCTCCGTCAAATTCATTGAGAACTTTAATAGATATTGTGTGGCCAAACGAGAGCGTATAGATAAAGGCATGAAAAAAACGGAAAGATATTTCTAAATCAAGATAAAATCCATGTGTCTGTCTCAAAATTTAACTACTTCTCTCTTACCTCATTGCTCATTCTTCAATAGAATTTCATTCAAATCTGTTCAGTATTTTATGAGAGGTGATCCACTGTGTCCCACACATACCATTTAGAAAGATAATCTTACATCTCTCTAAATCGCGTGCCAAGTGATCGCAGTTTGGACATAAATAATCCTAACATAATCTCAATTTCACCTCATATAGCATAATTAGAAGATTTTTGATAGCTGTGGCTCCATAATGAAATAGAGATTATTTCTGGATATTACTTCTGGCTTAAAATTAGGTGCCTCAGCTTGAACACCGTACTGCAATGCTCAATCAGATGTGTTGACTTAAGGTGATGATGTAGCAGCCGTACTGGTGTGTATTTGCATTTCTATAAAATCGTCACGATTCACTGTGCCCCATGACCCACTGTTCCCCGGTTTTCCCTGTTTATTGTTTATTCATGGTACCGTAACCCAGAAAGACTGAACAGGGTGAGCAGAAGCTTATAGCGCTACAAACTACAAATGCCCTCAATTGAATTAATCGAATCCGAGGGATCTTCAACTGATACATTATTTCTAAGGAGGGTGTTCAATATTATGATATAAGTATCATGTTGAACTAAACCTTTATTTTGTGTCCATTGACACTTATAGAGTAGTTTCCTTTATCTATTTATTTTTTTATTCATTTATTAGAAGCCAAAGCTGTCACGAAAACTGTCAACATTGATTTCTTCAATTTTCAAGTTGGTCTAGCTGGCTGACTGGGTATGTACATATCAAACATACAGGCTGTACCAATGAAGCTAGAGTCATACCAACATTTAATCCTTATTTTGTCTTGAAAAAAAGATAAGCTTTTAGTGGGGGGGGGGTAATCTACAATCTAAGTTTATGCTAAATTTGACCCTAGTTTGTGCCTGGTTCTGTTTATTCTTGCTTTGTTTTTAGTTCTTTTTTTTCGTGAAAATTCAGACTTTTTTAGTGATCACCACCTTAGATTTGCAGACAACATCGTCTTTTTCGCAGAGAACCTACACGACTTCCAACTAATGCTAGACGATCTAAACAAAGAAAGCAAAAATTCGGCCTACACATGAACTTCAGTAAAACAAAAATCATGTGCAATAATCATGTTGAGAATAAGAACATAACTGTCAATATAGAAGATGCAAAACTCGGCAAGGTAGACCACTACATCTACCTTGGACAACAAATTTCCATGAGATCGTCAAAAGAGGAGGAAATCAAGCAAAGAATCACTTTGGGATGGCAAGCCTTCGGCAGACCAAGCTCAGCTTTCAAAAACCAGATGATCCCAATAATCCTAAAAAGAAGAGTATACAACCAATGCATTCTCCCGATAGTCACCTATGGAGCTGAAACATGGAACCTAACCAAGAGACAGGCCTGCAAACTGAGAAGTATGTAACATGCACATGAGAGAATTATGCTCAACCTTACATGGAGAGATCACAAGACAGCACAGTATATAAGAAAGAAAACAGGTGTCTGTGACATCATAGAAACTATTAAAAAACTCAAATGGCAATGGGCAGGCCACGTTGCAAGAACGAAAGACAACCGATGGACATCACGTCACACAACATGGATCCCCAGAGATCACATAAGAAACCGAGACCGATAGAACACAAGATGAAGAGATGAACTTGACAAATTCAGGAAATACTAGCTCCGCGATGCCCATGATAGAGAATTGTGGCGAATCCTGGGGTGGGTCTATGTCCAACGACGGGTGTTAAAAGACTGATGATGATGATGATTCAACAAAAGGCGAGAGAAGCAACTTATTCATATGTCACCCCTTTTTCCAATTTTTCAATTGATCACTCCCAACACGCCATGCTACAAAAAGATGTTGGTCATTGGACAGTTTCTATAATGTGATTAACCTGACCTATTTGCGATGGGATATTAATTCGTTACAAAGGGAGGAGGTCCTTAAGCGAGTGAGACGTAAAAACTGAAAAAATATGCACGTATGTAGTAAAAATCAAGAATACTTTATCTCAATGGGTACACAGGTTGTCAGTCGATCACTGAGGTTAAGCAACGTCGGGTCTGATCGGAACCTAAATGGATGACCGCTTTGGAGTACCAGATACCGTAAGCGAGAATGGGGAAGTGATTTACGCTAATTCGAGTGCTTATCGCCTCCAAATCTACATTCACTTGTTGCAAAAACTTCCAGGAACACAAAGAAAAAATTGAGATATGTGAAGCCTGGGCAGGAACGGCGATTGCCATGGCTAGCGTTAGGGCACTTACTATCTAATTACAATTATAGAAATCTCTGTCCGTGTATGTGTGTGTGTGTGCACTAGAATTACCCACCATTGTACGAACGAAGATCGCCAGATATATTTGTCAGCAGAGCCTTGTCGATTTTTTTTTTTTTTTTGATCAGCGGTTCTCGAAAAATATAATGAAAAAATACAGATGATAGATCTTTTATCTAAAATTATACGTATGAATATAGATACGAAATATAGGAATTACTAAAAGATCTAATTTTAGACATAGAATATCTAAATTTGCAATAGATGGAAATTTAGATTTAAAATATCAGAATTTTCAATAAGTCTGAATTTAGGTATAAAATATCTAAATTTTCAATATATCTAAAATTAGATGTAAAATATCTGAATTGGCAACATTGAAAAGGAGTAATCGAAATGCTTCGAAGTCGTAGTTTTGTACGGTGGACGAGAAATCATATCAAATGATTATTATGGCAGGTTGCTCTACATACCATAATGTCCAGTACTCTCCAAACATGCACCATTGGAATGGACTCCGGTGATATTTTCTCATTCTGCACTTTCTCTATCCTCTAATGGTTCTGCCTTCTTTCATTCCTGGAATCTTTCTTTTGTGCATGAAAGAAAAATCTCCAAGAAGTATTTTTGCAAAATTGCCAGAATCCCCATGAAAATACTTTACAAAAATAGCGTTTACTCTAATGAAGCTCTCCATGCAGGAAGGAGCTGAATATTGGAAAAAAATAAAATAAAGGTAGGTAATTTGATGAGTACATAATTTACTTATTTCACTCACCTAAAAAATAATAAGATTTTCAGATGTAAAATGAATGATGATAGAACTTGGTGTAGTTGGATATTTTAAAAATCTAAACAATGCTTCAAGATAGCTGTTAAAATGCGTCGATAATAAAACTATTTTAGCGATGTATAAAAAGGTTTTAGTCGGACCAAGTTAGAGAGAGAGACTCAGTGGCGGCGCCAGCATTTTGTACCAGCCCAGCAAGGTTCGGTATGAAAACTATGAAGACAGACAAAGATATATATATATATATATATATATATGATTGATAATAAGCATTAAGATTTGAATTAGGAAACATTAAATTTGGCAAGGCTCGGGTAGGGAAGCTGATAGCCCGGTCAATACCGGGGCTTGCCATGGTCAGGAGTTGCCAGCAGAACGAGCATGAAATAGGCTCCAAGGCATGAACCAAATGATTTTGAATTAATTGCAAATTTTTATTCTTAATCAAAATCAAAATAATAATAGCAGATCAATAGAAACCGTCACATGACCTATATATTTTAGAAGCATGCTGTATTGAGGTTGATCAGGTAAAAAAATCAGAAAACGGGAGATCAATGAACGAGTTACTTCTCTCGCTTTTCGTTGGATCATTAAAAAGTATGAATTTTTAAAAAAAGAAAAAATAATGTTGGGGACCAATTCATCATAGAGTTACATGGTAAATCGAACCTAAAAACCTACTCTGAACACTAAAAACCAATGGGGGCCAAAAAACTAAATATTTACTTATTATCATGTCTAGCAAAAAGCCCCCTTGGGGGGTACCCCTCTAGCTATAATAATCCAGCCAGTACTTGTGATGCATACGCAGCTAGTTAGCCAGTCAGCCACTCAGCCAGGCCAACTTTAAAACTTGGGAAACCCATGATGACAATTTTGGTTGGCAGTTTCTAACACATGTATTATTTGAATCTAATCAAAAATGAAGAGTTATATATGGCTCAGCACCAAGGAGCCTATAACTATTTTAACTGGTATTTTTTAAATAATTCAAGTATTCTAATTTTTGAGTCTTTTCAAGTTACAACTCAATTGAAGCTGTTTTAATACATATCCATCAGACATAAAGTCTTAAGAGTTTCTATAATGCAAATTCCATTGTTACGTCCCAACAGACTATCTCATTTTTTTACACCCCTTTAATTGTTTTATTAGTTATGTTATTCACAGGGACTAATCCATTATAAGTTTCAGGTTATGACAGGAATAGAATAGAACAATCATACAACCAATCCATTTTAAGTTCTAGGTTATAAGAGGAATAGAACGGAGCAACCATACAACCAGTTATACAATTAGACATACTAATTTAAATGGATTATATTGATTTTATATGCATAGATTTTTCATTATGAAAACAATATGAAGTACAATAAAAAAAACACTGGGAATTGGGCCGAAGAAACTAATGAGTCTTGGACGGAGTGGGAAAAAATCTTTGAAAAGGCGCTACCCTTGAAGAATGTGCCCGAAGGGAGCGACCGCACCTCTGCCCCCTTCTATCTACGTATTATGTATGTGATGGAAATCTTCGGAGGATAAATGGGAACCGAAAATGTTAAAGGTTACCTTGGTCAGGTTCTAATTTCGGAAGCATCCCCCCCTTCTATATGCTTGATGTTTTTCTTGTAAACAATATATCTACTCCATGGATGTTAAACTTTCAACTGATGTACAATTATATGTTTGTTTGTTTGTTTGTACATCCTCAATATCCGAGACTTTAACTGTATCGAGTGATAACGTCTCATAAATATCTGGATGCACATTGAATGTATATAAACATTTATTTTACTTCCAAAACCAGATGAGTTCCAAGCGAAACGTAGTGAATGCGTCAGACTTAACACTTTACTACCACTTCAAGAGTCAGCTTCTCTTATCTCTTACGCTTAGCAATATATATATATATATATATATATATATATATATATATATATGTGTGTGTGTGTGTGTGTGTGTGTGTGTGCGTGCGTGTGTGTGTGCGTGGAAAGAGAGAATAAAAAATGAATACAACAAATTCTATATATATTTTTCATGGATGTTATTCTGAATGTAAAGTAAGAGCAAATTATCTGATATATAAACGCGGAATGTAACTATAAATACATCGTCTATTTCAAAATCTTGTAGAGTGAAACAGCAGTTAACTGTTGCAATAGACTAAATTCACATAAAACATATACATACATATATATAGGTGCATGCATACATATATGCAGTAGTCCCACTTCATGATACGGCTGTTGCAGTCCAAGAAAGACAACCGCATTATAGAAACAAAAGTCAATTACCAGTTAATCAAAGAGGTGTTTTCATAACAAAATCAAATGCATTATGGGTAAAACACCATATAATTATGTAATAATTGACTGTGAATAGAGGAAAGTCAATATTTCGGTTATATCAAGTAATTCTTTTGATGAAGTTATGTTTTTATTTGCTGTTTTTTGGACAAGTTGGCGATGATATAAGGGAGAATGTTGAGGTCAATGACCTATCCGTCTTATACAGAGAACCGTGCTATAGAAAAAAAAAACACACACGCCATATCGAAGGCCGCCTGTCTAATCACATCTGGCTGCGGAAGATCACAGGAAATGCTTGTTTTTATGGATGTTTTTCCCTCCTATGGCATTTTCATTGACCTATTCTCAGAGGTTTATTAATGGCCCTTCCTTTTCCCACGAGTTTACCAAAACATTGTTAATCACAGCTACCCACAACAGACTTGTTTAAACACTGTTGTTAGGTTGACGTTATTCGTATGTTCTGACATTTATACTGACAAGTGGGCAGCAGATTCTTTTTTTTGCTCGTCTGTGTATATGTCTCTCTCCAGGTGCTCCTGGTCACATTTTTGAGGCTACAAACTTGAAAATATGCTTGAGTACAAACTCTTTTCTTTTCTTTCCTTAAGAAAAATGATCTATGTTTTAAAAGTTATTTTAGATAATATTTTTAGGTAACTAGCTCTGGCACACGTGTAAACTATGGTGATCCACTTATGTGAGTTGTGGATATATATATATATATATATATATATATATATATATATATATATATATATATATATATATATATATATATATATATATATATATATATATATATATATATATATATATATATATAGCGTGAGTAAATATAACGCTTAAACTCAGTCCTACTGATCGTCCAGTTCTGTGTTGGTGTAAAATGCCAGTCTCTGGGTCTGAAGCGACGGTTTCGATCCTACCTCATGGTTCTGTAAGGCATATTGGATAGTCTATAGTCACACTGAGGAGTTGTGATACAACAAAACAGCTGAATGTGGATAGCTTTATTATTATTATTATTTCGGAATCTCACACCAGTTGCCTGGTGGTAACCGCTGGAGTTTGAGTGACAGCAAGTCTCCTCAAGTCTCCAGCCCTCCTCTCCTAGTACTCATAGGTCGCAGTAATTTTGCGATTTACAGTTTCACACCGGTTGCCCAGTGGTTATCGCTGAAGGCTGAGTGACAATAAGTCTCCTCAGGTCTTCAGCTAACGTTTCCTCTCTCTTTCGCATATCATGACAGAGCTACGATTCGTTGCAGTACTTATATCTCTAGCACCTTCCTCAGTACCCGTGCAGTTCCAAGTTGTGCTGTGGTCTGTACGGTCTCTATCCTCCCCCTAATCCCGATCTCCTCCAGTCTCTCCCTCAGCGTTTTGGGGACAGTTCCTAGTGCTCCCACTATGACCGGTACTACCCTGGTTTTCATGTTCCACATTTTCTTCAACTCCCTTGCTAGGTCCTGGTATTTTTCCCTTTTTTCACCCTCCTTCTTTTTTACTCTATGGTCTGCAGGCACAGCAACGTCTATTATTTGGCAGGCCTTCCTTTTTTTGTCTACTATTACTAAGTCCGGCCTTCTTGCCTGGATGAGGTGGTCAGTTTGGATGTCAAAGTCCCACAGTAGTTTGTGGTTGTCATTCTCCAAAACTGCCTCTGGCTTGTGCTGATACCACTTTTCCCCATGGTTGAATCCCATTTGTTTACTTAGTTCCCAGTGTATCATCGTTGCTACTCTATCGTGTCTATGCTTATACTCCTTCTGGGCGAGTTGACTACATTCACTAGTTATGTGGTTTACTGTCTCATCTCTTTCACCGCACATGCGGCATTTGCTGTTTGTCTGAGTTCTGTCGATTTTTGCTTTTATGTAGTTTGTCCTTATGCTTTTGTTTTGGGCTGCCATGATGAGCGATTCTGTTTCTCTCTTAAGGTTTCCCTTTCGTAACCACGTCCATGATTTCTCGTCTGCTATATCTTTTATCTGTCTTTTAAACTCGCCGTACAATTTTTTCCCTTCCCACTTTTCTTTTCTAGTTTGCTGTACCGTTCCATTGCTTTCTACTTTGTTTGTTGCACTATCCCTCGCGCTCTTTATGATTTCTTCACTATTTGTTTGCACATATCTATCTAGGACTACTTTAGCTCTCTGGACACAATCTTCTATGCTGATGAGCCCCCTACCACCTTCTTTTCTCTTAACGTATAGTCTATCTGTATCATCCCTAGGGTGTAATGCTTTATGCATCGTCATAAGTTTCCTTGTTCGCCTATCCATTGATTGGAGCTCTTCCTTTGTCCATCCTAGGAATGGTCCTGTATACCTAACTACTGACACAGCCCAGGTGTTCATTCCTTTTATTAGATTTCTGCTATTTAATTTGGTTTCTAATATTTTCCTTATCCTTCTAAGGTATTCCCTCTTAATCTTCTCCTTCATCTCTTCCCGTTTTATCGTATCACATTCAAGGACACCTAGGTACTTGTATCGGTCTTGTGCAGTCAATGCCCTAATCTTGTTGTTGTCCGGAAGTTCAATTCCCTCAGTCATTGAAAGCCTTCCTTTGTGCATCACCATGATTGCGCATTTTTCTATCCCAAACTCCATTCCTATGTCCTCACTATATTCCCTTACTTCGTTGAACAGAGTCTCAAGCTCTCCCCTGTTTTTCGCAAACAATTTAATATCGTCCATGTACATTAAGTGGTTGACCTTTCCTTTTGTTTTAGAGAAGTGGTATCCTTTGCTGTTTTTCAGGATTCTGTTAAGCGGTATCATTGTTAGAACAAATAATAGTGGGGACAACGAGTCCCCTTGGAAGATCCCCCTTTTTATCCCTACCTCGGCTAGTTTGTCCCCTGCGGCTGTCAAATCTACTTTCCAGTCTTTCATTGAATTACCAATGAATTTAACCACCGGTTCGCTAATTTTGAACATTCTAAGGCATTCGAGTATCCAGCTATGTGGAATCATATCGTATGCCTTTTTGTAATCTATCCATCCCATTGCGATATTCTTTCTCCTTTTCCTTACTTCTTTTAAGATTATCTGGTCTATGTAGAGTAAATCGTTTGCCCCTTTGGTTCCTATCCTATGCGTGTGAACGTGTATTAAGAATGATTATACATTGTGTTATATCATTTCAAATAGATTTTCAATATGATATAACGCAATTTATAATCATTCTATCGGATCATATATCCATTTCTTAATATATAAATACATTTGTGTGTGTGAGTATCTACGTACCTAGTGTACAGATTCCGTCCAGCCCTAGCCCCTTCAAACGTTGCACACATGAGTATGGAAAACACTTTTTTTTGTTTCCACCCCTAATAGGTTCTGTTTGGGGATGCAATGCAATTATAAGCTGAATTGGTCCTTTCGTTTATGTTCACACTTGATTTTGAAGATTTAGACCACTGTAGTGATCACTGACCAACAAAGGGCAAAAGTGATAACGTATTTATTGATCAGCCTTTTTTGCAGTTTCTTCAATTGATCAACCCTAACATGCTGCCAAAAGACACTGGTTACATGACGGTTTCTTCTGGGTTACCAACCAGACTTGTTCAATTAATTATTTTAGTTTAATTATTCATATCTTGTCAATAAGACAGCCTGGTACAGTTATAGGAGCTCTCTCTCTCTCTCTCTCTCTCTCTCTCTCTCTCTCTCTCTCTCTCTCTCTCTCTCTCTCAATGGCCCAATGGTTTGCGTTATTTATCATGGTATGGAGATTGGTCTCCTCTTAAAAAGATTAATAGGAATCGCCACGGGAAGGCTCTCTATATGATCCCTTTTTATTTACTTAAGTGGTCCCCATGAGAACCCGACCTATTTGGCCCAGATCCAATTCAACATAGAGCTTTCTGTTCACATAGTTCGACAGTAAATCAATAAAGTTGTTTTTTCCTTTGTAATGTACGGGCAGGTGTTTTCTTGGAAAATGTTCATTTCATTGTTAACTATTCGATTAAGATACGGGTTGTCGTCTAGCATCAACAACACGGGTGGTATCTGGATAACTGGAGCTCACTGCTCTGTAGAGTCAAGTCCAAGTGGTTCAGGATTCGTTCCGGGATCTAACAACCAGCACTCTCGTTGCAACAACAATTGCGGGGACTAAACAGAATTCTTGAAGGTTGTGTTGGTCGTATTCTCTTACATAACCAATCTTGTGTCACATCCTCTCCACATGGTGATCAGTTAAATAAGAACTAGAATTATAGGAATGCTTCCGTGTGTGTGTGTGTGCACTGAGACAACTCGACAGCACACCATTCTACAAAGTTGATGTTTGCCTGATATCATCATCATCATCATCATCAGTCTTCCAACGTCCATCGTTGGACTTATACCTTTCTCAGGATTTGCCACCTCTCTATCAGGGGCGTCACAGAGCAAGTACTTTCTTAATTTGTCTGGCTCGTCTCTCCATCTAATACTCTGCCGGCCTCGATTCTGCTTGCGATCTCCGGAGATCCATGTCATGAGTTACGATGTCCATAAGTTGTCCACCATTCTTGCAATATGGCCAGCCCACTGCCATTTGAGATTTTTAATGGATTCTATGATGTCCCTGACTCTTGTCTCTTCCCAGATGTACAGTGCTGTCTTGTGGTCTCTCCGTGTGATCCCCTGCATAATTTTTTTTATGTGCACGTTGCATGGTTTTCAATTTGCAGATCTGTCTCTTGGTTAGGCATAATCACCACAAAAACCATTGCAGTATAGACTCGTTTGGATCAGTCACTCCTGAGAATTCTTGTGAAAATGAATAAATAAAATTACGGATTTCAGATTATTGTCTAAAATTAGGAATAGATCTAAATTTAGCTATGAAATATCTAAACTAACCACACCGAAGAGAAATATCTTAAATAATTTGAAGCCGTAATTCCGTCCGATGGATTTTATTTTATTCTACATGACTATTTTTGCAGACTGCACCATACAACATAAATTCTGGCTCCTTCCGAATATTCACCTTTGGAATTGGCACTACACTAGTTGAGACAAACAAGCTATAAGTAATGCTTGAAAGATTGACGCTCTTACTTGGCAGAATAGACTTGAACAATTCTTTACCAAAGTGCTATTTCGACACCTGTTAAATTCTCAAAGGTATTTTGAGGGCAACAGAAGCCAAGTATGTGCCAACCTGATTTATCGAGTGTTGGGAAGATCTATGTCCGAATTTGTACAGTAATACCTCGATTAAACAGCTTCCGTTCTATCTCTACAGACAGTGGAAAGTCCCCTCTAGGGCGTATGCCTGGGCGAAGTGTATGGAGATTCTAGGATTTCCTGTCGTTAGAGTTCTCTTCTTGGCCTTGCTGATATAGTTCAGATGAAAGCAAAGAGTGTTGCGTTAGACACCAGTTCGACTTCCGGTGTTGCCAGAAGGACGTCAAATTGGGTATCAAACCGTCTTAAGGAGGATCCACTCCCTGGTTTGAAATTATAATTGTCCTTTTTCTAAACTGGTTGCCTTCCTGCAGCAAGATAGCCCAATCTGCTCTGCTATTTTACCCATAGCTAGAGGGAGAAAAAGTGGATTCCTGCCTTTCTCAAAGATAATAGAGCGAAGTGAACGTAAACAGCCTTGATCAGCGTTTGAACTCGGGTCGCTGATTCCATTGTCGAAGCTGCTAGTTTTGTTACACCAATCGCATATCGATAAGTGCACTGAATGCGTTCTTAAAAATGGTAGCACTAAACGAAGCGGTGCTATACGGAGTCATTAAATCTTATAAATAGAGGTCGTACCAGAAATCCTATCAAAATATATATGTTGTTTAAAGAGTTTTTCTCGTTGTTATTTGTGGTGCTCTATGACTAAATGAAGACAGTAAGAAAGTCGGCTTACACATGAACTTCAGCTAGAAGATCCTGAGACAATGAATTTCCATGAGACCCTCTAAAGAAGAAGAAATTAAGCGAAAAATCACACTAGGATGGCAAATCTTTGACAGGCAAGGTCAACCTTCAAACACAAGAAGATCCCATTAATCCTAAAAAGGAAGGGGTGTACAACCAATGCATCCTCCCAATAGTCACATATGGAGCTAAAACATGGAACCTAACCTAGAGACAGATCCGCAAACTGAGAACCACGCAACGTGCACATGAAAGAATTATGCTGGGCCTCACATGGAGAGACCACAAGACAGCACAGAACATTCGGAAGAAGACAAGAGTCAGGGACATCATAGAATCTATTAAAAATCTCAAATGGCAGTGGGCTGGCCATATTTCACGAATGGTGGACAACTTATGGACATCGCAACTCACGACATTGATCCCAAGAGATTACATGCAGAACCAAGGCCAGCAGATTATTAGATGGAGAGACGAGCTTGACAAATCCAGAAAATATTGGCTCCGCGACACCCACCATAAAGAAGTGTGGCGAATCCTGGGGAAGGTCAATGTCTTACGATGGACATTAAGAGACTGAGGAGGAGGAGGAGGAGGAGGAGGAGGAGGAGGAGGAGGAGGAGGATCCGAATGTGACAGTGGCAAAAAGAATTGTTTATCTCCAATGTTGGCAACATTTATAACGTAGGATTCAGCTATTTTCCTTTCCTTGTTAGGCTTGGATATCCATACTTTGTCCCTGTTGAGTAGTGGAACTATGCACTTGTCTGACATGCTTTTTTCTACCTTTCTCTGTTTCAATCGGCGTTCACAGTCTATAATCCGGACTTCTTCACAGAGAAACTCTTTAAATATTTATGACCCTTCTTAAAACTATTGACAGTATATTGACCCTCAGCAAGATGAAATTGATTAATGTTGAGTATCTCATCCGGAAGTTTCTTTCAGGAGCTGGTGAAATATCATTTTGTGTCAATGAATATCGGTACATGATAAATTATTGTGCACTGTGTTTATGTTTATTCTCATACACATAGCACTAAGTGAACACTACACACTCATTTCGGGAACTGTCCATGATTCTGTCTTTCATCGTGATTTATTTCAGAAATTTAACATGATTAGATTTATTACGGACAATATTTGAAGAAAAAAAGCGCTATTGCGGATCAGAGCTAGACAGGATATCACTAGATCGGAAATGAAAACGTAAGGTCATCTATATAAGATATTTTTAATGATTAAGTAGGCGGTTCCCAAAGTGGGGTCTGCAGACACCCAGTCGTCTATATGGCCCTCTTGAGGGTCGGTGTGAAGAAAATCATTTTGTAAAAGATTAAATGAGATATAATCATTCAATATTGATATAGATCAACAGCTATCAGAGCTCTTCCCTTGTAGTTGACAAGAACAACAAGGACAATCCACATCATATTTGAGAGAGTAAACCCTTCATTGATTGTATATCAACCAAACAAGTACATAAAATTAACTGCTCTTAATCGTGATTTGAAATTACGACCCTGTGATCTGAAGCCGGCTGTATTACAAACTGAACTAAAGTCTCTCATAACCATGAAATTATTTATTTATATATACAATAGAAAAGTTGCAGTAATTATTTTCAGTCGGAATAGAAAGGGTAGAGTTTGACCCTGCAGCAGGAAGGCCTGTCCAAATAGCTATTTACTGCATACACCATGATATACAATAACATGAAATAGAGTTATTCGTCCCATTGACCTTTCATTCTTATCTCTTCCTTTTTAGATCGTGTCATCATCAGTCTTTTAGCGTCGGTCTTTAGACATAGACTTCCTCCAAAATTTGCCAGACTTCTCTATGATGGGCGTTGCAGAGCCTATAAATTCCAAACTTGTCCAGTTCGTCACGCTATCTCATATTTTATCAGTCATAGTTCAGCATATGATCTGCCAGGATTGACATTGGGAGTCTTGATGTCCAACGTTTGTCTGATATTCTTGCAATGTGACCAACCCATTACCATTCGAGTTCTCTAATAGTTCTTATGATATCTACGACTCCTGTATTCTCTCTGATATACTGTGAAGTCTTGTGATCTCTCTATGATTCTCCTTTTTGCACGTTGCATGGTTCTCTGTTTGAGGATCAATCTTTGGGTTAGGTTCCATGTTTCAGCTCCGTAGATAACTATTGGGAGTATGCATTGATTGTGGACCTTTCTATAATTAATGGGATTTTCTTGTTCTTCAAGATTGACTTTGCCCTTCCAACGGATTACCAATTTAGAATGTGTATATTTCTCAAAATAAAAGTTTCTGAAATGCCATTTTTTTCTTTCGTGATACTGATAGCTTCACACCCACTCATCGTACATTCAACCAATGAACTCACCCATAAAAGGAGATGACAGACTCAATGTCAGTCAGTAGGTCTTCGCCGTAGTTAGCTGTCATTATGTATCAACTGGCTCATTTTTCTTGTTTGTGACTTGAAGCAGCTCTATCGTAACAATCCACTTCTTTCGTAAGCCCCACCCCTCAAAAAAACTTCGAAGCTTGTATAACTTACAGAAAAGAAGAGACATATCCGTTCCTCGCATTATTGTATCACCATAGCCCGCGCGTATACCAGAAGTAATTCTCTAAAAAAAGATAACTAAATTTGATTTTAAAAGATAGATCTTTTATCTAATATAATCTTTGAAAAAAAGATGTATTTTGACTGGAATTATCTGAGAAGAGGAGTATAGGATTTGGCCTTTGGTGGCCTAAATGACCGTAGAGGTCTTTTTGAAAAAAACTAAGAGAAAAGGATTTTTTTTTTTTGCTGTGTCTAGTTGTATATTCAAGCTAATTTTCAAAGTTGTGGCCCCAAAAATGTAACTTAGATATATATATATATATATATATACACACACACACACACGCAGATATAAACACTCAAAAAGAGACAAATCTGAAACCCACTTGGCTGGTTGGTCGGACCATCTGTGGAGCTATGGTGATTCGATGAACAAAGACTAAAATTTTATACTCTTGGCGTTTTTCATCTTCGTCTCAGCGATGTTCTGCTTTTACTACGAACACACAATCACAGGTCCTATCTTCAGCTACTGCACTTTTTCAAGTAGTTCACAACGCAATGTACATAGAAAATCTTGCTTTACATAAATGGGTACTTGGAGAGGGAAGAAGTACTTTAATAGTCCTTTCTGATCGTTGTAGGCATTCTTCTTTTATAGGACAACAGCATTCTGGAAGTGTCAGTCTGGTAAAGTGGAATCTGAAATGATGTCAATAGACTTCTCATGTTCCACTGCACTTACATTCACTGGTCTTTGCGCATTATATGTATCTCTTATCCAAGCATTATTTTTTAATAAAACCGAGCCATAGCCGAAGCTCTTTATGACTAGAGGTACGTTGACCAAAAAAATCGCGATCGTTTCAATATTTGACGAGATCATCAGCCAATGGAAAATTTCTGAAGCTCCACCGAATGGAAATATTCTTGGTATCATTAAACTTCTTATTAAATCTTACAGATCACACCAAAAAAGAGAATAATGTGACGGTTAAACATTTAGCAAAATTCAGATCATGTAGTGTCAAAGAAGACAGCTTGGCTTTCACAGCAAAGAATTACACCAGGGTTTCTAAATTAATCATATTCGGTTAGATCTGGCTAATTTTTTCCGGTTTAGCTAGTAAAAAATAAAATGAAATAAAAATCAAGAAAAAAAATCCACAATTGCCAAAAATCTGGCCAATTCAAAATATATATATATATATATATATATATATATATACCTAATAAGTTTATGAAATTATTCGTACCAATCTTTTGCTTGCTTTAGCGTAATCCAGGTAGTTGTGCATGTTACACGATACTATTTTAGCGGTTTTGAATCTAATACATTCGCTCAGTGTACATAATTTAAACAGAATTAATATGAAGGGACTACATGTATGTAAAGAGATGGGAAAGAAAGGCCTTTGACCAGCAGTGGACATAATGACTGGTCACTAATATATATGTATATATAGCTCGGTTGCATAGGCCAAGCCTATATTTCGTATTATGGTACTCCGATGGTTAGCAAAATACTTACTAAGTGAATAGTAATGATCTTCCAAATTCTGATGTTTTCTATTAAGAAACGTTGAAAGATCATTTCAATTAATGTTACCGCCTGGTTCGCTAAGGATGTCTCTAAGTGAAGCTGTCAAGTTCACTGTTCTGCATGTATTACGTTGAACTGGCAAGATTGCTTAATTAGCGAATAAAACTACGTATTTTCATTTTTTTGTTCATTGTATTAACTTTTGATTGAGAGAAATTGCTATTTTTATCCTTGCTTTAATTAAATAAACGTTTGATCAGATTAAGACAGCGTAACGTATCGAGAGCTTTCATCTACTACCATCGCACAAACTCAGTTTGTGACAATAAATAGTCCCAGAAAGTGTATCATTTTATAGATTAAAATATGAATATTAAGTGTAAATACTTTCGGGGTTGTAATACTGATTCCAGGTCTGAGGATCTTTCGTTTAAAAATTACTGAAATTACAACTCTTTGAGTGAGGGGTAGGGGGTTGTAATTCCAGCCAGTCAGTTCCATCTTGTATAAAGTAGTACTATTTAAGTGTTTCAAATACCCTAACTTAAGGTGACCGGTATTTGGAGCTCCCAGTACAATATTCCATCATTGGCAGCAAAAACTGTTATATACTTTATTTGCAGTGAAAGGTTAACGTCGTTCATTTTGAATAAAAAAGCAACCATGTTTCGTGTGTTAATCGTTTTGTTGTAATGGGAATTTCTCCTTATGTACTAGCAGCACATGTTTTGTCGATTAATTTGATACCTGCGTGTCCTGATGGTACTTGTAAATCCAAGTTTTATCTTTCAGCAAAAATTATTGTTCACCTAAATGAGTCTTTTTCATACAATGTTTATTGACTTCATACGGCCTTCAAATATAAATAAGAAAATTTGATTACCGTACGGGGAGCAATTATCAGCCACCAAGGCATAAACTCAATTTGCGACAAAGATATAACAACAGCCTCACCATACACATAATTGTATCGATTAATAAACACTTTTTGGGTGGTAGTAAAGACTTCAGATCCCACATTTAAAAAGTAATGGCCCATATTACAATTCTTTCAATGTATAGCGCCCCCTATACTTTTAGTTAGATATCAAAAACGTCACTTCTGACGATGACCCCTATAAAACCCCGGGACGCATATGATCCAATGCACATTGGCGTCAGGACTTGTAGCTGGTTATGCCTCTAGCCCCAGCGCTTGCTGTCGGCAACTTTTTCTATCTCTTTCCTTCTCCCAAAGATCGTTATCATTTCGCCGACCCCCTGGCTGATCCGATCTTCACCATTCTTTATCTATGACCTATCTCTGTACTAACTTTGCCCGTTTCACTTCACCAATGTCGAGGTCTCTCAGATACGCACAGCTACGCTCCTATGCCAACATGTCTTCGCCGCGTGCTCCAAACACGTATCACCTCTCACGCTCGTGAATGAAATGATAAGGTTTTTTACTATCTGATAGGCACGATAATCTTTCCTAAATTTCTTTTCTTCGGGAAACACGCATGGCTAAAACTCCATGTTCTCTGTCTCTCATGGTCTGTTCGTCGAGAGTCTATCAGCACAGAGAATAGCCCCCAAGTTAACGCAAACAACTTGGCAGTATGGCTCGCGCACTGAACCTGGATTCCACGTATTATCTTGGAGCGATCCAAGCCATATGGAAATCCAAGCAGTTCACACGTCTCCGCTTCGACACGACAAGAAAGCTCCTACTTTTCGCTATCTCTTCTTGTTTATTTTATCCTTATATGTAGTTCGTCTTCATTCTTCACTCGTCATTTATGTCCTTGCATTAAATGTACCTTATTTATCTAATCAAAATTTTTGTATGTGTTCTTTTCACTTTGTTTCAATGTGCGTCCAAGTTCATACTTGGCACGCATTCTCTTAGTACATTATCCTTTCACCTTTCACATCTACAGGGCCACACACGCGCTACACACCAAACCACGAGAATCCAAAATTCCTCGTCTCACAAACATTCATCATGCTGTTCGTTTCCTCAACAAAAAGAGTCACCGACACAAAAAAAATGTAATTCCGGCACTTCAGTTCCATAATATCGGCATATTACGACCTAAGCCCCCGTTACCTGGCGGTTGAGAAAGTTTTACGATAAAGATCAACAATAAAACACATCTGACTGAAATTTGAAATGTTTATCACAAATAACAAAAAATACATAAAATTATTCGAACTATAAAATACTTTTATGATAAATAATATACAGATCTTGGAGCTAAATCCAACTCACTCTTAATACCAGCCACTGTTTCTAGGGTTCGTTTACTTGAAACATAAATACGATGAATTTATTCAAGACGCCGATCGAGAGATGTTATTTTACGGGTGAATTGTGATATTTATGTTCGCAACGATTTACAATGATCGCTTGCTTTGTGTACTGTCACTCATCTCGAAGCAGCACAGAGTTACATTTCCCATTCATAAAATCGATTTTAAAGATATATATGAGGTGCCGATATTACCTCTATTAAATGTACCAATGTTAGGATTTCCTTATATGTCGTTTTGGGGTTTTTTTTATAAGTGATTTTATGAGTTTCGGTAAAACCTCTCAAGAAAAATCATCAACATAAATACAGCATATGGATACTAGTTTAAATCTATATCAATTTTCTGAAGTTATGCAGACACTTTGTAAGGCTGCAACATCTACCTTTAAAGAAAGAAATGTTACTATTTTAGCAATTATAGATGAACGCCCTTAAGCAAGCGATGACTGAAAATCGTTGCGAACATAAATATCACAATATTTACGACGGCACCCCTCGACAGACATCTTGAATAAATAAATCCTATTTTACTGTTTCAAGTCCTCAAACTTTCAAAACTTCAGGTGACCGGTATTAGGATCTAACCCCAGGACATTGATTGGCAGCGGAGGAGCTTTGGGGGCACTTTCCATACCATCCCAAAAGATAGTTTTAAAAAGACGCTTGTTCAACTGTCTAGTTTCAACACATTTAGTAACCTTCATCATCATCAATGATGCTTTGTAACGAAACTGTTATGTTTGAACGTCAAGTGCACGCCGGTGTGGATTGCGAGGATTATTTGTACAGTTTAGTGCCATAGCCTTAATCTCTGCAGGAGCAGCAACAGTTTCACCCATCATCAGTGCACAGGATCCACAATAAATTATCAAAGAAATCAAAGAAGTTATTAAGAAACAAGACCATCTGCTGCGGGGTCAAACTTCACTCTTACTTTTATTCTGATTGAAAACGATTACTGCAACTTTTTGTTTTTGCATAACAGATCTAAGAAAAAATATTTTTAAAAAAACAAAGTCTGGTTAGTCTCTCAATACAAACCGTCAAGCCAATCTATGTCTTTTTGCAGCATGTCGTGTTGGGGGCAATCAATTAGAAAAATTGGAAAAGAGTGTGATCGATAGATAAGTTACTTACCCAGCCTTTTGTTGGACAGTGATCACTAAAAAAAAGGTGTCTGAATTTTCAAAATAACTGTGGATACAAACTGAGGGATCAATTTAGCATAAACTTAGATCTCAAATAGAAAGAACTTTTTTTTTTCGAGACAAAAGTAGTAAATGTTTGGATTTTCTGCCCTTTAGCTCCATTGGTTAAGCCTTCACGCATGCTACATACTTATATAGCCAGTCAGACCCACTTAGAAACTGAGGGAAAATTGTAAAATTTGTCTTACTAATACTCACGGTCTTATTCCATTCGAATAAATAATTACATTTTTACAAAAAAACATTTTTTTTTTAATTTTACGTTCAATATAAAAGATGCAGTGATTATCTTCAGTTGGAATAGTTGTAGTGTTTGACCCTACAGCAGGCAACCGTGTCATTTACTGACTTTTAACCTTGCAGGCATTCACACATATGTTGCTGAAAGTTTAAGTGTTCAATCCAAGTGCTCCTCTTGCGAATGCAATACGATAACATCTGTGGCTTTTTTCATTTTTGTATGGAAAGTCATAATGAATTTTTTTATATATATATATATCTCATAAATTTCACTACACTTCAATGGTATCCGTCTCTACAGGGCGTATGCCTGGACGAAGTGTATGGGAATCCTGGGATGCCTAGTCGTCTGAATCCCCTCTAGGCCTTGCTGATGCAGTCCTGAGGAAAGCAGACAGTGATACATCTTGCACCAGTTTGGTTGCAGGAGCTGCCAAAAGGACTTCAAATTGGGCGTCAAACTGGTTTTGAAACAGAGCTTCTCTCATACTGGTTGTCTTCGCACGGCTTTAGAGCCCAATGTGGATAAATTCATGCCTTTCCCAAGGGCATTAGTGTGAAGTGAACATAAACAGCCCCTATTGTAGTGACCACTACATCAATCGTACCTCTGCTTTCGTTTAAACATTTGAATTCTTTCCCCCTTTTAAAAAGGTTTATTCTATTCCTGGATAGTGAGTGTTATTTCCTGATTGCTTATGTGTAGAAAAAAAGTAAAAAAATTTCAATTATTCCATTCAAAATATGTTTTAGTGACCAGGATTCGTATGTAATTTAACAAATGTAGCAATCTAAGATGGCGACAGTTTAATCCTCTTTTTATAAGCGTGTTTTTTGTGTTTGAGCGCTCCTGACCATACCGTTTTGTCTGCAGATTCGAATTGGCAACAGTACTTCACTACATCCATTCTAAAATAGTTCTATTCTTTGGAGAAAATCTTCCGATCTTTCGGGGACCTTATTTTGACGGATTTATTAATAACATCTAAATTCTCTAGAACTGACAATTTCGGTATAATTTTGTAGGTAAGAACAATATGGACACAATTTTCACCAGAAAATCAACACCAGGGAAATTTTAGAATCTGGCAAAAATCAGCTTTTTATTTCTGCCTGGACTCCCACATATCATAAATTTCTTTGTCTCGGTTCCGGTTGGTCAAATAGACTTGGAGGTAACAAGTACCCAAAGAACGGTACTGCTGACATCAGGTTGGCCTGCGGAAAATGCCAGAAGGACGCACGATTTGACATGAAACCGTCTGGAAGGGTTTTTCACTCCCTGGTTTAGAATCAGAACTGTCCTCCTTGTAGACTGGTTACTTCTGTAAAATTAAAGTTCAATTTGCCCTATTTTATCCTCTGCTGGGAGATGGATTCATGTCTTTCCCAAGGGTACTTCTGCAATGTGAACATAAACTGCCCTAACTAATGTTGAACCGAAATAATTATATATATATATATATATATATATATATATATATATATATATATATATATATATATATATATATTGGACAAATTAATATGTCTTAAATTCTTTACAGAAATAGAATTCTGTATGGGTATATATATTTTAAATGTAGCTACCGATACCAATATATCGGAACGTAGCCTTATTAATGGCTTCTCAGTGAAGTATTCTGTAGGATGTGTGCTTTGATGCATACATCAGAACATAAAAATTAATTTCCCCATCGTACCATTCATGTTCAGGATAATATCTGTTGTCTGAATGACTTGGGTTGATTTTTACAGGAGATACACGGAAAAGAACAATTTTCTTTAGGGGAAAAACAGTGTTCGACTTTCACATGAGTAAATAAGATATATATATTTATAACACACACACACACTTACACACACAGCTATTCGTTGGGGTTAGGGCCTCCAGGATGCCGTAAATAGTAAAATCTGCAGAAATTTTGTTGACCCCACCGGATCCTTTTGGTCCCCAAAGCCAATAAATCTTGTACCATACAAACTTTACCATTCCCAAATAGTAAAAGTCCAAATGAATGAATACATTGGAGCCCACAGTAGAAATTTTAAAATTCAAAACTTTACATCTTTTTTCTGGTGACAGTTCTATCAATTACGGTGATTTTTTTTTCTCAAGTCAAAAACCTAAAGAAATAAAAATAAAATAAGGCTGTGTAACTTTTATAAATTTTGAAAAGAAAACCCCGAACAGCCATAATCTGTTCAGAAATCCCATGTTAGTACAATTTTTTCTTCTTACGTCTTGCCTATTTTCTTGCAGTTGTAACCAAAATTAAACTGTCAAAGATATCTAATTATGCAATACAATTTAAAGATCGTAAAAAGAGTGTGGTACCAGTAGAAAGAGAAAAAAAAAACACTTATGTTAACCATAACGATAAATTTCGTAAAACCTATGGAGATGAACATTTTTTCTTTTATGTTACTGTTTCGGCTGCAGCCTTTTTTAGCTGTCGTCGTTGTTCCTACCAAGATTCACCAGACAACATTATGATTGGCGTCATGGAGCCGCATCTTTCTGAATTCATCTAGTTCGTCAGCCTTAGTTTTGCATGTAATGTCTGAGGATCCACCGTTGTTAGCCGTAATGACCAGAGGTTAATTGCCAGATAAGTTTTATGGATTCTAGGATATCTCGAACCCATGTTTTTCCTTAAATATATTGTGTTGTCTTGAGATCACACCTTGTTATGTTGAGCATCTATTTAATCACTGTCCCACAGCAGCAATGTGGGACACAAGGTCGGGCTTAACGTGAGAAGAAATAGGAAACCATCCGTCCAAAAATGGCTCCAGCCAACGCGGCTACCGTTGAAAAGCTCATCGTAATGGCTAGACAAAGTCCACCACGAAAGCGTCCACCAAGGGACCTGCTCCTTTAGGTGCAATGGAGAAGTGCTGCCCTGGGGAAACAGAGACCCCGCTGCTGGGCCGAGTAATAATGGGAGAGCCGAAGGACAAGTCCAAAGGCCTCCCGATGCCCTTAGCAGTGGCAGCCTCAGTCAAACCTCATTGGCTAACGCTTGCACCGGCGTACTCGGTCTTTGATGTCAACCCACACACTATGTCCGGCCCATTCAACGGGCAAGTGTCAGTAGCTGCGCCTCTGGCTCTGCTGTGGAACAGATATTACACTTTGATCCCGAAGACAAGGCCAGAAAAAATGGGAGGTTCAGCATCATTCTCTCTTGTGCGCGTTGTATGGTTTTCAGTTAGAGGAGTCAACCTTTTTGTTAGATTCGATATTTCAGCTCCATAGGTGACTATCGGGAGGATGTATTGATTGTATGCCCTTTTTAGCACTAGCGAGATTTTATTGTTCTTGAAGGTTGAGCTTATCCTGCCGAAAGTCTGCCAACCTAAAGTGGTTCTTTGCTTGATTTCATTTGAGAATTTCTCCAGTTCTGCATCTTCGACTTAGTTGCGTCTGTCATGTACAACGAATATGTTGAAGACTTTCCTTTTTTACTAAAGTTCATGTAGAAACGAACGATGTATATTCAATCTTACCTTCATGCATGGTTCGATTGGACATGCTGCTGTTGATTTCTCTCGGCTACAGTGATCAGTGAGACTGTATTACAGTCAAATGTCAGTAGCTGAGTACGTTGAAGCGTTAAACAAAATAGACAAGAGAAAAGAAGAGAAAAAAAAAGAAAAGAAAGAATTTGACACGGAAATTTTCAAAATTTATAAAAGTTACGCAGCCTTATTTATGTGTTCAGTTAGTAGGACGTGTTTTAGTGCGTAGAAATGTCGGTTACTTTGATTCATTGTTTTTCTCTCTCTCTCTCCCCCCAAAGAAACCATTTGGGCTTCTGCTTATTGATACAATATTTTGGATTGTAGCGTGCATTTCAGCTCTTTGAAAGTAATATCCATGTATTAGTCGACCCCATCGATTTAACCTACAAAATTGACTAAAAAAAATTCGACTTTTACATGAATACTGCGTTATTTTTCTGCTTTAACATTCGATTCTTCAGATTTCTCCTAGCTGACAATAGCAGATGGTAGAATTAAAAAGCACCTTGAATGTACAGGTCACCGCCAACGCTTAAAACTGTACACTACCACACTATAAATCTATTATGATGACGTCAATTTGATGACGTCATTGGTGTTATTTTGCTACAAAATCCATTATGACAGCCTCACTGCGAGGAAAAGCCGGAAATCTTGCTATGTTAATAAAATCGCAACAAGAAATTCCTTGATCTGACCCAAAATTTGAGCAATTGATTTTTGGTCTATGGTCCACCCACACCAAATGTGGTTGGAATTAATTGAAGACAAGACTAGTTGCTGCAGGGTCAGACTCCACTCCAACTCCTATTTGAATCTATCTGATGTTTATTGCAACTTTTGTATTGTATACACAATTTTTAAAATTGTATTAGAATGAAATTAGCCCGAGCGTATCTGTATAAATTTGTTGATATTTGACTTCTCAATTTAGCTCTGTCAGTAAGACAGCCACCTGGGAATCAGTTGGTTACGATTTTGAATCACAGTAGGGGAATGGATTTTACACGAAGGTTTGCACTTCATTTTTGGTGAGAATTGTTCTTGTTCTGTTGTGAAAATTAAGTCAAC
The DNA here is from genome assembly GCA_963457665.1 of Thysanoteuthis rhombus. Taxonomy (NCBI): domain Eukaryota; kingdom Metazoa; phylum Mollusca; class Cephalopoda; order Oegopsida; family Thysanoteuthidae; genus Thysanoteuthis; species Thysanoteuthis major. The sequence goes on along the minus strand of OY735237.1, from coordinate 38,553,762 downwards.
TCCAATTTTCGATTTGCATCACTATATGTTGTAATGATTGTATGGACAACCACACAAATAGTAAATATTTATACCTCAGTAAAACTTCAGTAGAGATATCAATATCGAAATGTGTTGGGAAGGATGCACCAAAGTGAATAGATCGTGATCAGGGACGGCCTAGGGTCCCTGGCAAGTTCAGTGCCCTCGGGAGTAAAATATTCTTACCTTGTTTATGTTTTACAATTGGGAAAAGGAATAAATCAGAATATATACAAGTAGTATACTATATCGATTTATTATATAAATGATTTGAATTACAATGCTATTATGGTCTCGCTTGTAGCCAGCCTTGTGACATTCGCTTCTGGTTTCCTGATCCGCTGGTGCTTTATCAAGAGCCCTTTTCCTCCTATCAGCCAACCTGTATATGTGGAAGATTGAATGTTCTACTTACACGAAGCAGAGAAGTGAACTGGCAGGCATGGAACCTTCAATGTTCATAAGATATTCCATAACTGCTGTTCGCTCGAGAGTAGCGCTCCTAACACCCCCCCCCTTCGAAGTGCGTGTTCATACGAGCTTTGATGCGAATCTACCTATAGTGGTAGGACTTGCTTTCGAATGCAGGACCCCTTTCGTGTATTTTGTTTGACCCTTGGCTTAAGCGATGGGGAATTCTGGGGAAGTTCAAAGGCGTCTAACAAAATCTCGAGTGGAAGGACTGATTCTCGTGACGCAGTATTTGAAAGTATCTGTAGGTCCACATCGTAAAAGACGTGTCTAGTTCGTTGCACAATGTCGACTTTTCAATATTACTGCGATAGTCTTTAGCGAGCACGGATTGACCAGGCAAGAAACATTCTGCACAGCGCTGTGGTTGAGATTAAACGGCTCCCCATAGCTGTTTTTCGATTGAGTGAATGTCGAAGCTGGATAAATCACGTCGATGGGTAAGCAGATCTTCTGGTTCATCAGAGCCTCTGCGGATGAGCTACAGTTCGGCACGTTTGGGTTTTCTCGGTGGTAATGATTTCGGGTGTTGTCCGTTTTAAGAGTGCTCTCTTGAAAGTGTCCACAAACACTCCATCTGGCCATTTGATTGTAGATGGAATGGCGGTGACCGGGTGTGTTGAATAACGTTTCGTTGGAAGAAAACTGAAAATTCTGTCGAGGTAAATGCGATACCGTTATCGGAAATCAGAATATCTGGGACTCTGAATCTGCTAAACACTTGTAGTTTCATAATAGTGTCACAGGAAGTGGTACGATTTATTGTGAATACCTCCGGTCACATTATGATTACATAATCTAAAATCAAGTAATGTTGGCCGTTGATAGGCCCTGTGAGGTCGACAAAGAAGTGGCGACAAGGGTGACTCTGGAAAAGACCATGCAAACAGTTTATTTTTTCTGGGATGTGCGAGGGGGATGCTGCTAATTAGCATTTGGAAGAGTGCACACAAGTTCTTGTCCATACCCGACCACTAAACATAGCTGCAAGCTAGGCCCTTAACACGGGCAATTCTTGGAGATGGACTGCGGTATCTATTGCATTGATTTGAGGTGGGGGCAGTGGTTTTGGTAATGGAAGTGAAAGTGGTGAATTTTTGGTAGGGAGGGGTTATAGATTAGGTCAGTATTCTGTAGGAGGAGGGTGTCTTCATAGTTTTTGAAGTAACTTCTTTTCCTCAGCCGGACTGACATAGCCGCCACTATTATCTCAGGTCTACACATATGACTGTAGGGTCAACCCTAAAGAACTGTTTGTGCCCTCCCAGTCTGGAGGTATGTGGGGAGCGAGGAGCCGTTATATTTGGGGGGGGGGGTCATCTTTCCGTCCTTTCCAACACACTATATCCATCTTTGGTGTGTAGCTTTTTTTTTTAAGGGGAAGGCTGGAGAATAGGGGGAGACTAGAGATGATATAACTGGTTTTTCGAGGGGAGCCCTTCCCCTTGGCTATTTGCAATCCACTTTGTCAAAATGCTGATCTCCTTCCAGAGACGATGACCGACAGTTTCCGGATTTTCAGGTTCAAAAAGTTTGGAAAGAAGATGAAGGCATCTTAATCGAACGATAAAAGTAGTCACTATTTACCCTAATAGGAAAGCAGCTGAGTGTTTTACTAGCCAGGCACCTCATATCGTGACTCTGGTCTGCTGCTGGCCGCGTTTAGAGAGGTTGTTGTCTTGAGACCTATCTTCGTTAGGGTCAAGCAGTCTTCTGGGGTAGCCAACAATATGTTCCACAAAGCCTAGCTACAGCCTTCCCCTGCTTGTTACAGCTCCAGCTCAACAACCGAATTTTTCAGTTCAATCACGGTTTCTTTCGTGAACTTGACGATTGTCACCTTCTTCCAAGGGAACGGTACATTTATTTGGCCTCTTGAACGAGTTCCGTCACAAGTTGTGGCGAATGGGGATCTCCATTGATTGAGAGAGAGTCCACACTGGCTTTGATTTCTGCAGTTTTAAATAACTCTTTTACAGCCGATATCGTGTCTTCGGTCATAATGGCAAGCCAAAGACAGAAAAAAAAGTCGTGTCATTTGAATGGCAGAAGTCTCGGCGGTCAAATCAGTGCGTACTTTTCCTTCTGTCATTTCTTGATTCAGAACAAGTTGTCAAAAGATTTTTTTAAAATCATGTCGGCTTTAGGAGGATCGACAATGCTGCTGTTCCCTGAATTCAATAAATACACTCAAACTAACAAAACATAGTTAATATCTTGTTACTACCGATTTCTCAAGAGTTTCTCTCTCTTCTGCCTGCCAACCTGTATATGTGAGAGATGGACTGTTCCACCTACATGAAGCAGGGGGGTGAACAGGTATGCTCATAGAAAGTTCCATAACTATTGTTCGCAAGTTCGAATGTGAGTAGCGCTCCTAAGAAATATATTAGGTAAGCTTGTCGTTGGTCATGAGAATTTCCATTACCACTTTTTTTCTCTTAGTTTCACTGCAACAGAAAGTATTTAGCTATCATATATTCCTGAAATTCTGACATCAGTAAATTTCTCATTTTCATTGGATTTTTTCTGTTTGCTTTATTCATTTTCGCATTTTCCATTTGTATTTCAAAAGTCCAACAGTCTCAGACATATGACTAGTACCCGTTAATACTAGTCACATCCTAACACCAGATGCCTCAGGTGATTGCCGATCCCAGAATGTAATACCAAATAGGTATTTGCAATTGTTTCGTCCACTGTTTTAAAATGGCCACCTTTCTAACTGAATCACAGATGCTGATAACCCAAAACCCAAAACATACTGATCCTAACTCTAAAAATACAAACCTCAATACTAATCGTACCCCTCGGGAGCCATTTTAAAACCGGGAACTTAACAATTGCTGTTTTGTTTGTTTGTTTGTTGTTTTTTTTTTTTTCAATTTTTTCTCCTTTTCATCATCGTTTTATTGTTCTTTAGCTTATTTATCAAATCATTGTAGCCCCATCAACCAGCCTTCTCTCTTTGCATGTCTCTGTGGGGGGGGGGGGAGGGCACTTTTAGTCACATTTTAGGGATTTGACCCTGGGCAATGAGTACACTACTAGGCACCATCCAAAAACAGCTTTTTTGTCCTTTCAAGTGCTTAGGGGTGGAGGGTCTCAATCATCATTCAGGACGAACAATGCTCAAATCTCGTGCTGGTATTTTCTAGATAATTATAGATGAAAGATTTATGTATTTTAGATGATTCTAGATAAAAGATTTTCATTTCCAATGATTTTTCAGATTTTCAGTTTTAATACGCGCGCGGGTCACGATGATTCATTTATGCGAGGTGCAGATATTTTATTTCATATTTTCTTATCTTTTTTTCTCTCATTTTCTCACATTCTAAACTTTGTCTCACGTTTATTGAGTTATTTTTCAAAAAATAGAATTTCTTTTAATAACTATTCCGAACAATTTTATTTTTACACGGAACGTGTCTCCTTCACAAATCAATTTACAGTTCATTCCGACGGAATAATGAGGTTCTTTTTTGGAATTCTATTAGACGGGTGGTTTTAATCATTGTATGTGGTTAAGTCGGGGTGATCTTTGCTTTGACGGTGTTTAACCACTATACTTGTATGACAAGTGGAGCTTCTCTATTCGAGTTTTTGAAAAAAGGCGTAGGTTTATGCAGCCAAGCATAGATTATCCCTAGCTATACCTTTTTCTATGTTGCTCATTCCAGTCATGTACTCTCCGGTCCCTTTCGGATCTTCTATGTTCTAGAATGTGGAAACTAGTTCCTACAATGCATACTCCTGGAGCATAGCATGCATTACAGTAAGTAGTGGCAGTCGTTACCTTTTCTGCGTTAAAATCAAAACATTTCGGGATTTGATACCTTTCCCGTTTTAGAATGGCCACCGTTTCAGCTGCAGAATATCAGATGCTGATCACCCTAACCCTAAAACCTAACCCTAAAACTTAACCCTAACACTAAAAATACTAAACCTGCAAATACCAACACTAAAAAAACACTTAGCTTAACTTGTCCTTTGTGTTTATAAAGATGATGCTTTGATTGTGGAAAAAAATGCCAGTCTAAAGGACTACATAAGATTGCCTGATATCAGTGTACAGCATTGAAATTATGAAAACATAACTGAAAATGCCGTTCTGAGGAAACTTGTCGTCTGCTTTTTTTTTTAAGTTCGTCATCAGCGCCTGTTATTCTGAATATTGAATGCCGACCATTTTGAAACAAGAAGGTAACAATTGCCAACATTTCTTCGTTAAATTTTGCTGCTATACGTTTGACGGTATTTTTACTCCCCAAGTCTTTGAAATTTTCTCTGACCCGTTTTTTTTTCACTTCTTGAAAAAATCCTATCCGTCTATTTATTTTTCAAAAATTTCATTTTCAAATAAAAGCATAAATAGAAACTTGACTACTGTGAACAGTATCTTATTAAATTTAACTAAATATAATATAATATAGATATAAATAAATATAAATTAGAATTAGTGTTAAGGGTTAGTACTTTAGTGTTTAGGGTTACTGTTAGTCTTAGGTTCAGGGTTAGTGTTTAGGTAAGTGGTTAGGTTTAGGTTTAATTTTGCATAAGTCGATTATGGAGCAAATAAAAGCAGCGAACTTGTTATTAGATGGTAGTTTTGTCACTGAAAAAAAATGTTTACGCCGTTCATATCTATTGAATTTGACACAGATAAAGGTAACTATCGCAGAAACGAATCGTAGGAATTAGTTTGTACACTAAAGAACAAAGAACACCCAGGGAAAGTTTGGGATGCACGACTGAATTGAAAAACCAATAGCAAACATTGGTGTGTATATTAGTCACTAGAGCAGAATTGAACTAACGTTGTCAAAGACGGTGAAGGCTTTTCTTATCATATGTGCATGAGTTTGTTTGAGTGTTTCAGCGTTCTTGGCCATACTGTTTTATCTACGGACTTGAAAATTGACACCAATACTCTACTTGACCCTTTTTAAAAACTTTTTTTGGTGGGGGAAAAAAGATTTTTTGACATGTGGAAAGAGGTTCTCTGGAATCTAGATGTTTTAAAACATTTTTCGTTTCAGTCTATTTCCCATGTGAAACGCCAGTGTTGTTACAAGTAGAATATTTTCCGACCATATTTATTGTAATATCAAATGATGCGTTCTCAATTATTTTCGCATGCTTTTATTTTTTGAGAACTAAATCCACAGCTGCAAATGGACAATTATTAAATTAAATTAATTCTTATTATAGAGCTGTCTAAATATAAACAAAATAAAATGATTATTTGAAATTATTCTTTGTTGCAACTTTCTTAAATGGAAGGGAGGAAAACAAGAAATCTTATTGACAAAAGTTGGGAATGACCTAGAAAAGGTTCAGAACTACTATTTTAGATAATAGATTATTGGTTATTTGAGCAAAACAGTTAAAATGATTCAAGTGCTTTCCAATTTGATAACGTCATGAATCAACTTCTATTAGTATAGCTTTCTCTGAAAAAATCGTAAACTGAGAAATCAAAAATAATATAATTACCATTACTTGAAACAACTTGGAATTGAACTTTGATTAAAGCCAAATCCAAAGTGCTGTGTAATTCCTAATGTAGTTTCGTTTCATAGATTATAACCTCTACCAATGAAGTTGAACAGATTTTGCATATCCATGTTCATTTATCTGTATAGTGACACAATATCTCTGAAAGTTCTCTCTAAATTTCAATGACATTTTATGGAAGGGAGGGCCACGGGCTAAGGAACAATCGATTAAATTTGGGGGCCGGATCGAGGAATCTTTTTTCAGGTTTTATTAACGGTGAGATTTAATGTTTTTCTAGCCTTCCCAGTGTAATACCATGATGTAATAACGATGAAGTCACTACGTTGGAACTTCATTATAAACCGTCAACCATAACTATTACAAAAGTTGTCCATAGGTTTCTTCAATTTTCAAGTAGGTCTGGCTGGCTGGCTACGTATGTACATGTGTATCATGCACATAGGCTGCACCAGTGGAGCTAGAAGGCTGACAATTTAAACATTTATTCCATATAATATCTGAATTTCGTAATTCCTCTCCTGAATTGGATTTTAGTAGGGCTTCAATTTACAATGTAAGTTTATGCTAGATTGGTCCCTTATTTCGTGTCCGGCAGTATTCATGTTTATTTTGAAAATTTAGTTAATTTTAGTGATCCCTGCGCCTGCAAAAGGCGGGAGAAGTAACTTGTTCATTGATCACCCCTTTTCTTCCAATTTTATAATTGATCGCCCCTCATCTGGCATGCAGCCAAAAGACATGGGTCAAGTGGCGGTTTCTATTGAGAGGCTAACTAGTTTCATTTCATTTCATCTTCCATTTGCACTGCAAGTAGCGGTGGCGGATGGGGGGCGGAGACGACAGTGAATGGCTCGGTGGGTCGCCTCAGTGACCGACAGCCATGGGTCTTGAGCGTTTACTTGCTACCGCCTACGATCTAACGCATGTGAGATCGTCTTCTTGATTTTCATTTTCGTCCTAATCCCCCCTCGTTTATTTGAGCAGCTCTCCACATTCACTTCCGGCTTGCGAGGCCCGTCGAAACACACCAGCTGACTGCTTATTGATTGTACAATGGTTACATCCGTTTCAAACGGTAGCTTCCTTTTTAGCAATGACGTCATTAGAATGACGTCATCATGAAAGAAGTACAGTGTAGGCGATAGAGTATGACAATAGACCGGGCGGAGGAACGCGTCCTCTGGGCGCCTTTGTAGTCTATTCAATAAAATTTTACAAATGATGCCTGACATTAATGGGAGTCCATTTCAGTAGCCACTCACAAAAGTTTCAAGATATGGATATGTTTCAGTAAGATCGTAAAACCATTGATTTCCCAGGGGTTTTTGTGAAATTCATAAATATTTCAGTAGCCTCATGAAATCCCTGATTTCATTATCAGTGTAGTATTGGTTAACGAGTTTGTAATGCTGAATATTACTACTGTAACGGGTTCGATTCTCTCTAGGTGTCCAACTAACGTGGCCTTGTGTCAAACTAAGATGTATGTACACGGTAAATACTGGGGCAGAATATACGCAATATTTAACAAGTTTAGCTTGGTTTGACACAAGGCCACAGTGGAAGGGCGCCTACTGAGGAGCTAACATTAAAGTAGCACTAGTTAGTATCACAAGCTTGTTAACCATTACTAAACTGAATCATGAAAATACAATAGTTTCCCAATCTTATCATCATCATCATCAATCTTTTAACATCCGTTGTTGGACATAGACGTTCCCAAGATTCGCTACACTTCTCTATCATGGGCGTTGCGGAGCCATTACTTTCTGAACATGTCTAGCTCGTCTCTCCATCTAATATTCTGCCAGCCTCGGTTCCGCATGCGATCTCGGGGGATCCATGTCGTGAGTTACGATGTCCATCAGTTGTCCGCCATTCTAGCAACATGGCCAGCCCACTGCCATTTGAGATTTTTAATGGATTTTATGATGTCCTTGTCTTTTATCTTTTCCCGGATGTTCTGTGCTGTCTTGTGGTCACTCGAGCATAATTCTTTCATGTGCACGTTGTATGGTTCTCAATCGGTGGATCTGTCTCTTGGTTAGGTTCCATATTTCAGCTCCATAAGTGACTATTGGGAGAATGCAATGGTTATATACCCTTCTTTTTAGGATTAATGGGATCTTCTTATTTTTGAAGCTTGCTTTGCCAAAGGCTTGCAATCCTAGTACGATTCTTCGCTTGATTTCTTCTTCTTTTGAGGGTCTCATCGAGATTCGTTGTCCTAGGTAGATGTAGTGGTCTACTTCCTCCAGTTCTGTGTTCTCGATTCTGATCTCAGTGTTTTTATCTCCAAATCGGAGATAAAAAAACAATCTTATCAGGTACATAATATTTCAGAAACACATTGTGGTGATATTTTCAGGGATTAATCTCAATACCTGGTAACATAATGTCGAGGGTCTCCTTTCGTAATTTCATTTTTTTATGGATTATTAGTTCAAAAATGTCAACCTTGACTAACATCTATAGCGGTGATTCTAAACATGGGGCATAGAACCCCACAAGGAGGCAATTTAAATACATAGGGGATGGGCAAATTGGAATTTGAGTGTGAACGGTGAAAAGAGTCTTGTGGCACTAAAACGAATCGTGTCAAGGCTTGACTGATTAATTCCTAATAACATATTACCGTTAATTATTTATTTTACAATAGATTTTATAGTAAATAATTTATTAAAGTTGGTAATGAGGGAAATTGCTGTATTTAAACCAAATTTATTATTCTGACATGTTTCACTATTCGGCTTTGTCAAAACTGTATTTTCAAATCAAACAATATCGAAAGGTTCGTTTATTTCAAATAACAGTGTCTCGCTGTATGATAACACTTGAGCACAAACGCCAAGTATTTAAAATTACGAAGAAACAACGAAGCAAAAATGGATCCTTGTATTCAAAAATAAGAAGGGTCATGAACAAAAGTAATAGATGATTTATAGATGTAAAGAAGTTGTGTTTTTGTACTATTGAATGGTCAGTGTGTGGGTGTACTTTCGAATGGGGGAATTAGAATTATTCATTCAAAAAATAACCATACAAACAGTAATTGATCATTCAATTACACAAAAATATAACCCTGGAAATTTTCTATTACCTTTGTACATGCCTCGATATATTGCATTAAGAAATGGATATATAATCAGAATGCATTAATGCATTCATGAATATTCAGTCGGATTATATATCCATTTCTTAATGATATAATTGTCTGCATTTGAGGCAACAATGCAGACATGGACAGTAAATGAAGACAATGACAAGTGAGGATAAAGCAGTTATTTGGACTTTCGCCTTTCCATTGGTATGTTTGGCTCAACGATTAAGAGCGATGCTACGTTGAATTGACTACCTTATTAGTCGCAGGTTCAATTCCTGCCGCTGCCTCCTTATTTTAATTGTTTATTCTATTCACGCCTCGCATCAAGAAGATTTAGGTCATATCAACATTCCAACCAGGACTGAGAAAAAAATACTTGGTCTACTGGTGAAATAGTAAGATAATTTCGACATTTTCGTTCAAATGTCTGCACTGAAATATTGTTTTTTATCCATTCTTTTAGAAAATGAATTCAATCGTTTACTCATGAAAATAAGATAAGATCTACAACTTAATTCACTTCTAGCAAAGGGAGATCAGTAATGAAATAGTTTCTGGAGAAATTACCGTGAGTCTCTTTGTACTTTGAATTTTTTAAAATTCTAAACCAAGGTTTCTCAACCTGGGCCATATTGCCAATCGGTGGGCGATTTCAATCTTGAGTTTGCAGTGAATAATTCAACAGAAAATGGTGGACATTTTGAGGTTTTGGTGGATATAAAACTTTGAGTATTTAAGTCTGTAATTGAGAATAAAAAATGAGCCGAAAGCAACATTTTTTATCATTAATAGCAGCACTTTGATATTGCACATTATGTAGGTGCGTTGAGAAATGTGTAAATGTTTGCGTAGGTGTGTAAACGTCAGTACACCACTCTCTATAGATAGGTACATGGTACATATATACGTGTAACACTTTTACCAGACACCAGAATCGCATTGATATCTACAGTATGTGTGTGCAAAACATTTGATGTTACCGCTTTACATTACATCAAAGAATCCTCTAACACGAAAGCTATTTATAGTTATTGTTTTTTTTAAGACTTTAAAATGTTTTGGTATCTTTTTGAATATTTGCAATGCTGATAGTCGATGGGAGAATTTCCCATGTAAGAGTGGGCAGGAGCAACAAAAATGTCAAGAGCTCCGGTTCTGAACATTAAGATAAGACTCTAAAGCATGACAGCGCTTGAATGATTATATTAACATAGATTGAAGGTAAAACGAACACATCTCAAAAAGATTAAGGGATGCAGTTCACTAATAGTCACTTATGGAGCTGAAACATGGAACCTAACCAAGAGACAGACCTGCAAGCTGAGAAGTATGCAACGTGCGCATGAGAGATCACAAGACAGGACAGTATATAAAAAAGAAAACAGGTGTTCGTGACATCATAGAAACTATTAAAAAAACTCAAATGGCAATGGGCAAGCCATGTTGCAAGAATGAAATACAACCCATGGACATCACGTCTCACAACATGGATCCTCAGAGATCACATAAGAAACCGTGGCCGACAGAACACAAGATGGAGAGATGAACTTGACAAATTCAGGAAATACTGACTCCGCGATGACCATGATAGGGAATTGTGGCGAATCCTGAGGATTTGCGGACGTTAAAAGACTGACGGACGTTAAAAGACTGATGAAGATTATGTCAGACACATCCTTCATAGTGATTATCAGAAAACTCCCACTATAAGTGTCAAAACAAGTTTCTTCAGTTTTTAAGCAGGTATGGCTGGTTGGTTAGTTATGTATCTATCGTGCGTATATCATTATCATCATCAGCAGCCTTTTAACTCCCGTCGTTGAACATAAACCTTCATCACGATTTGTCAGACTTCTTTCTAAAGGGTTTGGCAGAGCCAATACTTTCTGAATTTGCCTAATTCGTCATGCCATCTCATATTTTGCCGGTCAAAGTTTCCCATATGATCTCTAAGTATCCACGTTGTGAGTCGTGATGTCTAGTGGTTGTCTGCCATTCTTGCAACATGTCCAACCCGTTGCAATTCGTGTTTTCTGATGGATTCTATGATATCTCTGACTACTGCATGCTGCAAGAGGGCTGAAAATTTCAATGTTTATGCCTCGTTATGTCCAGAAAAAAAAATTTTGATTTTTATTTATTCTGATTCCTCACGCTGATCTGAGATGGTGCTCGAGGGTGGCTGGAGGCTCTGGAAAACAGGGAGATTAAAGGATCCTGCTCATTGATATTGAGCCAAATGTGGAAATTTACTCATCACCAGGCCCATCTTTGATTAATAGGTATCTTCATTATTTAAGATATTCAGGTCTGGTCTGGTCTGGTCTGATCTGGTCTGATCTGGTCTGGTCTGGTTTGGTCTGGTCTGGTCTGGTCTGGTCTGATCTGGTCTGATCTGGTCTGGTCTGATCTGGTCTGGTCTGGTCTGATCTGGTCTGATCTGGTCTGGTCTGGTTTGGTCTGGTCTGGTCTGGTCTGGTCTGATCTGGTCTGGTCTGATCTGGTCTGGTCTGGTCTGGTCTGGTCTGGTCTGGTCTGGCTTGTTGGCTATGTATGTACGTACCGTGCATACATCAGCAGCAGCAGCAGCCTTTTCGCTAAAAGCTGGGGATAATAAGAATTTCATCCGGGACTTCTACTCAAAGTAGACTAATATAAAAGTGAAAGTTAAGAAAAAAGTAGAATAAAGACATAAAGAACAAAATATATTTTTTTCAAAATCTCGAACAACATAAATATATCAACTTATGTCTGACTGACTTAGCTACCGGCAAGTCAGATAATATGAATATCTGGAATGATCTTATAGCGTCAGTTTTATCCATCATTTTTCGAAGGACTCAGCGTTTCTTGCTCCGCTTGCTCGCTTTTTTGGGATATTGTTAAATTGTTTTCATTTGGTGCATTTGAGGTCCACATTTTTGTATTGAAAAAAGCACAAAATGGCAAAATATGCGAAAATAGTCATTTGCAACAATTACAGAAAATTTTACTCGTAAAATATTTCCATATCCCGATATTATAAAAGTCGGAGAATCAATTGACTTCAAGAAAGGCTACTTGCCTTTTTCTTCTCCCTTGAAATGCCTTATCTCTTAATAGCCCAACCACCCTCACTTTCCAGTGGCCCCTTGGGTCTCTTAGCCCCCCTGCTTCAAATATATTATAGTTTTTACCTAAGGGTTCACTTTAAAATGTTGAAATATTCAAATATCTATTACTCGGCAGGAATATACAAGTTCACCTGTAGCCATAAAAGTTTGTGTGTTTGTGAATTTCAGCGCTCCTGGCCATGTCGTTTTGTTTACAGATTTGAAAATTGGCATCAGTACTCCACTAAACCTCATCTAAAAAAAATTGAAAAGCTGTTTTGACCTTTTGGGGCCTCGTTTTGGCGGGTTTATGGATAACAACAACCTCCAGAATCTCATTCTATTTTGAATGTTTTCCAGCGGGGAGCACTATATCATAGAGATTTTCCCACCATGTTTATTTTTTGGAGGATCTTTCGACATGACTTTCTTTCACTGGATGCTACGGTTGTTCAATTATTTATTGTAATGGAGTGTATTAGTTATTTTTATTTTGATTAATGGAGTACTTTTAGATACATTTGTAAAAACATATTTTCGACTATAAAATATATGTATTCATTCATGTATCCATCTGATTTGTAGCAGAGGCGTAACTTAAAATTTGGGGTCCCAAAGAGTTTGCCCCAGGGAGCGACTTCCAATGTTTAGTGAGTTTTGATTTTAAAAAATTAAAATTTACAATAAATGCACATGCACTTCAACTTAATTAGTGAAAAGCATTAACTGAATCATTATTCATGCAATTCATGCATATACACGTATTTGTCAAACTCCTATTAATTAGTTTTGACTTTATTTGTCTGTAACAACAATAACAGACAACAATCACTAGATCAAAAACCAGTGACTTCATTCAAGAATAACACTGTCACAATGACGTACGCAAAAACTGATGACGAAATCACTCCCATTTCTAAAGCAAGACTCAGGTTCATCTACTAAAATTTTCTAATCGCATTTACATTTGCTAATGATAAAGGAGTTGAAACAGGGTACATAGTTTTAGAATAATATTGAATGGAGAAATAAATCTTGTTTTTTTTTTTACTTTTGGGGTTTTGATGAAGCAAAGAAGTTTGACACTTGCTCAGACAAACTGGTTATTGTATAATGTAAGTAGAAACGATGTACGTGAAATATTATTCATAAAGCTTTTGGGCCCCACCTTTAAGATACTCCCCACCTCCCCAGCTACGTCCCTGGTCTCTAGATCTCTATCATCCTTCATCAAACAACTGTATCTGTTGGGTAATCCACGACTGCACGTTGTGGGGTCCCAGTCAAAGTTTGGGGTACTGGATGACTCAAGGGGAGCACTGAGAGGTAAGGAGGTGGTTGGGGGTGTTGGAAGATAAATCCTGTTTACTAATATTGAACCAGATGTGGAAAGATTAGTCTCATCCCATTGGGCCCATCCCTAGTATTAATTAATTTTACACTAATTAATTAAGTCCTTTTAGATACTTTTCTACAATTACACTTTTCGTTACAATCATCATCATTAATCATTATGGGTCTACTACTGGACAAAGGCCTTTTCCATCTACATCCATGACGACGGTGAATCCGCTAACTTTTGCCGTGTCTTACTAACAAACTTTCCTATCCATCTTGTGTCTGCTCTTTTCCAACAGCGTTTACTGTCCCATGGGCACCAATCGGTTCGTCTTTTGCCCCATCTATTGTCATTTCTTCTTGCTAGGTGTCCAGTTCATCTTCATTTTGGTTGCTTAATTCATTTTATAACATCTTTCACTGTAGCCCTTTCCTTTGATCTTTTTCTATCCCCAAGAGTTATCCCTATCATTGCTCTTTCCATACCTCTCTCAACGATTCTAAGTTGGTTCGCAATAAATTTTGTGAATTTCCATGCGTGATTCATAGCCGGTAATATGCAGTCGTTTATATTTTACGCTTTAAGCATATTGGCAAGGTGATTTTCAATAAGTCTCTATTCATACTAAATGTTTTCCAGCTGACTGTAATGTGTCGTTTTCTTTCACTTTCATGGTCTTTCTCTAACTTTATTACCTGTCCCAGGTAAATGTGTTCGTCAACCTTTTCCAGAGCCACGCCCTCTATTCTTATGTTTCTTTGGGGAGACTTCATAGTTTAATACAGTGCTGTCAGTCTTCTGTTTATGCTCTGAAGCCGGAGGGGAGTCGGGAAAAGTTTGAGAATCAACATCGCACATCATCACCAGGAAGTGGCAAAATCAGCGATTTCAACTCCATCTTGAAAAAACCTTTTCAATGGATGGTTTTGATCTCACGTACTATAGAGTACAAACATGGGATACGAAAGAACAAGAAACAAGAGAGTGTGTAGCAAGGATTCTTGCGGAAGACGGCTGTAAAAAAAAACAACACTTCTATCGAGATAATTAAAGAATTAGATTGGTTCTTTAAATATTTAAAGAAACATAACAAAAAACAATACCAACATCTGATTTTTCGAAGTACAATATTTAACATATATAGCTCATGTAATAAGACTATTTCTTCTGTTCAGAAACATTCTTATTTGCCAACGAAAGAGACAAATTCTTAAGAAATCCATGGCTTAAGACTGAGACAATGTTAGGTTTATCTACCATGTAGATTCAAAAGAAAATAAGAAGTAAAAAGTTCAAGTTTTTTCATATCCCAACCTTATCAGCATATGTAAGACTACTGTAAAGGCACTGAATGAGGAAATTTAATGCTAATGATTACAATGATTAGAATGAACAAAGAATGGACTAAAATTTGACATTTACTAGTCAGTCTGTTCGGGTAAAAACGTAGTCTGTTAATGCTAGTAAAATGCCCGTTGCTTTGCTAACGATATACCAGAAGTATTGTAACATCTTGAAAAAACATGTTGTGTTCTTATGTAAACAATTTGTTTTTGTTTTTTTCACACTGAAATAAACTTTCTGAATGTTAGATCTTCCTTTGTGGATTACTTGTATCAGTTGGGTAATCTGCGACTGTACATTATAGGGTTCCAGTATAAGCTTGAATATTCCTGTAAAGTAAGAGATATTTTAACATTTCAACATTTTTACATGAATCATCGAGTATAAACTACTATTTATTGGAGGGGGGTGGAAGTCTGAAGGGGGCACTGAAAGATGAGGGGTAGTGGGGGTGTACAGAGTCAGGGCAATTCAAGAAAGAAGGGTAAGTAGTCTTTCTCAGGGTCAATTGATTCTCAGACTTTTAAAATATTGGGATATGGAAATATTTTACGTGTAATATTTTCTGTAATAGTTGCAAATGACTATTTTTTTCACATTATATGCCAATTTTGGCTTTTCTTTCATACAAAATATGGATTTCAAATGCACTGAATCAAAACAATTTAACAATGTCTAAAAAAAAGCTGATCAAGCAAGCAAGGAAAGAAAGAACGAATCCTTAGAAAATGATGAGTAAAACTTTAAAATCTGACGCTATAAGATCATTCCAAATATCTATCTTATCTAACTCGCAATAGGGAAGGTCAGTCAGACTTAATTCAATGTATTTATGTTGTTCAAGAACCTTTCTTGATTTTTTTAAAATTTTGTATTTAGTGTCTTTATTCTATTTTTTCTTGACTTTTATTTTTATATTTTGTCTATTTTGAGTAAAAGTCCCGGATGAAATTACTATTAGCCACAACTTTTCCACCTTCCTCTAACACAAACAATCAAGCTAGCTTCACTCTCGGGGTTTTGAAAGCTTGCAAATTCAATGATCCTTTGCCCGTGACAGCTGCACTGGATCAAAACAATTTAGCAATTTCTAAAAAAGCCTATATTCTTTTAATGATGACACATTTTAATGACATCACACTTCTTTCTTTCTTCCTACATCTGTTGTTTAACGTAACTGTGACAGGTCGAGAAGCGTCTTACTAAGATGCATGGACACATGTAAAAATGTATTTTTCTTAATAAAGTTACAGTATATATTTGATCCCATGTCACCATCTCTTGATGTAGCTGAACAATCTAAGATCTGGAAACAAAATCCTCGTGAACGTTGATGGTGCTCTCTTCCAAGTACAGACCCAAAGATTTTTCCGTGGAAAATTGGAGAATAAAACTGTTTGTTTTTTCTAATGATTTTTTAATACCGTTCTATCTGATCGGATTTTCAAATTGAAACATGAATTCATCCAAAACCCAATATTCTCTAAAATACAAAGCTTCGTTTTAGGCAGTTTGAAAAGCTGCTTTGAAAATGTTTGATTTTTTCGATTCTCTTTTCATCTCCATCTTTCTTCCTGTTTCTTTCTTCCTTTCTCTTCACCTACTCCCCTTCTCTCTCTTTCTCTCTCTCCCTCTCTGTCTATTGGCCTTCTTCTCTCTTTCTCTCTATCTGTTTATTTCCCCCTCTTTCCGTCTATTTTTCCCCTCACTTCCTTCATCTCCCTCTCTCTTTCTCTCTCTGTTAGTCTTTCTATCTCTTCTTCTCCTTCTTGAGAACAAAAAGTCTTATTTTTCTGTATTGTATTTTTTCCGAGAGAAAGAGAGATAATGGAAAAGACGGAGAGGGGGAGAGAAAAGAACAGAGATTCGAAGAGATTAGATTTTTCATCTACATCCAGAGATAGTGTCGTGGGATCAAGTATATCTCTCCCTAGGTTTGTCTCGCATCGCTTTCTCTCCATTTGTTTCTCTCTCTCTCTCTCTCTCTCTCTCTCTCTCTCTCTCTCTCTCTCTCTCTCTCTCTGTCTCCGTCTCCGTCTCTGTCTGTCTCTGTCTGTCTCCGTCTTTCTCCCTGTCTCTCTCTCTCTCTCACCACCTGTTTATATTCTCCTCTCAATCTCTTTATCTCTTCATCTTCCTCTCTCTATCCCTCTATCACTTACTATTTGCCTCTCTTTCTAACTCTCCCTGTGTATTTTTCTTTTTTCCTCCTTGTCTCTTCATCTGTGTGTGTGTCTCTCTCTCTCTCTCTCTTTCTTTCTCTCTCTCTCTTATATATATATATATCTACATACATATATATATATATATATATATATATGCGTGAGTGTGTGTGTGTGTATATGTAAGTAATCACTCTTCCACTCTTCTCTTTCTCTCTCTCTCACTCACACACATACACTTCTTTTCACATTTTTTATGAAAAGGCAACCGAAACAGCCAACATTAAAATAGGTTTCTTCAGTTTTCAAGCTAGTCTGGCTGTATGATTGCATCGTGCATATATGCTGCATCAATGGAGCTAGACGGCAGAAAAACTCAACATTCACTCATTATTATATCTAAAAAAACATTTTGTCTTTTTACCACCCCCCCTCCAAAACAAATAGGTTTTCAGTGTGGTGTCTAATTAATGATGTAAGTGTATGCTAAATTTATCACTTAGTTTGTGTCCGGCGGTGTTTGAAGTTTTAGACTTTTCGGTGATCACAGCCCAACAAAAGACGACAGAAGTATACTGATTGCACTTTTTTTCCAGCTTATTAATTGATCATCCCCAAAACGACCTGCTGCTTACAGACATTGGTGATGTGACGGATTCTATTGAGTGACTAACCAGACCTGTTTTTCTTTTTCTTATTACATAATTGATTCTATTTGGAACGCGTCAAGCTTAATCAGATTTTCGATCAAATCCTCGGCGCCATTTTGTTGTTGTAGGACAAAGTAACACTTAATGGACTCAAAACAACTGTCTTCTTCTGTCTCTGTCTCTGTCTCTCTCTGTCTCTGTCGCTGTCTCACTTTCTCTCTCTGTCTCTGTCTCTGTCTCACTTTCTCTCTCTGTCTCTGTCCCTGTCTCACTTTCCCTCTCTCTGTCTCTGTCCCTGTCTCACTTTCTCTCTCTCTCTCTGTCCCTGTCTCACTTTCTCTCTCTGTCTCTGTCCCTGTCTCACTTTCCCTCTCTCTGTCTCTGTCCCTGTCTCACTTTCTCTCTCTCTCTCTCTCTCTGTCCCTGTCTCATTCTCTCTCTCTCCTCCTGTCTCTCTCTTCCACAGAGTTACACAGTGTACACAAAGCAAAATAACTGTCTCCTCACTCTCTCTCTCTCTCTCTTTCTCTCTTCCACCTTCTTGTCATCCTCTCACTCTCTCTCTCTCTCTCTCTCTCTCTCTGTCTTCCTCCTCCTACCTCCCACTCTCTCACTTTCCTTCTCTCTCTCCTTTTTCTCTTCTTTGAAAGGTTACACGATGCATTCAAAGCAGAACAACTGTCTTCCCCTCTCTCTCTCTCTCTCTCTCACTCCTTGTTCCTCTTTCTCCTTCTCCCTTCCTCCTCCCCTCTCTTTCATTCTCTCTTCCTCTCGGGGAAACAATTCAAGCTAGGCAAAATACCTGTCTTCCTCTCTCTCTCTTCTGCTCTCTGTTCCTCTCTCTTCACGATCTCTCCCCCTCCTTCCTTGCCTTTATCTCTCTTTCTCTCAGAAAAACGCAATACAGAGAAATAAGAATTACTGTCTGTTTCTCTTCACTTCTCTCTCTCCCCCCTCTCTCTCTCCCCTCTCTCTCCCTCTCTCTCTGTTTCCCTGTCTCCCCTCCATCTTTCTAGTCGTTTCTTTCCCTCTTTCTGTCTCAGCCCCCTCCCTTCTACCTCTGTCTTTCCTCTTTTCCTTATCTATCCACTATCCAACATTTTTCCTTCCCCTCCTTTTTTTTCTTTTCCTTCGTTTTCATTCTCCCTCCTTCTACTACTCCAAAACACAATGCACAGAAATAAGAATTACTCTCTCTTCTTCTCCCACTCCTTTTCTCTCTTCCTCATCCGTCTTCCTCTCTATTTCCCTCTTTCTCCCTACCCTCTCCCCCTCTCTGTCTCTCTGTCTGTCTCTCTCAGAGTAACACATAATCCAACACAGAATGCAAAATAACATTTTCCCAAGACAAAAACCACTTAGTGACAAAACTCTATAATAAGACGCTTCACTGAAGAATTATTTAAATACGCGTCCAAATCTTCATTTCACGACATGACCCCTTTTTTTTAAACATCTGCTGAAAGAGGAATTCATTTCAATTCTTATGAATTATACAAAAATCTCATCAAATTCCACTGGTTTTTACCTTCATCTCAATTTTAAGATCTTTTTATTCAACTTTCCATTCCAGTCATCGTTTCTATAGCAACGAATAAATAGATGACCCGGATGTTGTATAAAAACTAAGTCGAAAAAGTTTTAAAAATAACCAAAAGTTGGGATGATATAGAAATAGTCAAATTTGATGAATAAAAAACTGTTACACCTCTCATTCATGTTCTTGTTTTATTATTATTGTTGTTGTTGTTGTTGTTGTTCTTCTTCTTCTTCTTCTTCTTCTTCTTCTTCTTCTTCTAATAATAATAATAATAATAATAATAATAATAATGATAATAATAATAATAATAATGATAATAATAATAATAATAATAATAATAATAATGATAATAATAATAATAATAATAATAATAATAATAATAATAATAGGGTAGTGCCAGTTATAGTAGGCGCACTGAGAACTGTCGCAAAGTCACTTAGGGTGAGACAGGAAGAGATCGGGATAAAGGGGGAGGATTAAGACTGTACAGACCACAGCTCTGCTAGGAACTGCACGGATACTAAGGAAAGTGTTAGATATATAAAGACTGCAACGTTAAATATTAATAGTGATCAAACAGAGGAAGGGAAATGAAAGCGGAAATGTGAGCTGCAGCACTGACATGATGGGTGGGGGAGGGAGATGTTAGCTGGAGACCTGAGGAGTCTTATTGTCACTCAGCCCTCAGCAATGACCACTGGGCAACCGGTGTGAAACTGTAAACCACAGTATTACAATGACCAATGAGCACTAGAAGAGAAGGGCTGGGGACTTGAGGAGACTTGCTGTCACTCAGTCCCCAAGGGTGTCCATCCGTTAATTGGTGTGAAAATACAACTAATCATCATCATCATCTACCAATTAGGCTTGAGAAAGCAGTAATATAGGGAATAACTGAAACTATCCTGACAACAGGATGGTCAGTCTGCCAGAGTATTGTGGAGAGTCCTGGAGTAATGAGGAGACTTGCTGTCACTCGACCTCCAGTGAAAACAACCAGTCGCTGCTGGTCTACCGCACGGATTCTGATGAAAGTGCTAGAAATATAAGATCTACGACCCCAACTGTTAGCAATAGCCGAATAGAGGAGGAGGGAGAAAAACACCCAAATGGTCGTGGAGGTACGAACCACAGCACTGGTGTGATAGGTGAGGGAGAGTTGAGATGTGGGCGGAAGACCTGAGGAGACTTATTGTCACTCAGCCTCCAGCAATGACCACCGGACAACTGGTGCGAAACTGTAAAGAGTGTGGAGAGGAGGGCTGTAGACTTGAGGAAACTTGCTGTCACTTAACCTCCAGCGGTAACCACAAGGTAACTGGTGTGAAATTGCTGATGATAATAATAATAATAATAATAATAATAATAATAATAATAATAATAATAATAATAATAATTATAATAATAATAATAATAATAGAGGAGACTTATTGTCACTCAGCCTTCAGCAATGACCAATGGGCAACCGGTGTGAAACTGTAAATCGCAGTATTACTGCGACCTATGAGTACTCGGAGAAAAGGGCTGGATAATTAAGGAGACTTGCTGTCACTCAAACTCCAGCGGTTACCACCAGACAACTGGTGTGAGATTGCAAAATAATAATAATAATAATAATAATAATAATAATAATAATAATAATAATAATAATAATAATAATAATAATAAAGAAAAGAGAAGATTGACTTATAAATTATTTTTATGAATTTCTCTTGTACGTATTCATTCTAAATTCTGTTTCCTGCGAAAAAAATGTTGAAGACAAATATAAACGCACCCAAATAAACTGATGATTTTTTTTTCTTCTTAAATTTTTCCAATTGGAATAGTTGCCAGTGCTTCTGCCTGCCAAAATTGATAACACGCTCAACAGAAATTTCTTCGATCGGTAAAAAATCGATGTGTCTTTATTTTCAACGAATGATAAAAAAGCATTGATTGTCGCCGGGTTTTTGCCGATCAGAGCTGATCATGTTAGCTGGGCGCGTGCTCCTCGGTGATATTTGGATTAATCCCTCAGTTGGGGGCTTGGCTTTTTGTACAATCAACGAAAGCTTCAAGTCAATATGTTTAAAGCAGAAAAGATGCGTAGGAAGAACATGCTCAATATAACTTTTGAGAACAATCGTATAAAGGCCGCCTTCGCCGGCCATTAAGCTCGATATCAAGTCACCTCCTTTGTATCGAATTGATATTATAATTATTTGCAAATAAATAAAGAACTCTATAATTAGTATTTTCTCCGAAAGGAAAAAAGTTTCCCTTCACTTTTAATCCTTAAAAGAGATTTTTTTTCAACTTTCCCCTAACGTTTGACCACTGGAACAAACCCTACCCTCAATTCTGAACTCTATAAAGAAAAAAGTTCCCTTTGACTTTCGGACCCGTAAGAGAGGAAAATGCGTTACCTGAATATGAGGTCAGGTCAAAATCCAACTCCCCCTCAAAAAGTGTTATCAGCATAAACGTTCACTTATGAAGTTATAATGTTCTATCACAACGTCCCAGTAATTGGCTACAAAGAGTTTAGTCCAACACTAGAGCTATATGATAATTTGAGACCTCCATTCATTCTTCATGTTAAAGCATTTGGAGGTAAATAGCGGTGTGCCGCTTTTACTGCGTTACGGTAACATACATACATAGCCACGAACAGAAAAACTAATGTGATGATAGTTTTGGTTAGTCACTCCTAGGAACAGTCTTGTGACCTTATGGTAGCGTACCGTGTTGGGGGTGACCAATTAAAAATCGGGAAAAGGTTGATCAATGCATGTCACTTCTTTTGTCTTTTGGTGGGCAGTGCAGAATATACTGGCTCTGCGACGCCCAAGATAGAGAAATGTGGCGGATCCCGGGGAAGGTCTCTGTCCAACGACAGACGTTAAAAGACTGCTGATGATGATGATGCTGATGCTGATGATGATCATCATCAGCAGCCGCAGCAGCAGTCGCATCGCTAAAAAAAGTCTGGTTTTTCAAAAAACAAAAGAGAATGCCGTTGGACACAAACTTGAGGATCACTCAAGTAGAATGCCTAATAAGTAGTGAATGTCAAAATTTTCAGTCCTCTAGCTCCATCAGTACAGCCTGTACCCACGACAGATACATAGCCAGCGAGCCAGGCCGACTTGATAACTGAAGAAACTTATGTTGACAGTTTTAATGACAGTTTTGGTTGTCAGTCTCTAATATAGATCCACTCTCTTCCTTTATCTCTCTTATTGATGAAACCTTTAAAATCTCATTAGACAACTTTAAAGCAATGTTTTGGCCGACGTATCCTCCGACCATTTTAGAATATTATTCCACATACACATAAAACAGTTATTTTTGTTCTTCCGGCGCATTTATTAATTTAATTTGTATAAATAGAATGAAAATCTGGAAGAGGTTCAAGAATCCAACTACTTAGGATAGATGATCAAATTAGAGGATAAAGATTGTCGAAATTAAATAAAGCGGTGCATAACGATTCATTGGGAAACATTTAGTAAAAATAGAGACCTAATGAAAAGCACCCTGTCAATATGTAAGTAAAGTGTACAATGAATGTACATTACTTGGCGTATGGGAATGAAACATGGAAACTTACTAAACAGGTCTGGGTAGTCGATCAATAGAAACCGTCCCTTGACCAACATCTTTTGGCTGCGTGTACTGTTTTGGGAGTGATCAATTTTTTGAAAAATTGAAAAATGGTGATCAATCGATGTGTCATTCCACTCGCATTTTGTTGGGCGGTGAGCACTAAAAATGTCTGAAATTTCAAAAGTTCAGAGTGAATGTTGCAGGGCACAAAACAAGGGACCGATTTAGCATGAATCTACATAGTAAATTGAGCCCTCCGATTGAAAACCTACTCGGGAGGAATTTTCAAAGCACAGAAAAAACAATCTAAATGATATCATTAAAAATGTAATGAAATAATAATTATATCAAATTAGTCACTCGATAGAAACTTTCACATGACCAACGTCTTTTCGCAGTATATAATGTTTTGGGGGTGATCGATTAAAGAAATATTGGGAAAGAGGTGATTAATAAATAAGTTGCTTCTCTTGCATTTTGTTGGGCATTGATGCCTGGAAAAAAGTCTGAAATTACAAAAATCAACGTTCACGTTGCCGGATACAAATTATGGGATCAATTTAGCATAAACTTACTTAGCAAATAGAGCATCCCACCAAAAATCTATTCTGAAGGGCGGGGAAGATTTTCTTTGGGGTTCTCTCTTGAAATAAGGCGTAATTCTTTTAATTTTGCAGCCCTCTAACTCCATGGGTGCAAGCTGTACGCAAGATACATTAATGCATGGCCAAACCGTCACGTGACCTAAATCTTTTGACTGTGTGCTGTGTTAAGAGTGATCAGTTAAAGATAATAAGGAAGCGGTGATCATAAGTTACATGTCTCATCTTTTATATGGCGGTAATCACTGAAAAAAAAGTCTGATATTTCAAAAAAAAATTGTGAATGTTGCCGAGAAATGAAGAGATCAATTTAACATTACCTTAGATTCTTAATTGACCTCAACCGCTTGGAGAAAAAATGTTTCTTATAAACATGATTAGTAAATTTACAGTCATCTAGTTTGATTGGTGTGGCCAAAAGGCATGATACATAGCCAGCCAGTCAGCCAGATCAACTTGAAAAATGAAAAAAAACTAAATTGACAGTTTTGGAGGACGGTTTTAATAGTTTGAAAATGAACTCCCAGTCAGACACGGCTCTGGGGAGTGCCTCTTGATCTTTTTTTTTTTTTTTCTCTCTCTTTTGGAAGTCATTACTGTATCTCAGATCCTTGTTTATGGTTTAATTATATATATATATATATATATATATATATATATATATATATATATATATATATATATATATATATATATATATATATGTACGTGTGTATGTGTGCATGCATGAAAAAAATTCACACATAGCACCAGAGTATCTAATTCAGGGTAAAACATAAAACCCTTTGAAAAACTTACATAAATTGCATTAACTATTTGGAAATGATTTACTGGGAAGAATTTGAGATTTAATAAGTAGTCTCTAGTCTTTAATATATATATATATATATATATATATATATATATATATATATATATATATATGTGTGTGTGTGTGTGTGTGTGTGTGTGTGTGTGTGTGTATGTGTGTGTGTATGTATGTATGTATGTATATAAGTATGTATGTGTGCACATGTATGTATATATGGGTATATATATATATATATATATATATATATATGAACTACGACATGATAATCACTCTCCACTCCCTATAATCATCCTGCAAGCAACGTGGGAGCAACAGATAAAAACAAGAAAAAAGGCAAAACTGAGATAAAAGTCATATGGGCTCAGATCCAGGGGGTCCACCGTACCCCTCTCTGCTTCAACTAAGCACAACTTGATTCTTTCTTTTTAAATATCTACATGAGGAAAATTTGATATAAAATACCGTAATAATCTATTTTTCTCAAATAAAGATAAATTAACCTAAAAAAAATATTCATTGTTTGATTAGACTGATTGTGTGAGAACGACCCCTGCCCCCAACCAAAATTCTAGACCCACCCTGAGACATAAAAAAGAGGATAGTAGTTAGACGACTTCCGATTTTCCCGAGAAAACGCAGTTGAGAAAATCTAAACATCTTGGCATGCCGGATGTCATCATATTTTTTTCTTTGATCGTCTTGGTATGTAGGCACTCGAACCGGATTTAGGATATTTAGTATTCCCACCCACAGACTGACAGTCTTAACGATTGTCACAGATTGTTTTAGAGCCGTTAGCATTATGTCACCCAGATATCCCTGTTCTGGAGCTTGTATTCATTGGTTAACACTCAGGGTACATAAAAGGCAAAAGGAACTGAGGTAAACAGTGAGTAACCTTCTTGAAGGGTTTGAGCAGGTGGATGACTGAAAGAATACCGGAAGGCGTAGACGAGCGGGATTAGCTAGGAGCGACAAGGGAAGGAAGTTGTGGAGGGCCATAATCTTGCATAGGGCACAGATGAAAATAAATTGGTTGCTTCTGATCAGAAAGATATTGGGGAAGAGCCTCTGTGTTTCTATGATATTTGTAGTGTAGTTTCGTAGAACCATGGAATAGCAAATCTGAAAGAGGACGCGCGGAATTTAAATCTTGAGCCCTTGTCCAGCTGTCTCTGTTTTCCATTCTGTTGAACCTTCAGCGATGTCTTCCCAAAACCTCAGATGGTAAGAGTTGACATGCAGTAAAGTTGTTCTCGTTACAGCCTGTCCATTCGTCGAACCGAGGGGATCGCTTAGGATGCAAGAGAACCGAGGGGTGCACTCTTGAGAAAAATAGTCATTCGATATCAATTGGGGAAGCAAATTCAAATCCTGCTCCCCAGGGCACACAAAAGTGGTGCCCTGATCTCACAACGTCTGATTTCTAGTTGTCCTTGCTGCTTTTGTGTGTGCGTGTCGGGGGTAAGTGTGCATGCATGCACGTATGCATGTGTATGTGTGTGTGTGTGTGTGTGTGTGTTCCTCAGGAATTGTATCACGTACCCTACCACTTGAAGACACATTTATCAAAGTGGTTGGCTTGACATTGGTTTATAGGTGAACTACAATCAATAAATAACATAAATAAACCGACAGATAAAAGAATGTATGAGAGGAAAGAAAACACACCTGGCAATGCTTGGAAGGTGAAGATCAAGAGACGCCCACCGTGACGGCAAATGACAAAAATGCCTCCTGACTGTGTCACTTCCGACAAACCATAATTCCCGTGGAGCTCACATCCTTCACAGAGTTACCAATTTTGTTGTTCATTTGGATCCAAATGTTTTAGTTGCGACTTGATGTCAGAAATTGATATTTAGATGTTGGATGTAAATTTATGCATTTAACTGAAGTTTAGATATTTTTTTAGATGATCTTTGGCAAAATTTTGATGTTTGGATGAATTATAAACTTCGGTGCCAAAGATAAACCTGCATGGTTCAGTGGTAATCAGTGAAGTCTTACCGCTGCACTGGTGCGTATCCGGGGAATGTCCAGGGGATCTGAACCCTTCCTGCTCGAAATTCTGGAGCACCCCTGCAGCATTGGCAAGAGTTGTTAGCACCCTAGTCTCGTAGACGTTACGGTAATAAATTCGATCCGTTATCCTGACGTTCCTAACTTCGAAAAATAGAATCTGAACCTTGCCAATAAACCAATTTCTAATAAAAACAAAGAAAGTTTTTACTGCATTTACAAAAATAAAACAAGCCTGCCTGCTGCAGGATCAGATTCCAATTCGACTTCTATTCCAACTAAAAATGATTTCTGCAAATTTTTTATAAACTACGCCGAATCGGCGATATTGCATGAATCGGTGATATTTTACAAATTGGTGATATTTGCTCAGTTTTAAAAATTAAAATTTGATTTCATAAACTTTTGATCATAAAAATAGTTGCTTTTATCCTTGTTTTGACTTAATACACTTTTGTATTTATTGATTCTTGTAAAAAAGATTAAAACTACGAATTAGTTTATCTTCAGTAAAAAAAAAAAAATTGTTAGATCCCTCTTTGATTCCATAATCTTTTTGGTGTAACAAAAATATTTGGTTATATTCTTGTTTTGATTAAATGAACTTTTGATTAAATTGACACTAGATATCTATTTTTTTTTAAGGTTAAAATTTTGCTAATTAACCAATTTCAGTGATTCGGCGTAAAATATATATATAATGAATAAATTTATTCAGTCGCCAATCATTTGGTTATGATTTCAAATACGATAGGGAGTTGTTGATTTTAAGTGTCGGTTTGGCATAACGAAACGGAATCGATAAACTGCGAAGAGTTTACTCCCCTAAATTTGGTGAGGATTGTTGTTGTAACGGGGGAGAAACCAAGTCAAACAAATATCAACAATATTTTGCTGACCACAATTTCGCATTCGATCTCTGGGAATCCACGTTGAGAGCTTTGATGTCCAGCGGTTGTCTGACATTCTAGCAACACGACCAGACCTTTGCATTTTTGAGTTTTAGTATCCTCTCTTGTTTTGGGAAATTCAGATTTTTCAAGTAATTACCGCCCAATGAAAGCTGAGAGAAATAACTTATTCACTGATCAACCCTTTTGAGAATTTTTTTATTGATCAACCCCAACACAGCATACTGCCAGAAGACGATGATCATCTAACGGTTTCTACTGATTGACCAACAGTTGATATTTTATTAAGTTTTTAGAGACATCATTGAAGTCGTTTGAGTCTTTTCTTCTGAATATCATATGCAAGAATGATATTAATCTATCTGATGCCCTTGAAAATCTAGCAGTTTTCAAAATGAAAATTGTTTTAATTTTGTAAGATTTATAATTGAACTCCCGTAGGTGCTATCAGACACCTCAGTGACGAAGATTTAATTTGTTTTCGGCAGAACCAATTCCCATTGGTATCAAAATGCAAGATCCACAATTAATGAGTTCAAACTCCGACTGAGACTGACACTGACACTGATGCCCTTGAAAAGGGCATGAATCTGGCCATTCTATGGTATGATAGCGTATGGTAAAGTAAATGACAC
Source organism: Thysanoteuthis rhombus (assembly GCA_963457665.1). NCBI lineage: Eukaryota > Metazoa > Mollusca > Cephalopoda > Oegopsida > Thysanoteuthidae > Thysanoteuthis > Thysanoteuthis major. The sequence goes on along the minus strand of OY735237.1, from coordinate 38,525,945 downwards.
CATGTCGAGTGCGTATCGTCTCTGTCTATTTTAAATAGCAAAAAAAACGAAGAGTTCTGAGACAAGAAAAAATTTGTGACTTGTAAAGCCTGAACAGGGGAGGTAGATGTAATTGTCTTGTGTCTTCAGCTCTGCATCTAGATTGTTGTGTCCAAGTCCTCAGCATGTTGCAAATGACACTGGTTTTACAGAGGTTTATGTGAGGATCAATTTACTTATTTTCTCCTCCTGTTCGTCAAGTAATATTTGGAGATCATGAGGGTTCTCAGCAAAAAAGACGATGTCGTCTGCGAATCTTACTCTTAGGTATTCACCGTCTATTTTGATTCAGTTATTTTTCTAGTCTGGATTTCGGAAGATCATCTCTAGACAACGAGAACGCTGCTGAACACGAACTAAGAGACCAATTTGGTTTAAAACTCTTCACTGAAGATTGAACCCCCTCATTATAAATCTATTTCGGGGTGTCAATTTTAATCTTTCTTCTACACATAATAAGGGGTAAATGTTTAAATTTCCAGATAATTCTGGATATTTTTTCGGACTACAGTGACTCATTTATATAAGCTAAGGTTATTCATTCATTAGAATGAAATAAGCGCCTACGTATTTGAATGATTATCGTTGATATCTAAGATCAATCAGTAGGACAGCCTCGTGTCAGTCATTTGACTGTGAGATCAAATCACGGGCGGGGGATTAGGATTTTACATACCAGTTTACAATCCCCATTTTGGTGAGAACTGCTTTTGTTGTTCTTCTTGATGTTATGGTAGGAAAACAAATTCAACTCCAGACTTTGTACTGTTTGTTGACAAAATAGACGCAAATCCTTTTATATTCATTATTTTCGCCACTCAAGACATTTTCCTAACTGTTTTATACTTGTACTTCATATTGAAGCTTTGATATAGAAACTAATGTTTAATATTGTATTTTTCTCCCTTTTTTCCTCCAATGTTGCAATATTTTTCAGTTTAGGGGGGGGGAGAGGCTCATACAGTATCCTTATCTACGTGTATTACCTATAGTTTAGCATTTTTTCATTCAATCAAAAAGTATTTGTCAGAATTTTATTCAAAGTCTCACCGTAGAAGAGGGATATGGTTATGAAAGAGTAAGACAGAGTATGCCACAGAAGAAAATCATAAGAAGTAGATTTAGATTGGTAGTTGAATTTCGATTTAAATATAGGCTTGAATGATACTTAATTTGATATCAAATTAAAGTTTGGACCACGATGAACTAAATATATCAATCTTAAATGTCTTAGTAAAGTTATTCCAATCAGAAATACATTTTTGGTGATCAAATTTGATCCACATCTAGTTGTTATGCAAGACAGAACATAGAGGCATCCAAAATGGTAGCCTTTCGTACTTCATGAATGAATTTCTTTCGTTCGTCTGAAATACTCTTGAAAACAAAGTTAGGATACCTTACATAATGAGTAATGAACCAATAAACCATTTTGCAATACCATTTAATTTCCAAGTTTGAGGATGTTGAGATGAGAGATACAATCAGCATGGAAGTCGGAGAAATATTTTTGCTCTAAAGATTTAAGCTTTGTCCCTATACTTGCGAATCATAGGTAAGATGAAACGAGGTTTCAGATCTACAGTATTCATGTAGTGTCCGTCTTTACTTAACATGCCATTTGCGTATTTTGATTCCTTGGTTAGGATTTCACAATGAATCCTACTATTGAAGGTTTTATCAACTTAGACCCCAAGATATCCGATATTTTTGGATGAAAATTCTATGCCAGCTCATTTTTTTATATAGATCAGATACTTTTTCACCAGGTTTATGAAAAAAGATCATTTCTGTTTTATCGAGATTAAGTGATATTTTATAGCAACTGACCAGTTATAAAGCATATCTAAGTCAGTATTAATTGATTTTTCCATAGATTTCTTAGAACTTCCAATATCGAGGAGATTCGTGTCATCAGCAGAATGATAGATTTTATCACTTTGTTCAGTGTACATCGTTAAGGTAAACGAGAGAAAGTTGTGGATCAAATACTGTTGTAGTGTTTTGAGCCATCAATATTTCAGATCAGTACATCTTGAACTATTTCAGTGTCATTTATTTTCAAGTACTTTTCACAAAATTCAATTCACGCTCAAAGGAATTCCCTTGTTTTTATCATGTTTTTCTCACATTCCTTTGTGTAAAATAAATGTAAGGAGTTATACGTTCGTTTTGTATCATCAATTAGTGTAGTCTCCTCTGAAAAGTTATCTCACAGTTAATTTTGGAAAATAACTTGTTTCTTTGAAATTCGAAAACCATAGGTAGAGAGGAGAATAACATTTTTCCAGTTCCAATGTCATTAAAAAGCAATAAGGGCTTAAATGCAATATCTTTATAAGTATTCATACGTATAAATAATTAAAAGAATCATTATAAATGCGGTATATTACTTTGAAACCGAAAACTCGACTTGAAATGACCTCCCGTTATTATACGTATATATATATATATATATATATATATATATATATATATATATATATATATATATATATATATATATATATATATATATAATGCTCCTCTATTTAGGGTTGAGCACTCTTTAAGTGAAGTAACTCATCCATTGTAAGCTTATGCAATGCTCTTTCATGGGAATAGAGCACTCTAGTGGATAAGGAGTTTCTGTGTAAACGAATATATCGCTTAAATTCAGCTTTACTGACCACCCAGTTCCGTAGTCCAGATATCGGGCTCCGGGTCCGATGTGAGGGTTTCAATTGTGCCTCGCGGTACTGGATGGGATTATGTCAATAGCCACACTGAAGAGATGTAATATATCGAAACAGCTGTCTGTGATGACACAATTTTATATATATATATATATATATATATATATATATATATATATATATATATATATATATATATATATATATATATATATATATATATATATATATATATATATATATATATATATATATATATATATATATATATATATATATATATATATATATATATATATATATATATATATATATATATATATATATATATATGGGTTGTCTCCGTGAACAGGGAATATTGGAAGTGTTTTCCTCAGCAGAAGGGACTTGTGCATTGAATGCCAGCACAATTGAATTTTAAGGCGGTGTGGGACTTGCTCAGGGTCAACCCTATACGCCTAACATCTACCAGAAGTTTTCGTTTATTCTATTCATATTTGGATTTCTTTTTATTGTTTTTTTAATTGAATGCCGATCAATTCTGGAAGAGCATAAAAATTTTAGGCACACAGGTTGAATGCTTTCCTTTCTACCATAGTTTTATATCAAACTTTATTCATATCCGTCAGATTCAACAGACCATGGTTGTGTACTTTGGTTTACGCAAAAGATGTTTTCAATTTGGCCCCGAAGCCCCTAAGAAAAGCACCAATTCTTTGAAAATAGTGTTGAAAAAACATTGATGTGTCAATAGGTCCAAGCAAGCTGGTAATAGGCCCTGGCCAGTTAGGAAATATAGGTCACATTTCTGACTATTCAAAATGATAAAAAAAGAAATGAAGAGGTACTGGGCGAGGATCCAGCAGGGGTGGGTCCAGACCCCAGGACCCACCCCTGCTCGAGGGACAAAAATATTTCATCACCGCTAAGCGATATTTCCTCGAAAATAATTCGGCGTTTACTAATTACATTTTCTTTTTATCTTTCTTTCTAGCTCCAACATTATTGAACGAATATTATTGAACGAACATTATTGAACGAAAATTATTGAACGAACAATTCAGAAATTGTGTTGAGTGAGAAATCCTAACAAACCGAGCTAATTCGAAAAGCACTTGAAAACAAAGGCAGTTTACGAATTTTGAAGAGTCGGTACCTCGCAAAAATGAATCACCATAGCCTACGCGTGTACTAGAACTAGGCATCTAAAAATTATCTTTTAAAAAGATAGATCTTTTATTTGAAATCATCTAAACACATAGTTCTTTTATCAAAAATGATGTAAAAAATACCAGCACATTATTGGTCCAAAATAACAATTAAGACTCCCCAAAATACCCTTTTGAAAAAACAAAAAAAAAACTTCAGATGATTCCAAGGGGTGTATTCATACACAATTTCAAAGTTGTAACCCCCGAAGTGTGACCAGAGCATCCTGAGACACACATACACACACATACATACACACACAGACACACAGACACGCAAAGAGATAACAATCAGTAGCCCACTTGACTGGTTGGTCGGCAGGCCTGTCACGGGGCTACTGTGATTTGATATTAGAAATAACCGAACCCAACGAACGAGAATACACAAGGACCCATAAAAAATTATCCTACATTAATTTTCCTATTTTTACATGAATTCATTTGTTCTCTGGTGTTTTCTCACATCAATAAAATTGTTGATTTCTTTGTTCTCGAAATTTCATTGCTCTTCCCTTTTTTGATGTTTGATTAATACAGGAAGTAGAAGTCAGTTGCCGTCCATTAGTTTCATTGAAATTGATCCTGAACTTCTGGAGATATCGTGTGGACAGACAGACGAAAAAAAAAGTATCAAAATTTTAGATCGGAGTGTTTTATTTAGTTCCGGCTCTTCAGTATCTCCCAAAATACCAAATGAATTTCAATCAAACTTTGTTTATGGTTGGGAAATAGACTGCAAAAGAGGTCAGGACATTTCAGATCGGAACTCAGCTCAATTATCTCCCTTGATTCCACACCAACTGTCCACAACCACAAAATATCTTCAAAAGATGTTTTCACTTGAAGATCATTAAAGACATATTGATCATTTTCGACTGTTGGTTTCCCTGGGAGTAAAATACTCTAGAATTATACACTGTATAAGATTCAATGAGTTTTCATTTCGGACGATGGAATTCCTTGTTTTTTATGTCGTTCACGCGACGTTTGTGAACAATACAAATAGTCGGGTGTTCAATTGCCTGGAAAACTGTTTGAATGTCGATGACCCTTCGGCTGCATATATAAACTTTTTACCAAAGTGATCACCAACCGAATAACAAAAATGCTAGGTGAAAACCAACCAGGCTATGATCAGAAGAAGCTACTCGACCATTGACCACTCGGTAAATCAGCTAAAAGAGAAAGCAGTAGAATATAAAATGCCACACGCTATAGCATTTGTTGATTTCAAGAAGGCCATTGACTCAATGGAAATACCCAACGTCATTGATGCTATTATACAACAAGGCCTAGACCCTGTATGCAACAGAGTCTTACAAAATATCTACTGGACGCTTGAGTTCTTATATCAGGCTACATAAAATCTCTGCGCCCCTTCAAACCAAAAAAGGGGTAAAGCAAGTGATACCAGCTCACCCAAACCAAAATGTTAATTACCCTTCTCAAAATTATGGATAGTATCTTTACGCTCTGAGATTATTTATGCTGAAACATTCATAATTATAAGTACTAGAAACTGTCAACAAAATCCGTCACTAACACTGTCAAAATAGCTTTCATCAGGTTTCAAGTTGGACTGGCTGTCTGGCTGTCTGATTGGCTAGCGAGCTATGAATCAATTACACGTATTGACTGCACCAATCGAGCTAGAGGGCTGAAAATTAAAACAATTACTCCTGTCTAGAAAAAATTGTTTTGCTTAAACACCACCTCTAAATAGGTTTTCAGTGGGAGTTGAATTTACAATGTAAGTTTATCTTGAATTGATCCCTTAGTTTGTGCCAGCTGCATTCATGCTTGTTTTTTTTGGTTTTTGGTTTTTTGGAAAATTCAGACTTTTTAATGATCAATGCCCAAAGAAATTAAGAGAATTCAATTATATATTCACCAACTGTTTTCCAATTGCTTTATTGATCACCCTAACACAGCATGGTAACAGAATTTTAACTTATTCGAGGTTAATAGGATTCCAATCTTCATCATCATCAGCAGCAGCAGTAGTAGCCTTTTGAAGTCAGTCAATGGACGTAGACCTTCCCCAAGAATCGCTAGGTCCCTCGGGTGTGGGGTCACAGCGCCAATATCCCCTAAACTTGTCTAAATCGTCAAGATATCTCGTCTTCTTTCAGTCATAGTTTGGCAAATGATCTCTAGGGAGTGAATCATGATATCCAGCAATTGTCTAACATTCTTGCAGTATGACCAGCCCATTGCCATTTGAGCTTTCTAATCAAATATATGATATTTCCCGATTCTGATTTTTTCTCTAATATACTGTGGTGACTTTTGATCTCTCCATGTGATTTTGAGCATGATTCTCTCCTGTGTACATCACATGGTTTTTAGCTTAAGAGTTAATCTTTTGGTTAGGTTCTACGTTTCAGCTCCATAGGTGACTGTCGGCAGGACGGGTTGATTTTATACCCTTTCTTCTCGCCTTAATCAGAAGAGTGGTAAATGACATTTTTAAATATAAAATGGACTGGTCAGGTAGGTCACTCAACAGAAACCATTACGCAAGCAACGTGTTTTGGTTGTATGTCGTGTCGGTGTTAATCAACAGACAAATATGTTGTTCATGAGAGGCTGAAATGGCACTTATGAATTCTCTCCTGAATTCTGTAAGATAGAACCGCCGATCTCATATCATTTTTTAATTAATGGCATCTTCGTGGATGACGTTTTGTTTCAATGTGTAGTAATAACAAATAAGCACAAACTTTCAAAATCTTTTGAAAGCCATAACCCACAATATACTTCTGGCAAAAAAATCAATAAATTTTTAATTTGTTTAACATATGAACACATTATTACCATTCATTTTATTTCAAATGACCAAATCTATTCTTAAATGCTAATGGTGTGCTTCAGCCATTTTATTGCCTTGCTCACTGTGCCGTGAAATGAAAAATGTTGAAAATCACTGCAGTAAACTTAGGTCAATGTGTCATATGTATGAATAAACAAATAAACATACACAATAATTTCAATTCATCATGGGGCGATATACATCGAAGCTGACTGATATTTCACTCGGTCCGAAAAGTAGCTATCATATGAGATACACTGCACAAATACAATCCATCTTCCCGAAGCTCAACAACAACGTCAGGTAATTTAAAGTGATTACTCGTTCATTCTCTATTTGTGTTATCTTTGATTGACCTTCGATAACACTGTTTTGTTTAGCGCTGCATATTTTAGGAGGGTATTTAGAGCGCTTCACAACAATCAAATATAAAATCTACGTCTTTTGTTGTTCCATCAAAATTAAGGCAATTTCTATCCCAAGCAATTTCGTCATAGAATAGCTTATAACCAGTTTGTGCCCTGCCCTTACGCTGGTTACGGCACCAGCCATCCATATACAAATTCCCGGCGTGGAATACTCTTGGTGTTCCCGAGCAGTCAACCTTCTAGGTGCTGATTAGACTCAACGTTGCTTAACTTCAGTGATCGCCAAGTGGATTATGTAAAGACATTTTTGAAAACAAGTTGATGAAAATCTCTCCTTTTTTTTTCTTTTGTTGCATATATAGATTTGCTTCAGTTTGAACTCTGTAAGAGTTGATCCTTGTGCCGCAGCAATGATTTTGAACCTATAAATGACCAACAAAATGGTTCTGGCTCAAGGATTTATCTCACCGGAAATAGACGGCAGAATTTGGACATTCTAATCCCACGCTTCGATAATGGTCAGCATTTCGAACCTTCCAGATCATCGGAGCCTACTTGAAGAGAATTATAGAACAGTGTTGCCATTTGGATATTTTACATCCAGATCTGGATATTTATTTATGCATTTAGAAGTAAAAGATCGTGTTCAGATATTTCACATCCAAACGGATATTTTTTAATCACATACTTTGAGAATTTCTTTGATATTTTTTTAGAAATCTGTGCATTTTTGTATCCATCTAAGATTTGGGGAAATTCATCTAAAAATATCTAAAAAACAACAAAGAAAAACTACCCCTACCCTTAGTCAAAAATTGATTAAGTATGAACACAATAAGAGAGTAGCACTGATTCCAATTTTGTATATACCAGATTTCTAAACGCAACGATATTCCAACTCTTTAAATGGGGAGTTGTGATTCCGGCCTGTCAGTTCCATAATATCGGCCAACTAAAGTTTTGGGAGTTTGAGGACTCGAAACTTTTAACAGAATAAATTTATTCCAGCTATCAGTCGAGGATTTCATTTGACACAAGTATTGAGAAGTTTATAATCGCAACGATTTGCAATAATCGTTTGTTTGGTGTCAACCATCTCTAATTGCAACCCAGTGAAGCGTTACTTCAAGGCGATTTCATACATCTGGGTAAAAGCCCCCCCAAGAAAAATTATCAACACAAATACATATATAGTTAGTAATTTGACACAATAAATTCAATTTTCTGAAGTTATAATTTGTAATGCAGTAACCATAACCTTTAAATAAGGGAATAGTTAAACGATTTTCGTTGAATAAACCTAAGCAACGCAGGTGGACACAGATTTGCTTTTTTTCCCGTTAAATGAGAACCTTCGACTGGCATCTTGAATAAATTAATACTATCTAAATCTTCAAAGTCTGGAGGAACCTTTAGGTGGCTGAATTTAGCCCACAGGAAAGTATTAATTAAATAAAAGTTAGGCGTAAAGAACCTTGTTGGAATAGGAACTGACAATGCTAGTGTAATGATCGGTATGAACAATGGTGTTTATGTAAAATTTATAAAAGACATTCCATCCCACATTTTGATGAAGTGTAAATACCATTCCTATCAATTGGCAATATCACAAACATCTGCTGAGTATCTCCTAAGAAACTTGGATTTTCTTATCTCAGAAACTCATAATTATTCTTCAAAATATGCACTTTTGCAAAAAAGTAAACGTACAAGACTGTATATAAAACCCTCAATGATGGTTCAAATCCATAGAAATAATTCCCGGTAACCTCAAAACAAGATCTATACAACCTGCTGTTGGGAAGATTTTCAAACAATGCACAGTATTAAAAACCATTTTTTCAGAGAGCAAGACTAAGTGAGAGATGCTCTAAAGCTAAAATTCTGTACGTGAAACAGTGAAAATACTGTTTTTGTGACCTATCCTCATAGAGGTAAAAAGAGACGACAAAATCTTCAAGTCTAAGAATATTGAGAAAGTGAAATTGTTAGATAATCTAATTTTACGTGTAACAACAATTGGAAATAGAATTATAATTCCTAACTGCAATGTGGATTATCTTACTTAGAATATGACTGGTTTTCTAAATCCTAAGCAACACTTACGTCATAATGCAGAGGTTAAAATAATAGAAATGTGGGCCAAAAACAAACTTCCCGGGGATTGAGAAGAAACATTTCAGTGAGGATTGAAAGATTTACTCATATCTCTGTTCAGGAAGTTGAAGCAGAGATTACCTGAAAATATCCAAATTTTGAGGAATATATCCACATTTTCAGTTAAATCATGTTAATACCGACAAAAAAACATTCCAACTCTTTGCCAAATGATGGAATATTTAGGCGCTTCTGGTGATTATATTGTGACGGCAGAGTGCCAATTGGCTAAAATACATTCAGTTGATTGGAGCAATAAGACCAACACAAAATCCTTTTGGAAAAAAGTCATGGAACTTGCTGGTTGCGTATCATTCAAAGGATTAAATGAATGTGCTATCTCTGTCTTGGTTTTACCGCATCCAAATGTGGTAATAGAAAGAGTATGTAGCGTCATTACGAATGTTAAAACAAAGACGAGAAATATAAGTTTGGAAATTCTAGATTTAATTCTGACAATTAAGTTCAGTTTAAGATGTAAGGAATGTTGTATTTCTAATCAACTTCCACAAGAAACATTAAGAAAATTGAAACAGCTGCAACGTATAAGAAGCAGTGTCATATGGTGCTTTGTAAGTTGAGTGTGCTCACTGCTATGGATGCACAAAAGTGCGAAAATACTTCAGTGTTCGTAAAACGCAACAGACAGTAAAACCTTATTGATACAATGTAGGGAAGTTAATCCCGATTATAAATTGTAAAGTTTTCCATTCTCATCCATCCGATGCTATAAACGGCGAACAAATGAAAAGAAATAAGAGAATCAATGAAAGAAGAAAAATTGGATTGGTCATCATCAACCGTTGATAATAACGTCCAATCCAAATCCTATTTTCAAATATTTGTCCCATTTCACCTTCCCTGCATTGTGCCAAAAAGGCTTCAACTGTTCATGGCTTTTTACAGACGCTGAAATATTTTCACGTTTTTGTGCATCAGTAGGAGAAAGCTCACCCAAGATACAATACACAATACGCTCCTGATGATAAGTCTTCTGGAAGTGAAGTTTTTCTCCAGAACCAGACACCTCTACAGCTGCATTTGATGAAAGTCGAAAAAGAAAATGATTTTTTTTCCTGTTGAATAGAAATGAGATTTTTCTCTACTATATATCTGTTTCCGATCATTCGTCCAGCTCTTTTGTAACACATTTCAAACCTTTGTTTTGTTATTATCAGATTTTTCAAAATGATTCTATGGGCATATCAGTATACAACGTTGAAATTCCATAATCAACATTTGAAAATTATAGATTTTCTTCAAGTTGTAAAATGTACATAAAATTTGATAGAAAATTCTGAATGTAAATTAATTTTCTTAGAAAGTATATATCTAAGTGTACATATGCATGTATACATGTATATATATATATATATATATATATATATATATATATGTATATATGTGTGTGTGTGTGTGCGTGTGTGGTGAATTTAGTAGAAAATATGGAAATAAACTTTGGGAAACTAGATTGAATTTATTTTCGAAACAAGAAACTTTTAACTCTCGTTGTCAAATGTCAAATAGGAAAAAAAATTGCAAATAACCAGGTTTGACGAGAGAGAGAGAGAGAGAGAGAGAGAGAGAGGGGGGGAGAGAGAGAGATCTAAATTTGTTATCTTCAGTGGCGGAAAGGTAGATGTCATCATGTAGAAGTAGAAGTGAATTCTTTTGTGTGAAGGTGAAAATCAAGAATGGTTTTCTGTGTGTTCTTGTTATATATTCTAGTGACTGTTATTGGGAAAGATGTATGTATATATGCATGTTAATATGTAAGGATGTCAGTTGTTACAGGTGTATTACTGAAAAATGTGTCTAATTGGAGAAAGCAATCCAAGATTTAAAAAGATTGAAAGTACAGTATCATTTATCATTTACTACACATATACACACAGGCATCCGCACACATTCATGCATACACACACACACACACACACACACACATATATATATATATATGTATATATGCATGTCTGTGTGTGAACGATCATATATACCTATGTATACACATATATATGCATATATGAATATGAATGTTAGCTTGTACGCATATATATACACGCATATACGTATAAATGCATGTAAACATATATCTATGCATGTATGTATATAAATATATGTATACATACGTTCACATGTATATATGTGTGTGCACGCATATGTATGTATATAAACGTATGCATGCATGCATGCATGTATATATATATATATATATATATATATATATATATATATATGTATATATGGATACATGCATATATATGACTGTATAGATATATATTTGTATGTATGCATGCATACATACATAATACATACATACATATGCATATATATATATTCATGTGTCCTGGGTTCGGGGCAAAGGTTTCCATCGCATCTAGCAGCATTGGAAAAGATATCACGTCTATAGCCACACAAAAAGTTTTGATACAACAAAACAGCTGTCTGTGCATGACACAATTTTCGATTATATATATATATATATATATATATATATATATATATATATATATATATATATAGATATAGATATAGATATAGATATAGATATGCATGTACACACATTATTCATATATATGAATGGTTATGCTTCTATACGAGTATATAAATGCATATATAAATGTGTGTGTACAAAGATGTGCATGTATATATCTGTGTATGTATATGTGTATATATATGTATGTGTGCA
>OY735237.1:38496497-38508997 GCA_963457665.1 Thysanoteuthis rhombus | reverse complement strand
TTCGACTTCTTGAATATTTATCAGTATTTGTTAATTTTTGCTTTCTCAATATAACTATCTTTTCATTCAGTTGTAATCATCTTCATCATAATCCCCACCAGCGTTTTTGTGACCCTTTTTGAATCAATACCTCCTTCAAGATTTGCCAGTCTTTTTCATTTGTCATGACCGTCGGAGGGCCAGTACTTTCTGATCTGGTCTAGTTAGTCATGGCATCTTTTTTTTATTTTGTCGGCCCCTGTGTAGCATATAATCTCTGGGGATTCATATTGTGATTTGTGATATCCATTGGTTGTCTAATATTCTTGCAACATGACCAGACCATTGCCATTTAAATATTCTTAAGGATTATATGATATCTCCGACTTCTGTTTTTCTTTAATATACTATGTAAACTTGTGGTCTTCCTATGTGAATTTGATTTTCTTCTATGCACGTTGCATGGTTCTCAGTCTGGAGGTCAATCTTTTCATTTTCTTATTCTTGAACGTTCAGCTTGATCCATTGAATGCTTGCCAATCTGGAGTGACTCCTTGCTTGATTTCTTCTTCGGGGGATTCAATACAGATTTGTTGTCTTAGGTAGATGTAGCGGTCGTCGTCTTCCAGCTCTTCATTAATCATGATTTTTTTTTTCTGGACCCTTCCACTTGAAGGTGAACAATATTGCTGGTAAAATATCTCCGATCGACTACTTGATGCAATGGAGTCTCCCATTCAAACTCTTCCAGTTTTTTTTTATCACCTCGTACAAATATGTTTTCATTGGGACTGAAGGCGATTCTGACTTTTTTCTTTATGAAATTGATAATATATATATATATATATATATATATATATATATATATATATATATATATATATATATATTCATTCTTTTTCAAAGATTTTTTTCGGGAAATTTTTGATATTTTTTACTATTTTGAAGATGAAGTAGCAACACCATCGTAGTGGGGGTCGCAATGTTGTGTTCAAGAAATGAATCGAGGAGAACAGTTTGGAAAAATATGCGCGTGAAGTTAATGAATATCCTAAATTTCCTATTGCGAAGAAAGTTGACAAAAATTATTGTCCCATATTCATATCTGTCAATTTGTACATAGGAAGTCCGGGCGTCAGCATCAGGGCACTAGCTTAACTATACCAATATTTAGTTTTAGAACTTCAGAGTAAGTTGCTTGGTGCATTTTTTAATTTTATTTTAGTTCATTCATCTTTCGTCGCTCACTGCCAGGCCAGTGTATTTTTTTTGCGTAGGTGTTGGCTTGTGTTATTGATTGTAATGTAGATAATTACTTGGGTTGTCATTGGAAGCTCTCTGCATGATCCCCCTGTGGCATCTGGTCTGTCCAGTTGGTCACCCATCTAGGTACTGACCAGGCTTGACGTTGCATAACTTCGATGGTTGTACGAGAGCCAGTGTATCGTAAGTGATTTGTCTATTATTACTCCATCAGAATTTCCTATCAAACTGAGAAACATGCAACGAGCACAGGAGAGAATCATGTTCAACAACACAAGACGGCGCTGTATATTAGAGAGAAACACAAGAGATATCATAGAAACTATTAGAAAGCCAAAAATTGTGTTCTTCACCCATTGCTCGCCTGACAAGATTTTCCAAAATGAAATATTTTTGAGTAAATGGAGGTTATATTCATTCAAAACATCAAAATTACGATAGGAAAAAAAGCTTTTCCCATAAAAATATGCTACTTCACTAAGACCTTTACCAACGCAACTTGAGCTTGTATGATGACCAGAAACGTGTATTCCTTCCTCTCTCTTGATGTCCAAAGCACGTCCTTATTTTGCTCTGTGGTTAATCCAGGGCAGATGGTATTTTAAAGATCTGCGCCTACTGGAACTTATAGATTTACATTTACATCGATAGACACCCTCCCAGTCATAATACCAGCTCATTGTACGCATTATAATATTTGTATGAGTTTTTTTTTTTGTTTATTCAAATGTGCGTCTTATATGGCCACAAATACGTAAACAGTAATCTATCTGCAATTGAAGATATGCTAGTGCGTGTACAGCGATTACTCAACAACTTGCCACAGTACAAGGTGATATTTCCTAGTTATATCAGTTCACAGGGCAGTGCAGTTTCGAGTTTTAGGTTGTCTGGACCGGGAAGTCTAATGAAAATAGATAGAAATGAAATGTTATAGATATATAGTTTCTGTCAATCATCTTCCGATCTTTGGTATGATTAAAATTTAGATTTAAAATAGCAAAATAACTTCGAAGCCGTAGTTTTGCACGACAGACGGAAAATCATTTTATATGCTAATTAATAGACTGCTACACTCACCATAAAGTCCATTCCCGATCGAACAAGCACCTTTGGAACGGGTGCTGTCTTATTAAAAACTATAACATTTTTTTGTATGTATTTCTCTGCTAAACTGAACTTGTGCCTTGTTTTTCAATTTGGTGTACAACGAAGAGGATCGTACTGAATGATTTTTTAATGATGGCAGGGCGCCGGTCTCTAATTTGCCGACTAAGTGGCGAGTAATAGGATTTTTGATTGAATACCCAGAAAAGGTTAAGTAATTGGATATGGCTTACGGATACATCCCAAAAACTCATCCATTTTCGAAGATCCATTTCAAAAAGTTCAAGGATATGATTTGACTGTCGCTTCCCACTGAGTACCAGTAGTTCATTCAGCCCTCGCGCGTTAAGCGAGCCACTATCATACATAGAGGGTCGTGAGTTCGATTCTCACCTGGAACTTGTTCTTTATTCGTGCTTTTAATCTATTTCCTCACTGCCGAAAGGAACCCTGTCTGAGTTCAGCTGCGATAAAAAGTAACAATAAAGATGAAGGTAAATAGTACCAAAAAAAAAAAATTAATAAATACCATTCCAAAGATCTTACTAATTTACACGATTTCTTTAATAAATCATCTTACTTCGGGAAGAGATTTGCCGACTAACAGAGAATGGCAGGGTGGGGGGTAAGCGGCACCCTTCCCCCTTCGGTACTTTCCTGATAACGAATTCCTCTTCGTGAGGAGAGGCTGGGTATTTCACATTCAGGAGATAGACACTGGATAGATATGGAAGCGGTGGACTAGTCAGGCAGGCAGCTAGTCAAATCTGAAATCCAGCGGATGTTGTCTGATGTTAGCGAAAGAGAGAGAGAGAGACAGAGAGAGAGAGAGTTCCAGGAAGAAGGGGGGGCACTCGTAGAGAATCAAGAAGTAGCAGTAATGGGGAAGAGAAGTACTGTAGCAGCAGTCAGTGTTAGGTAGCACGCGCAAACTCGATACGGGCCACGTGCTATCAATTCACCTACAGCACAGACTTCCGTTCCCGTTGTTTGAGACAACGGAGGAGAAATCAGTAGTCTTCTTCCGCTTGTGTAGTCAGACTAGATTTCATGATGCGCTCACGGAACAACCTTCATGATCCGGGAAAATGCGAGAGGTGAACAAAACCGATAGGCTACAACAAGTAGAAAAAGAATAAACAAAATGGTTAAGGAAAAAAAAAAATTAAGAAGAAAGTTGGTTTGACGTGAGCCAGATGACGGTAGCAAATTTCTGGCTATAAGAAATTGCTAAAATCGGCTAGATTCCATTTCCTAGTAACTGGATAGCTTATATACATGAATATGTGAGAGGGTGCGAGAAATATATATATGTATATATATATATATATATATAAATATATATATATATATATATATATATATATAGAGAGAGAGAGAGAGAGATAGTGAGAAATATATAGAGAGAGAAAAATATATGTATAGAAATATGTGCAGAGAGAGAGAGAGAAATATGCGTATAGAGAGAGACATATATATAGAGAGAGAGACAGACAGATAGACAGACAGAGAAATACATGTATATATATATGTGTATATATGTAGAGAGACAGACAGACAGAAATATATATAGATAGATATATCTCTCCAGAGAGGGACAAACATATAGAGAGAAATATATATACATAAAGAAAGGGAGAGAGAGATCTAAATATACATAAATATATATATATATATATATAAATGAATACAGAGAGAGGAATAGATAGATGTAGTTTGATCGATATAGATACAAATATATTTATAACGATAAAGAAATCAAAGTCACATGAACTGAGTTGAATGTAAAAAATGAATCTTTTTTTTAGATCATCATTTTGAAAATCATTGTCTTAGTACGCTTTTGATTAGTGCTAGTCTTGATGTGATACGGTCAAGATATCACCTTATTAATTATCGTAAATTAGTACAAGCTGGAAAAAAGCATAAAATGATAATATGACCTTGAACAGTGCGGTTTTGAGCGATACCGAAAATTTTTGAGCGAATTGACTGCATTAATCGAATATATATATATATATATATATATATATATATATATATATATATATATATATATATATATATAAGCTCCCAAAAGTCATACAAAGGCTCCAAGTATAATAATTCAACCAATTGATCAGATATTTTAACTATACCTTTGATGCACGCCATTCATCGATGAATGTAGCCACTTTTAGCAATTTTGAATTGCCAACGTCTTCTTCCCCCACCTTCAAATCAATGATTGCTAGTTTTTGTATTATTTGCGTAACAGGTGCTCTTGACTATTTTTCTCTTCATTAAAGAGTTAACATGAAAGATGCAACAATTATCTTCCCTCAGTGTTGTCAAGTGTGGTTTGTATTCGTAGCTTTTTAACTGGCTAGAATCGGCTAAATTTTATATTTTTTATTTTCAATATCATATATATTCACGTATACTCCCTTGAAGCTCACTATTCAAATAAAGAAAGACTCAAGAACAAATTATTAACAAAAAGGGATCATTAACTTTTTTAAACTTACCGGATTCGCTCGACTATCACAGATTTATATCGACTGAAATTAGGAAAATCAGTTAAATCTAGCCGAAGAATGGCTGATTTGGCAACCTTGTCTTCAATGCAAGTTATTCCATAAGTGAATTCAATTTCAATTTAAAACATTCGCATCATTAAAAAAGCGTAAAACAACAGGTCTAGTTAGTCACTCAATAAGAACTGTCATGTTACCAATGTCTTTTGCCAGCATACCATGTTGGGATGATCAATGAATGAATCACTTCTCTTGTCTTTCGTTGGGCTGTGATCAAAGTTCAAATTTTCATTAAAAAAAACGTGAACTCTGCCGGACACTAACTAAGGGACCTTCTACCGTTGAAAACCTATAACGAAAGGGGATTTTCAAAATACAAAAAAACGTTTTTCTACACATAAGGAGAATATGTTTGAATTTTCAGCCCCCTACCTCCTTTTCACCCGATACATACGTATACAGCCAACCAGCCAGTCAGTCCAATTTGAAACTTGAAGAAACCCTCGTTAAAGGTGACAGTTTTTGATAGCTAATATCGGCTTGACCATTTCCAGCTAAAAAATGTTTTATATACTCTTCTAAGCCCACTTATCAAACATGGGCATCTGCTGCCACTTTTCCAGGGGGGGTGACATTTTGGCTAGGATGCAAAATGATATATTCAGAATAAGTCTTAGCAGTATCCCAAATACCATCTTTATACTTGGGCACATTGAGTTGGGATAACATAAAACAAAACTCTTGAATGATCTCTAAGGTTCCAGCTTTCATCCCTTTACCCTTGGTGAAAAGGCCTCTTGCCCACAACCCAACAGACGCCCATCTTATCAAATAACTTTATACTAAGACTCCAGAACAACTTATCAATAAAAATTGTACATTTGCTTTCATTAAAGTTACTACCGTAAATTGCTGTGTATAAGTCGACCTGGCGTATAAGACGACTCCAAGATTTTTTGCTCATAATTCTGGTTTAGGCTATACTTTTTCGAATACATTTTACACTCGCCATATAAGTCGATTCCCAATTTTCAAAAGGTATTTTTGGCTTGGAAATTTCTGACTTATATGCTGCAATTTACGGTTACTATTCTTTGGTAATAGCAAGATTTTCGGCTCTTGGTGATTTTTATTGGCCAATTTTTTTAAAAATCTGCCAGATCTCGTCGAAAAGTGGCTAATTAGGCAACCCTGATCGTGCCCCATGTTACATCGGATTTCCGTCTTCGTTAAGTGGGGTAGATGACACAGGGATAGGGATTACTAGTTACAATGCAAGAATAATCGACGGTAGCTTTTCTACTCTCTCTCTTTCTCTCTCTCTCTCTCTCTCTCTCTCTCCTTTTCATTCCACCTTTCTCTCTCTCTCTTCCTTCATCTCTCACTTTCTCATTCTATTACTATCTTTCTCCCTCTCTTTTTTACTCACTCTCCCTTGCTTCCTCACTCTCTCTTTATCTTTGTCTTTCTTTCTCACTCTCCCTTCATCACTCTTTCTTTCTTTCCCTCTGTATCTGCTGTGTCTCACTCATTAATTTATCCAAATAGCAATAGAAATGTTGACATGTGGGAACTATTCAAGCAAAAGAGAAAGGTATTCTTCTTGTAAAGGGGTTCCCAAACTGGGGTACGTGTACCCTCAGTGGTGCATTTGCACTTCTCAAGGGGTACATAGGAATCTTGATACAGAAGATATTTGGGAAGGTATTCTTTTTGAAATTTTTTTTTATTTTTTAGGAATATGGTCTTTAACACTTTGATAAATGTTGCAGTAAGATGGTTTTGTACAGGGGTTCCCTGGGAGTACTTTAGCACTTCACCAAGGGGTACTTAGGGGTCTGAGAGTATAACCATGGGGTGCATAGCTGCACGGTGTAAAAGGCTTGTTACAGAACAGCTCATAAAATCAACCAACAAGGTATGTTATCCCCCTCTCTCTTTTATATTGTATAAATTGAATACTCCTCTCTATCCCTCTCTCTCCCTCTCTCTCTCTCTCTCACTCCATTTGAAACTATAACTTTTTCAAACTTTTAGCCTTGAAGCTCAACCATCTCACCATCTAAGATGAATCTAATATCTGCACCTCACATAAATGAATCACCTAAGGTAGCGCATGTACCAGAACTGATTACCTAAAGAAAATATCTAGAATTATCTTCAAAATAGATCTTCTGTCTAAAATCATCTAAAATAAAATTATTTTATCTATATTTAAAATAATAACAGCACAAGATTTGGGCATAGTTGGTCCAAAATGACCATTGGAGACTCAAAAAGTATTTTTTTTTAGATTGTGCCTAGCGATGTACTCATGGACATTCCCAAAGTTGCGGCCCCCAAAATATGACCTGGAGTTCCATAAGGTACATTTAAATGATCCATCTGCAGCAATAACTTTTCCCAGCCTTTATTTAGCCTTTTGAACTGGTTGCCAAAAATGGATGGAAGGTAAGCTGCTGTCTTGTGGATTACTCTTGGTTGATTAAAGGTTAGAGGACCATACCTTCATATAAAAAAAGGTGGCTGTATGAGTGGCACCAACAAATCTAATATAGCTATCGACAAAATTATGAGTTATTATATCTTTGAGCTGAAGTAACTACTACTTTTTAACGTCTTGTTAAATTTTGCAGTGAAATATTATACTAGATCCTGATGGTAGTATTAGATGAAACGTTGTTTTCAAGTTGGAAGATGAAATATAGCATAAATAACAAAAATGGTAAACTTGAAAGCATTTGAAAGCATAACTTTTTTCAATAGTCCTTTAATAATAATATATCATTATTTGAGTTGTTTTTATGGCTTCCCGATCGTTGTATCTTTCATTACGAAAATGCAGTTCAAAATGTTTGAAAAGATGATCATTTGAAGGTGAAATGGCAGGTAAAAATTGAAGATGTGGTTGATTGTCAAAGAACAGTTGTAAGGGGTGTATAGCTTAATGAAATCTAAAAACAGCTCTTAAGAGTCTAATAAACTTTTTCCTTGATTCATAGCTTATTATTCATCATTCAAAATCATATATCATCATCAGTCTTTCAATGTACATCGTTGGGCATAGACCTTCCCCAGGATTTGCCACACTTCTCTATCATGGGCGTCGCGGAGCCAGTACTTCCTGAACTTGTCTAGCTCGTCTCTCCATCTAATATTCTGCTGGCCTCGGTTGCACATGTTATCTCGGGGAATCTATGTCGTATGTCGTGATTCGTGATGTCCGTTGGTTGTCTGCTATGCTTTCAACATGGCCAGCCCACCGCCATTTGAGCTTTTTTATGGATTCTATGATGTCCCTGACTCTTGTCTTTTCTCGGATGTACTGTGCTGTTTTGTGGTCTCTCCATGTGAGGCCCAGCATAATTCTTTCATGTGCACGTTGCATGGTTCTCAATTTACAGGTCTGTCTCTTGGTTAAGTTCCATGTTTCAGCTCCATAAGTGACTATTGGGAGGATGCATTGGTTATACACCCTTCTTTTTAGGATTAATGGGATCTTCTCGTTTCTGAAGGTTGAACTAGCTCTACCAAAGCTTGCTATCCTAGTGTGATTCTTTGCCTGATTTCTTCTTCTTTTGAGGGTCTCATAGAGATTCGTTGTCCTAGGTAGATGTAGTGATCTACTTTCTCCAGTTCTGTGTCCTCGATTTTGATCATAGTGTTTTTATTTCCGATGTGGTTATTGCACAATTTTAGACTTTGAAGATCCTACTTCCGATCGTCTCCCCGAAGATCTATTGCATCGACAGTTTCAAAGTATCTGGGGAGAGGTTTAAAAGAATGAAAGAATGAATTGGAAAGATAAGTTGTGCAAGAGAACACGTGTCAAGTAGTGAAAAGATATCAAAAAAAAAAAGGTGCAATACGATTTTTGCTCCTGGGTAGTGAGAGTTATTGCTTATGTGGAAAAAGTATAGAAAATGGCAATTATTTCCTTCAAACTTAGCTTTTTTTTATCAGGGCAGTGATATTTACGTGTAGTTGTTTTTCTAATTTTGTGTGATTAAAAATTTGGAAGTTCGATTGTTGTCCGCTTGGAAATAAGTAAGATTTCTGTCTAATATAGATGAGAGAATGTCAATATGTAAATCTTTTTTACGGACATTTGTCCGCATCAACTCCAGACAACCACCGATTTTTGACACCAATTGCAACAGTGTGGAAACAAAAAAATCAACCGCATCCGATATCAGACAATAGAATGCGAAAGTTCCCATGCGACCGACGACACAGGCTTTTTTCCGATCCAATGAGAAAAATACATTCTTTCATCACCTGAAGATGGCCGTAGGGTCTGACAGCCGAAACGTTGCGTTCAAAAAATAAACAAAGATGAGGACAAAAGTTCGCCAAAAACTTTATATAATGAAAATAAGTAAATTTCAAATGATCAATGTGTTGCTTGTAAAACCACAGTTTAAAGAGAATAATTGACATTTTCTTCACTTTTTAGACATAAGCAATTAAAAAATAACAATCATTTGAAAATAAAAAAGTTATATAAAATAAATGAAGAATTTGAGAGAGGGGGTTGGAGGCATAAAGACAGCGAGAGAGAAGTGTATCGGAAAAGTTTCCCTCAATGATTAGCGAGCCTATTTTTTTTATAATCAATATTCGCTGAGTCACATATTCAATCATATTACTCAAATCGGAAGGACAATATGATACCTCGATGTATTTGAGAAGGTCAGGACATCGATTTATGATCAGAGATGATGAAGAAGAGGAGAGACGAGGAAGAGAAAAGATGACAGAGAGAAAGATGGAGAGAAAAAAAACAAGCCTAAAAGTCAGACCATAGATGCACTAGTACTTTTCTTGTGTGAACATCTAGTGAGAGTAGTGTTGCCAACTGTGTTTTCAAGTTTACATCGAAAATTGAGTCAAACAAGCCTGAAGATCAGGCCATAGATGCGCTAGTTCTTTTCTTGTGTGAAGATCTAGCAAAGGTGGTATTCATAACTCTATCTTCCACTAAACAATAGGAATTGAGTCAAACAATCCTGAAAGTCAAACCATAGATGCGCTAGTTCTTTTCTTGTGTGAAGATCTAGCAAGGGCAGTGTTGCTAACTTTATTAGTTTACATATAAAATTGAGTTTAAAAATTTTAAAAACACCAAGAAACGTTTAGTCTCCAGATATATATTTAAAATCTAGGAAATATATCATATATCATTAAAGAATTAAATTCGACTTTAATCTTCAAAATTAATTTTATCAAAATATTTTTTTAATTAAAAATTCGTCTCCACAACTGTCAGCAAAGATTTCTTAAGTTTTTAAGTTGGTCTGGCCAGCTATGTATGTATCAGCGTACAGACTGCACCAATCGAGCTAGAGGGCTGAATATTGAAACGTTTACTACTCATTATGTCTACAGGACATGTTTTTATACTTTTTAAAAATTTCTCCTTTAAATTGGCTTTTAGTGTATGGGGGTTCAATTTGCAATGTAAGTTTATGCTAAAATAGCCACCTAATTTGTGCCTGCTTGTTTATTAAAATTCAGTCTTTTCAGTGATCACTGTGCAAAAAAAGTAGAGAGAAGTAATTGATTCATTGATCACCATTTTTTATCACAGTGCGTGCAGCCGAAAAATTGTGGTCACTTGAGGGTTTCTTTTGAGGGACTTACCATAGCAGTCACTTTATTACTATAAATCAAATAAAGATATTACTTATTTAATCAAAAATCAGCTTAATAGCAATTCCACATTATTTATTCGGACCAGAAACATCTAGATCTAGATGAAAAAAATCTAGATTGATGACACTGATCAAGAGATGCAACTCACATTTTGATATGTCCATCAGTAAAGGTGAACAGTGCTAGAAATGCTTGCGCATCTAAAAACCCTGCGATCTCTGAACTCTTAAGAAAAATAGTTTGGAGATTTGGGAAAAAAAGAAAATAAATCAGGCGTCTTTTTGTAGCATGCAGTGTTAGGGGCTGTTAATTAACAAATTGGAATGAATGTTGCTTTTCCTACCTTTGTTGGGCGGTGATCTCTGAAAAACTTCGTACCTTCAAAATACAAGGGTAAATAGACACAATCTAAGGAGCCAATTTAACATCAACTTGCATTGTAAATGCCCCCTCCTAACTAAAGAGCTTCTGGGGATTTTAGAGAAAAAAGTTTCTCTAAACATCAGCTCACTCCATTTGTGCGGCCTAGTTACGCGGCACATATATAGCTAGCTAGCAAGCTAGACCAACTTAAAAACTGAAGAAACCTATTTTTATCGTTTCGGTTGACGGTTTTCAAAGGATTTTTATTTTATTGGAAGAAATAATCTAAATAGCAATTTCTTGCGTCTAAAAGCAAACCAAAAACAGCTAGATTTAGATCTGAAACACCTACATTCGTAACACTGAGCAAGGGATGTAACTCACATTTCGGTATGTCAATCAGACACATACATTGCCAGGTAGCCATCCTGACCAACTTAGAAACTGGAGAGACCTATGTTGACAGATTTGTTGACAGTTCTGGTTGGAGGTTTCTGAAAATTCAAGTAACGAAAGAGCTTACTGTGAACGTCGATCATAGAGAGAAGCGTAAAGTGATTGCAATAAAATGAGTTGTGTCAAACAAAGGAGAGGAAGGAGTGACAGAAAAAAAAAACGCCGTGTAAGGAATATTAAAGGAGAGATGTAGTAGTACAACACGTGACACTGACAACACGAACTTGCCTTTTATAACTTTAGCAATCAATAAACTAAGTCAGCAAGCAGAGGGGGGCGGCTTGTAGAGGTTGTGGGGGGCGGCTTGTAGAGGTACGGGGCTTGCAAGGGGGATGGAGGGGCAGCTTGCAGTTCTGTGATGCACACGCCAGCACGCGTCGTCCTCATCTCTGTGTGCGTGTTAGCTGTTAACGTCAGGTTTTCATCGTATCGTGTGGGCGTAACTTTCATATATCCACACTTTCTTATCATATCTACGTCAGTGCGTGCGTGTATTCTCTCATTTCTATAAACGTACACAGACTAGATTACGCATGCATATACTGATGCTGTGATTTTCAACCTTTTTCATCTCACGGCACAGTGAGCCGGGAACTAAAATGGTCGCAGCTCTATGATAGATTTAATCATTTAAAAGAAAATGAATGATTCAAACGTGTTAATAACAAACTAATATTTTATTAATTTTATAGCGAAAAGTATATTGTTGAGCAGGGTTTTCAAAAATTTTTTAAAGTTTTATACATATTTGTCAGTACTGCAAAAATGGAATGAATGTTGCAAAATTAGATGAGATCGTTGGTTCTGCACTATGGAATTCAGGAGATGATTTAAAACTGCTTTTTGGGCGTTCCATTAACAATACATTTATCTATAGCCACACTGAAAAAAAAATTTAATACACTCCATAAAAGTACCGGTAATGTCAAAACGTGTTTAATATTTATTTTTGCATCCATACCGGGAACACTGTCCCGCAGCCCTTGTTTGAGGAAGGATCGATCCAACCGAAACTTCCGAGGCACACCTCCAGATACTTTGCAACACACAGGTTGAAAATCGTTGCACTAACACATACATGCACACATTCATACATAAAAGAAATTACATCCATTGAGTTATAGATTAATGTAAAGTTATATACAGGTATACCTTGATTAG
>OY735237.1:38326497-38491497 GCA_963457665.1 Thysanoteuthis rhombus | reverse complement strand
AAATAAACTCGTTTAACGAACCTTTTCCTTCACAAAAGAGGATTGATATATTTATATTACGTAAGATTTGATAATTTCCGCCATCACAAAAGTAACAACGGGTTCAGTATTTAGACGGTTTTGAAAAATGGAGGTATTCGGACAATTTTCCCCTTTTTGATTAGAATATAAATTGTGGGTTTGATCAAGCTATTTAAAGGTTACTATAAAATGAAAAATTGATATTTTACCTGACAAACAAAACAAGTCTGTTTAGTAAGTTCATTGGTCACATGCGATAGCCTGTCCAGTGTGATTGAGCTAACTTTTTACACAGAGCGATGATTGTAATTTTGTTGAATCCTTTGTAAAAACCAATTTTGATAAAATCTACGTCGTTTTATAGAGAGTTTTATTCTGCACAACTTCTTGCGATAAACGGGGTAAAGAGCTCTCCAACAGCCTCATCTAACTTTTTAACGCTGGAATAGAGACGTAGGGTCATTAGGATCAAATTAAGACCAAAAAACATTTCGAGAAATTACCAGAAGTCTCATGGTTGATGATATCATCAAAAGGGCCGAAATTTTCGATAAAATGTTTATATCTTCAGACATATAGGTCCCAATCAGACACCCCTTTCATATCTAAATAGAGCGAAGTAAGATCCATCAAATGACAATATTCCAGGAAATATCAGGTCACATAAATAAGTAAAGGAAAGTAAGGCCTATCCAAAGATGTATAGTTCGACAAAATACGTTAGAATTTATAGATGTGTCCCAAGGTCTCTATAAGACACTTTTCGGTCGGTCTGTTGGTCGGTTCCGAATACGTTGATCTGTTGATGAAGAAGAGGGAAGAAAAAAGTGCTATGTCATTAAAAGATACATCTTTATTCCGATCATCTGTTTCACCAGCTGCTATGATGTCATATTAGAATATGAGAGGTACGCATTTTTGTATTTAAAAAATAGACGAAAATGGTCATGGATGATCTTATTAAAAATAATACTTCCGAAATATTTCCATATCATAATACTTAACAAGTATGAGAATCAATTGACTCGAAGAAAGACTTGCACCTCTTCTTCCTCCTTTGTCCTTCCTCCTCCTGCTACTATTACTACAGATGGTGTACACATTGTTGAACTTATGGTTCTTGTTTTTATTCATTTCGTTATTCTCAACATTAAATAACATTGTTCCTCTGTACGTATCAACATTTGTGAATTTAAATATTTGTTGATATAGGGTATACGATGTCGCAGCCAATCCTTGCATGGATATATGATCTCCCTTGAAAATAATTCCTAAAAAAGAGAAAGATCACTGAACAAGAATATTTTAGCATGAAATAAACGAAACACATAAATGCTGAGGCAAAATTGAACAATCTTACATCACAAAGTTTAGTTATACGCAGGTACATACCACTAAAATACCTATTTTGTACCATTGCATTAATATTTTTCCTGCATTTTATGTTAAAATATTCTTCATTTTTTTTTCAGGTTTTTAACTGTGACGAAGGTCCCAAGTTCTTGGAACAGAGAAATATTCAAGTTATGACTAATTTTCATATCGGTTAACAGCGTTTCTATGCAAGTAGGTGAATTGAAGAGAGAGTGTTTAAAGAGAAATAGACAGCACTCTTCTTTTTTTTTTTTTCAGTTCATAGTTTTGGTAAAGATAGAGAGATACGATATAGAGAGTGGGCAAAGAAAGAGGTTTATTTTTGTCTTATTTCTATGATGCATCATTTTATTTCCTTTTTTGATCAATTCGAGAGAGAGAGAGAGAGAGAGAAACAGAGAGAAAGAAAGAAAGAAAGCGAAAGCAGATTATACAGTACAGAGTTTATAACGAATGTACACACAATACACATATTTATAACTTTTTCATTTGCCAATGAATTATATTACATTTTTTGTTTTATTTTCTATGCAATCATTATTTTTGATCGGGCGATTTAACGGGGATTAGTTTGAAAAACTCAATTGGAAACAAATAGTTTTATTAAAGAAAAATACATTGACAATTGCGGTCAAAAATATGTCTACAACGTTGCAGTTTTTGAACAGAGTCTGTTCTCATCCTTGTTACAATCATATCAACATTTTCTGTCAGGACGATTTTTACCCAACTGTTTAAAGATGTCTTTGGAAATGAGAGGTGAATCTCAACATTAACGATTTACAGGTATTCCGTTGCAAACTGCCAATGAATGTCTTCAACTTTTGAATGACATTTTCAATTGCACCGTTGCTTGTCACTGGGCTAAAGATCCCGTCCTGTCCCCAGACGGTATGTGGAGGGACAATTTCAAATCCAGATCCTCTTAGTAAAATATTCGGGATGTGGCTTCGAATCTCAACCAAAGCTTATTCTTTATTTTTCAATCAATTGCCATTTACTCACTGTCGAAGGTAAATAGGTCTGGGCAAATTTGCGATTAAAAGCATCAGATAGAATCAAAATGAAGGTAAAAGGTAGTTAATTTTTCTAATGATAATGAGATTTTAAAAAAAAACAGGGAAATGTATTAATTTCTAATGACACAATACCATTCCTGGTATCTAGTAAGTAACTAAACTATAAAATTTTCGTTTTAGTCTTATTTTTTCTCAGCAAAAATCAAACGAGAATTTTTTTCCACCACGATTTCTCGTTTCCTAATCTTTAACTAAACCATCTTATTCATCTTTTTTTAAAATGATTTTTCCAACGATTTTTTTAATATTTTCAAATTCATTCTTATTATTGAATGAAGCATCGTAACATTATTAACAACGTTGACTAGTTTTAACGCTCAGCCTAATTTTTAATTAGCTTTTATCTCAACTTTGAATCGGGCCAGCTCTGGCCAGTGAATGTGAGTTCGGTTCTCACCGTGGACATACTCTTTATGTCTGATTACGTTCTTTAATCGTTGCAATTGAGAGTTAGGATGAAGGTGAAAACTAGACAAAATTAATAATATTTTTCCCGTTATGCTATCTCGTTGTTGATCGAGACTAAATTAGAGAAGTTTTGTTTTTAATTTTTTACTCAACAAAATATAGATTTATACATTTAGTTTTTGACTTGTGTTATTAGATTTTAAAACTATATTAATAAAAAAAAGGCTGCAAGTAATTGAAATTTGAGTGAAAGCTACAGAGCTATACCGTTATCCATGCTTAAGGCCTTGATATTTGTAAAGAATTCGGAATAATACAGACGGATGGTCCTCGTAGATGTTCGGCTAGATGGACGTATTTTACGAAAATCGAAGATGCGCCCCGATGCAATAGTGAAGGTATGTGGATACAATAGATTGGGGATAATTACAACCACTTTTAGAAGCCATCTTACGTCTCACAATAGAGCTTTTTTTCAAATTTGAAGAAGAAAAAAGTGTGTCTGATACTAGACATTTGCTGGTGGAACCAGACGAAAAATCCTTGATTCGTTTTTTTTGTTTGTTTTTTTTTTTTTTCGTTTTTTTTTTTTGTGTTCACTTCAGTGATTCCCAAAGTGATTCTTTGGGACACTCGAAGACTCAAGGCGGTGCTAGATGGCAAGAAAGCAGTAGGGTGCAATAGGACATAAAAGAAATTATGTACCAATGGGTTTAGAGGGCCTAGATTTTCAACATTTACTCCTCATTGTGTATAGAACAAAAATTTTGATTTTCAAAAATTTCCTTAGATGAGTTTTTAATACGGGGGTCAATTTGCAATGTATTTCTATGCTGAATTAATCCCTTTATTTGAGCTCAACGGCATTCACGTTTGTTTTTGTTTTTTTCATTCAGACATTTTCTTAGTGATCACTATCTAACGAAAGGCAAGAGAAGTAACTAATCTGTTAATCACTCCTTTTTTCGAATTTTTCAATTGATACACCCAACATGGCATGCTGCCAAAAGTTTTAATGTTAATTCATCAAGTACTTCTAGATAGTTTTGCACGGTTACGTTTTCATCTTTTATATAATAAATGCTTAATTTTACTTCAAAATCAATTTTCAATGCATCTTTATGTATCGATTTTACTGGGGATACTGATGGAATATATACTCTAAAAAGGGGGCTGTAGTCCCAAAAGGTCGGGGAAAACACTGGTTTACACCAACTGTATTTACGATGAAAAATTATATGAAAATAAAGATTCTAACCTCCACGTACCGAAAAGAATGATTGGCTTAGTTCACATTTTAAACTCTTCCCTCAAACAAAAGGTGATAGACAAGCCAGGCTCTTTCATTTATGAAGTCAAGCAAAATATCTAATTATCTTTTAGAAAGATTAATAAGTCATCGAAAAAAATTGTTCTCAATTTTGCTGTAATCATTCCACCTCCGTTGACTGACTGGCAGATTTGAGGGAAAAAAAAAGATTTAATCGAACTATCATTTGATTTTGATTTACCTATTAATTTTCATTGATAGGAGACCGAGAGAATTCAAGAGATTTTAAAGCCATTCTATTAATCAACCACGACTTCCCAAGGAAATCACGAATCCATATCCAATGTAGCGACAAATATAATTGATATTTTTGAACACAGCTTATGGTCGAGAAATATGATTACATCGAAATCCTATCCGACTTGACAGATATTCTGGAGGAAAAATAATTTGCTCTTGACCCCACTCACAAGGAATTCAATGATCTGTATTTGATTAGTTCTGCTTTAGACCGTGGTAAATCATGTGAATTATCCAATGATATTTATAGACTAACAATTTCTCAAATGAAAAAATTCTTCTCAAAAATTTTATTGCCATCTGATAGTCAAAATGAACTTGTGATGACTAATAGTTCACTGTAAAAAAACAACGGAGAATTTTTTTTTCAACTGAATTTGGGGAGAGAGATCCAGAGGATATAAATATCGGAATACATCGTGCTACTTGATTCTGGATAGTTCGATCAAAAATTAAATGGGAACACATTTTGGTCCTCAAACAAAGAAAGATTTCCAGCAATGATTTTTAAAAAATTCTCGAAATCTTTTCCATACCAGCGACATCAAGTTGTCCAGAAAAACTATTCCCCCTAATCCAGATATCTCGCTTCTGGTAGACGATGGCCGATTTCTCTTGAATGAGCAAAAAGATAGTTTTGTGTTTGTATTATAAAAATTTGTGTGACTAAATTCATTCCAAAAAATTGAAAGAACAAAAAAATTCTTTATATGCTGATGTAGCCTGACCTAGATTTTGACTGAATACTGACATTTTTTTTATCTTTTCATACTAAAATTTGACTGGCGACTGACCTAGATTTTTTTTAAAACTTGGTACCAGCTATAAATACCATAGTTGCTAATTCTCAACTTATCATCATCATATGATATAAGTCCATTGATGGACTAAATCTCTCTCATGTCTAACCGGAAAACTTTTCTATCATGTCTCTCAATCTTGTGTCCGGTCTTTTCCTACTGCGTTTACTATCCCAAGGGCACCAATCGTTTGGTCTTTTGCTCCATCTGTTGATCCTCCTTCTCGCTATGTACCTTGCCCATCTCCATTTTCGTTGCTTATTAAGTACGATATCCTTCACCCTGGTTCTCTCCCAGATCGATGTTGATCTTTTTCGATCACTAAGGGTTATTCCTAACATTGCTCTTTTTTGAGTGGTTTTGTAAATTTTCTGGGTCCACACTCATACGTCATAGCTGGTATTATGCATTGATCATATACTTTACGTTTTAAGCATATTGGTAATTTTCTTTTCGGTATGTCTCAATTTATACCAAACGCTTTCCAGCAAATTGTTAAGGGAAAATAATCAGAGCATGAAAGTGCATAACCCGGCTGAAGGTTTTTATCAAATGTTTTATAATCAAATTAGTTAGTGGAATCTTGCATTGTCATCAACGGAAGACGATTCACTCTAAGCTCTCCTGATGCCGTCTACCAGTTACTTTGATATCAATGGATTTCCTTTTCTTGTAGGCATATCACGTCTAGTTGGTATTTTCTTTTTATTAGTCCTGGTCTAGTTGTTTTTTTTTGTTTTGTCTTTTTTGTATTCTATTGTTGAATGCCTCACACATTGAATATTGTTAGTTTGAGTGGGATGTCTGTTGATCTGATGTCTGTCTTTGTCTGAGCAATTTTCGGACTTCCGATATCTCATTAGACTGATAATTGATAATTAGCTGATTATTCGTCTGCCAATAAAGAAGACACTATCTTGCTCAAACAATTCGAAAATATGAAAAGTGGGGGAAAATTGACGATACAACCATTTTTCAAACTTTAATCTCCCTTTCTTCTTGATTTCTTTTCATTTTCCGAGGTTGATATTGATTTCTCCTTCAATTTTCGTTTTTAGACGAGAAGAAAAATTATCTCAATATCAACTGAAAGATCTCCAAATCAGAGTCTATCCCTTTGTTGGAAGAAAATATTACATCTGGTTGTATCTTTGTATGTCTCCGGGAGTAGCTGTTTTTTTTCATATTTTCTGTTGTTGATGCTTTTTATTTTGCATATCTAGTGTTCCTGTCCTAGTCTGGCTGGTTTTTGGCTTCTCAAGAACATATTAGAATGATAATTAGCCAGTTATTCATCGGTCAACAAAGAGATGTGTCACTATCTCGACCATACAAATAATTAAATTACGGTTTTGTGATTCTTCTGATGCTTCTGATGTCATGGAAACGTCTCAAATGGTTTAAATAGGGAAAGGATAAAGTAGGATTAAAGATGAACAGAACAAAGACAAAAGTAATGTTCAAAGATTAAAGGCCCTAAAAGATCAGAAGAATTGAGGACTGAAGAGGTCGACAAATACGTTCACCTAGGATACGTAATAAAATTAAAGATTACGAAATGGAAAAAAAGATGCATGATGATCGACTGGAAATCATTTGGTATGATTAGAGACATATTGAAGAGCACCTTATCAATGTGCTTAATGCTTGAAGTGTACAATGAATGCATAATACCAGCTATGATTTATGGGTGCGAAACCTGGAAATCAACAAAACGATCTGAGAGCCATAGAAAGAGCAATGCTAGGGATAACTCTCGAAATGGATCAGAGGGAGGACGAGAGTGGAAGATATCATACAAATAATTAAGCAGCAAGTATGGAGATGGGCTAGACACTTACCAAGAAGTGACGATAATAGAGCAAAAGACTGGCCGATTAGTGTCCATGGGATTTCTAAATGTGATCTTCCTATTTTTCGATTTTTAAAGTCACTTTTAAATTCGATGAATTAAAAAAATAAAATATCTCAATCGGCAAAACTGGACTTTGAAATATGGAAAAAGGGATAAATATAGACATTGTCAACACTAAAGACAAAAATTCGAAGAAAAAACACAGTGAAACACATCTAAATTGGTAACCCTGTTTCTAACAGTGCTTTATACAGTCTCCTTTCCTGTGTTGGAGATAATCGGTTGTTAAAATATTTGACATATACTTGCTGGGGATAAAATCAATTTAGTTGCAAATGCGTATGATTAATTTCTAGAAACAATTGAGGATAATTAGCAATTATCGGCTCTGGTCCATAATTATCTATAACAATCTTTGACGTTCGTTAGGAATTATCAGAAATATCATCATTCATTTTAATCAGTGGTTCACTGTACCAATTATTGTATTTGTGTTATCTGTTTCGAAAACATCAATATCAGACACTCACGCTGCCAGCGCTGAATTTTTAAACACCGATTTTTTATACCTGTCTAGGTTTCAGTTTTTTTTTGTTTTTCTTCAGAAACCACCAACTTCAGTTTAGAAGTTGGTCCAGCTGGCTGGCTATATATGTATCATGCGTACAGGTTGCACCAGTGGAGCTATAGGGCTAAAATTTTCAACATTTACTCCTCATTATATCTGAAAAAACGATATTTGATTTTTTTTCAGGTCCCCCTTAATAGGTTTTAGCCGGGGGGTTCTAATTTGCTATGTAATTTTATGCAAAACTAATCCCTTAGTTTGCATTTAGAAGCATTCACACATTTTTATCAAAAATTTTTTCAGCGATCACTGCCCAACAAAAGACAAGAGAAGTAACTTATTCATTGATCACTCTTTGTATTGAGTGACTAACCAAGGCCGTTGTTGTTGTTGTTGTTGTTTTAATTCAAAAGAAAAGATGAAAATGTGACTCAAAAATCCACATTAAGTATTGGAAAATGTTTGTTAACTGTATATAAAATTATAAGTATTTCTATTTTTTACGATATATGATTTGTCAAATTAATTCCTACTTACGTTATGCAACAATCAACTTTTTTCCATAAGACTCAAAACAGCTAATATAAGAATAATGATGAAACTAGAATATACCAGTAAAAAAAAATGATGGGATTATTTATACATAGATTGGCGCTAAGGAGCATAAAGTTATTTTATTAAGTAATTTACTTTTAATAATTCAAGTATCCTAAATTTAAGTGTTTCCAAGTCTCAACTCAATGTTAAACATTTCTTTCTGGTACTCACAAACCCTTTTTTATTTTATTTTAGTCTCTACCCACCAGTTTTTCTGTGATCTGTTCTTCGTTATGTCAAAACAACTCATCTCATTTCATTAAAACCCTACAATAGTTTGTATTAGCTCAGTTGATATGTTTCACGTGGAGCAATCCATTGTAAGTTTTAGGTTATAACAGCTATCTTAAAGGACTACCATAGAATTATATGATTAAACAAGTTAATTTTCATAAATGACTATAATGGAATAGTCTCATATTTTTCAAGATTTTCATAAATTGTGATGAAATCAAAAGTTAGTAACGTTTATTTAGCAGTGGTATTCTTAGGATTGGTATCACCCAGGGCGTTAACTCGAGGTGTCACGCCCAGTGTTGCTAACTCAAAAGTTTGGGGCGCTAAATTGAACTCAAAAAATGTCAAAATACGCAAAAATGTGCTTGAAAGAACACTGTTAGCTTTTGCATGGCCATTTTTGATAGTTGAAAATGACTAAATTCGTCTAAAATGGCAAGAAAATAGATAAAGATTGGCAAAAATCGCCGAAAATAGCACAAAAATAGCGGTAAATGTTGCATTTTCGCGCCAAAACATCATGGCATCACGCCTCTTATGGGGTCACCCAGGGTAGGCTGCCACCCCAGTTGGTCTGTCCCAGTTATATTAAACAACGGGAATAAGAGGAAGGAACAGGTGTGATGCCCTGAAAAGGAAATTTTTCCCTTACCAGCTGCTAATGGTGTAATAATAGGTTATTTTTGTCCTTTAAAAAAAGCCCAAATAATACTAGCAAAATATTTTCAATTCGCAATATTTTACGTGTATGAGAATCAATTTCCTTAAAGAAATTCTCCTTGTTCTTTTCCTTCCACCTCTCTCCCCTCCTCTTTTTACTACAATCACGAATGTTGATCGTATCGTTGAACTTATGGTTCTCGTCTTTTGGAAAGCTAATTGTAGCCCTGTCAGCCAGCAGTTAAGAACTATAACGAATTGTTGTCTTATCTCGTTTCCAATATTTTGTTTCTGGACCTGGCAGATCTTTCTTTTTTTGTCTTTTGTCTTCGTCAGGTCTGCGACACTCCTCTCCGAACAGCTCTGCAGCAGTCAAGCTGGTTTGGCGCCCCGGCCGGCGATTTGTCGTCTGCACCTCCCAGTTTTCCAGATCGATACTGGTCTTCCCCGTGGTCTGTCTGAGTTTATCTTTGTAACGGCGCAGGGGGTGGGGCATCCTAGGATTTTTGCCGGTGCTTAGCTCGCTATAGAGCAAGGGTTTCCATCCTTCTCCACCCAGCTCCTGGTAACTTTTCGAAAGTAAATTCTCTATTCTGTTCAATGATCTGGGTTTACACTTCAGAATTAAGGAAGCAACCGACAAAAGGGATATTTTGAAATACTGTTCAAATAACAATAATAATAGCACATAACAATGTTATTTCACTTATTCATGATCAATTAATCATCATCAGTCTGTTGTTGGACATAGACACCTCTCTATGGGCGCTGTGGATCCAGTACTCGCTGAATTCATCTAGTTTGTCCCTCAATCTTGTATTCTGCTGGCTTCGTTGCGCATATGATCTCTGGGGATCCATACTGTGAGTCGTGATGTCCATCGATTGTCTGACATTCTTGCAACATGACTAGCCCATCTCCATTTGAATTTTCCAATGGGTTCTATGATGTCTCGAGCTCCTGTTTTCTTCCTGATACACTGTGCTATCTTGTGATCTCTCCATGTAAGATTGAGCATGATTCTCTTATGTGCACGTTGCATGCTTCTCAGTCTGTGGGTCTGTCTCTTTGTTAGGTTCCATGTTTCAACTCCATGAGTGAATATCAGGAGGTAAGCATTGGTTGTATACTCTTCTCTTTAGGACTGATGGGATCTTGTTCTTGATGGTTGAGCTTGCTTTGCTGTAGTTTTGTCACTCTAGAATGAGTTTTTTCTTGATTTCTTCTTCTTATAAGGGTGTCATGGAGATTCGTTGTCCTAGGTTAATGTAGTGGTCGACTTTCTTCAGTTCTATGTTTTCAATTCTGATAGTTTGTTTATTTCCGGTGTGATTCTTGCACATGGCCTTGGTTTAGCTGAAATTCATGTGCTTTCTTCATTCAGTTAATATATCGCTTGTTGGGGATCATGGGGAGTTTTCTGCAAAAAAAGGACGATATCGTTTGGAAATCTGGGGTTGCTCAGATATTAGCTGTCAGTTTTAATTCCTCGATTTTCCCAGTCTATGTATCTGAAGATCATCTCGAGGCAGACTAGGAAGAGTTCGGACTCTTTATGTGGCCTGGTAAAGGAGCGGCTGTGACTGTATATATGTTTCAGCACTCTGACGTATACAAGGTCCTCACCTTGTAGAGTGATAGTTAATTTATCGAATGGAGATAATCCATGGTCGAGTATCCTCTTCTAAAGCCAGTATGCTTCAGTGGTTGGTTTTCATCTGTTTTTTTGTGATTTGGTGGCTGATAATTTTTGCGAAAGGTTTATAGATGCAGTTGAGTAAACCTATCGATCTGTATTTGTTGAGGTCTTTCGGGGTCCCTTTTTTGTATAACAGTATTATGATTGCTACGTTCCAATCCTCTGGGACCTACTTTGTTTTGGGCATAATATGAATAGAACAGCTAGTTCCCTAGTGATGACCTTACCAGATTTTTTAGTAGGTCAACGGTGATGTTATCTGGTTCAGACGCCTTTCGTTTTTATGTCTGTTTGATGACTTGTTTTATCTCCCACGGTGTAACTTCTGGGAATTCCTCGAATTGATTGCTCGCCTCTTGCATATCCTGTTCGTTGTTTTGTAGTTCTTGTTTGAAGGAGTAGAGTTTTTGGTTGAATTCTTGGGCACGTTTGATTTAGTCAGTTGTTGGGTCTCCATTTTTCTCGTGTATACTAGTTATTTGTTTCTGTGCTGTAATAAAATCTTTGTTTATAGTTTTGAAGCCCCAACCTTTGTCGAAAATTGTTCTGATGATTGTTGTCGTGTATCTTCTTTTGTTTCCTCTTTGTTTCGTTCTGAGATTTCGCTGATGATGAGTGCGTTCATTGGTTTAAATATAGCAGTGACTTCAATTACAGAGGCTGTTTCGTTGCTGTCGTTTTCCTCTGGTGCAGGAGGAATTTTAAATCTGTTTTTCAGTTCAAGCTCGAAGTATCCAGTGTGCTCTTTTGGTACGTTTACCGGTTGCACTTTGATGATGAACATTTTTCTTGGTTCTTTGTTGGTGTTAATTTGCAGTTTGCATCTTACCATTCTATGGTCGATAAGGACTTATAGTTAATTAGGACTTGAATGTCTTTAACGATGTCACTTTCGTCCGCTAGAAAGTAGTCTATTTCGTTCTTGGTTTCGTGGTTAGGGCTCGTCCAAGTCCATTTTCTATTGGGTTTCTCCTCGAAAAAGGTGTCCATGATTTTGAGCTCGATTGCAGATGCAGAGTTTACAAGATCTTCACCTCTCTCGTTCCATACTTTATATCCGAACTCGCCAACGCAACGTTCATTTCCTTGTCCCACCTGTGCTTTGAAATTTCCCATGATAACATTGAAGTATTTTTTGGTGTCTAGGAATAGGGAGTTCAAATCGAGATTGAAGTTTATTTATTCTTTAGTTGACTGCGAAGTGTGAGCGTAGACGTGGACGATGTTCAGTTTGAACCTTTTTGAGAGTTGTACGTTGACACTGGCTACGCGACCAAAGATAGCTTTGAGGCCTTCCAAGTTGTCTTTGAGTTTCTTATTAATGAGAAAGCATACTTTGCTTCGTTTTACTTTCTCTTTTCCGTAGTTATAAAGATGTTCGCTGTGTAGTTTGAGTGGTTCAAATAGATCTCCTCTAGGTCTTCTCATTTCGTTGATGCCAATTCTGTCCTATTTAATATTTTTGATTTCATTTTTAGATCGGTTTGTTGTATGTCTGTTGAGAGCGTTCTGACGTTGTAGGTGCCAATATATAATGTTGTTCTCTTAGTGACGAGTTTTGAGTTTTGTTTGGGTAGTCACTGTTGGGGCACATATGAATAAATCCAGAATCAACAAATTTACCCCCAAGGTAGGAGAAATTTACTCTCCGTGGGTAAATCTACTGCAGATTGGAAGCTACTGCTATACAGGATCTGTCGGGGAAAATCTGATGTCTCTCGTACGTCCCACATAACCTGAGAGACGAGTAAGGTTCAGCAGGAAGAGTCAATAGAGTGGATTTATTCAAGGGGGGTCCCAACTTGCCCACGACTCACATAATGATCTTGGGACCATTCTCTGCGGCACATATCTTATGAGAAATGCAGGATCAGGTGATAAGACTGTAACAGACGGACGGTGACTTGATGGTAGATTTGAGACACGTTTTTTTAGCCAGTCCATTGTCTTCTTCCGCTTCTGTAGCCGTTGAGAATCAAACAGCGGTGATCGCTCCTCATTCCGTCTTCTTTGTTATTGGGCTTGCATCTCACACATATATCTGCCTCTTATAGTTCCCTTTCTGTGGATATACATTCAGATATGGATCAATAGGAGAATGAAGCTTACTTTGGCTCAAGACCAAGAATAGTGTTAATAATTAAGTTTAGCTCAGAAAGTGTGAATCGGTCAATGAGGTTGGAACTCAGTAGAAGCTGCTCCAAGGAGGGGTACATCGATTCTTGTTCCCGAGTATTTCGCTTATTTCAACAAGAAGCGCCAATTAGCGTGGACTTGTTGGAGATCAATTCCCATTTTCCAAGGAGTGACCCACACATTGTGATCTTAGGACCTTCCTCTGTGGAAGATGTATCAAGAGACAGGATCAGATGGTGATACTGCTACAGACGCCTTACAATTCGGTTGTAGACTTGAGTCGAGCTTTTTTAGCCAATCCGTCTGGCAATGTCTTCTTCTGCTTTTGCAGCCTTTACGAATCAAAATGCTGATTGTTCCTCTTGGGCATGCTTCAATGAAAGAAACGAACAGCAACAAACGAAAGCATTCGCTTGATATCACAATAAGTACAGTTTACATTTGTAAATAAAAGGACTTTAATCTGAAGTATACATTGAAATAAGTAAACACGATTCTCTAACCCAGGTTGACGGAAAATTCGAGTAATTTTGCCATTGCATTGAACTTATGAAATATCAAAAACTATCTTGATCCGTGTATTTTGGCTTATATACAGTACTTCCCGAATATAAAACTACCACTTCATCTACCTAGGACAATGCTCCTCCAGATATTCATTATGATCCTAGAGATTGTGAGGTGAAAATGTTATCGACAAATTGCGTTGGATACTATATAAAAAATATAATCACTGAAGTTAAGCAACGCTCCCTCTAACACTCTGGCTGGACTGGCTGCAAGTGACAACAAATGAATGCCTCGTGAATCTAAGAGATGATGACGTGTAAGTGTTACTGTCTATTTACATACGATACACTGGTTTTCGCATGACTACGGAGCTGAAACATGGAACCTAACCAAAAGATTGACCCTCAAAATGAGAATCATGCAACGTGCACAGGAGAGAATCATATATAGATAGAATAGAAATCAGATCATTAATGTACAATTTTGACTACTTTGAGGTCACATTCAGATGAACAGAATCATACTTTTAGTATTATATCTTAGGGCCAAATCACAATCACCAAAGTTAAGCAACGTCAATTTTCATTTCTCCGATGGGTGACAATCTTGGAATACCATGTGCTGTATATTGTTCTACGACTGTCTTGGTCTTTGGGCTATGGCCTGCCATAGATTAACATAGGATCTTGCCAAGTTAGGATCGCACTGTGCTCTCAGTCATTTCTCACGCACATCCTGCTTTGTGGTGGACATGCAACAGCGTGCTCTCCTAGAAGGCTTCATACACTGATCGGGTGGCAATCATCATCATCATCATCATCATCTTCTAGATAGAATAGAAATCCTTGTTATCGGGGTGAGTACGAACGAAGATTTCTCACTATTAATATCCAATCGCAAGGCTTTGATCCCAAAAGAGAAGTGTGTATTAATTTTGTCATCTCTCCGTGGGTTTATTTTCTAACAGAATGTTTACCTTCTCACAAGAATGTTCACAGAGATGCTGTACACCTTAATTAGTATCATCTGATTTCTCATTTGACTTTCGCTCTTGACTAAATTCGTTTTAATTAAATCCGTACAATGTCCTGCAAATGAAGATGTCAGTTTTAATTCCTTCCAAGGACTTGTAGGGTGCTATTTGCATCGATTCTCTGTAGATTATAGAAAATATATGGATAATAGAATGATTCATTCGAAACTGTCAACCAAAACTGCCAACATAGGTTTCTTCAGTTTATAAGTTAGTCTGGCTGGCTATGTACGTATCACGCTTACATCATTATCATCATCATTACCATCATCATTATCATCATACTTTTAGCGTCCAGCTTTGGACTTTTCCCGTGGTTCACCAGGCCTCTCTATCATGGGCGTCGCAGAACCAATACTTTCTGAACTTATGGAGTTCGTCACACCATCTCATTTCTACCAGACAAAGTTTCGCATATGATCTCTGGTTATCTACGTTGTGAGTCATGATAACCACTGGTTGCCTGACATTCATGCAACATGGCCAGCCCATTGCCATTTGAGTTCAGAAAATACCAACGAAGCTAAGGACTGAGAATTTCAACATTTGCTCCTTATTATGTTGGGAAGTTTTTTCTCTCTTTTGAATTTTAAAATCCCCAGATAGGTTCTTCGTGCTGGGTGCAATGTAAGTTTATGCTATACTGGTACTTAGTTCGAATCCGATAGTATTCGCACTTGTTTTTTGAAAATTCAAACTTTTTTTAGAGAACATTTCCCAACAAAAAGCCAGAGAAATAACTAATTCATTTATCACCCCCTTTTCAAAAAATTATTTGATCACCCTAAACATGACACGCTGTAAAAAGACATTGGTCCCGTGACAATTTTTATTGAGTGACTAACTAGACCTGTTCTTCTTGGAATTCCAAATGTTTGAGTCAAAATCAAAACATTTATGTCATTAGCTTAAAACCCCCGCCCTATAGGTGGGGTTAAAGCTAGGTGTCTACTTCATAGGGTAAAACAAACAGATAGAGATTAGGTTCAGATAAGCCGACAGACACAAAGTGAGGACCTAGTTTCGCATTATACTTACATTGTAAACTGAAACCGTGGCTGGAAAGCTTCAAAAGATCTTGAGTTTTCAATGAGTAAAATGCTACAAACATTACCTGGTATCCTATTAGTAACTACAGAGAAATTGATGGCCATAACTCAAGCCGTCCTTGAGTTATGTGATGATAAACAGGCTTGGTGAATTATCAGAAAATAACGGCAGAGCTACTTATTATTCTGCTCTGGTTTTTCATAGAATTATTATCAGCATGGCTTGGCCTAGAGAACAGAGATCTAGACATTGCTGTTGTCGTAATTATTCTTATTATTATCATTATTATTATCATTATCATAATTATTATTATTATCATTATTATTATTATTGTTGTTGTTATCATATTGATAATGATATTATTTTCTTGTACATTCATCCTTGTCTTGTTAGTTGCTCTTAATCGCCACTTTTTGCTCAGGCTGATTACCCATCGGCAGTGAGTAAATAGCGTTCGATCAGAAAATGAAGAATAAACCCACGGATAAGATTCGAACCCATATCCCTGTGGGGAAACACTGTTTAGCCCGGCCTGTTCTGCTAAATGATGCACCATGACTCAAAGTGGACAAAAATAATTATTTATAATACCTCATCAAATAAAAATGAAAAAAGGGGAAATGATTTAAAAGATTCTGCACTGATTCATCATCGTGGCTTGGCCTCGTGAGCAAAAATTTAGATGGTTCCTCACTATCATTTGAATGATTATTCGATTCTTTCCGGTTGAAGTAATTTCCCACCCATAAAGCTGGAATTCTTGAATGTCTGCCCGGTCCTATTTACCTTATGTCCTGAAGATAAGTTTGTTTTTCTTTTACTTTTATTTCACTGAAATTCTTTTTTTTTTTTTTAAAAAGACTCAAACGTAAGTGTTTATTGAAATATTAGCATAATGTCTTTCGAAAATTTGTTATTTTACTACGAGTAGAGGCATCAAAATGCTCAGATTTTGAACGTTCAGGGTGAGAAGACGTGCTGG
The DNA here is from genome assembly GCA_963457665.1 of Thysanoteuthis rhombus. NCBI lineage: Eukaryota > Metazoa > Mollusca > Cephalopoda > Oegopsida > Thysanoteuthidae > Thysanoteuthis > Thysanoteuthis major. The sequence goes on along the minus strand of OY735237.1, from coordinate 38,474,918 downwards.
AACGGTGATAGATGAAGGTGTGGCTGCATAATATCTGCTTTAGTGACATCAGTAAACATTTGCATAATTATTGCAATGTATGCATAAAATATCATTTTTCAATTTTTATAGAGATTTTTGACATTTTATAAAGCAATATTATGCTGCATTCATTTGAGAAAACCTAATTGAATCGACTGACTCCTTTGCAAATATTTTCGATGTGAAATCATTTCCTTTTTACCACCGGAACCAAAAGATCACTTTGATGGAATAACAAATTTATTGTCAGGTTTACGACTAAAAGAAAAAAACATGAATAGAAATATTACAGTACAAAAAATCATCTACATAGTAATTTCTGACTTCTACGGTACGGTTCAGATCAGAGAACGATTTATTCAGATGACAGGAGTCAGGGATATCATAGAATCCATTAAAAAGCTGAAATGGCTAGGGGCTGGCCATGTTACAAGAATGGTGACTCACAAAATGGATCCCCCGAGACCACATGCTAAACCGAGGCCGGCAGAATATTAGATGGAGAGACGAGCTAGACAAATTCAGAAAGTACTGGTTCCGTGACGCCCAAGATAGAGAAGTGTGGCGAATCCTCGGAAAGGTCTAGGGCCAACGTCGGATGTTGAAAGACTGATGATGATGATGACGATGATGATGATGATGATTTTCAATTAATAGGATCTCTGAATTTAAAGAAATTGGAGCTCTGGGTATATACTACATGTACAAGAAAGCTTTTATCGAAAGTGGTTATGGATAGAAAGATATTCAAGAAAAACCTTTATTTGGAAAGACGTTCAATGGATGAAATAAGAAAACACGTATTTATCTTCCCATATCTCTCCGTACGATTATAAATTGATTCTTAGTCCGTTTTGTTAGTTTCCATGTTTAGCAATGGTAAATCATGGCTGGTATTAATCATTCAATGTGTACATTGACACTCTTAGTGTCTTGTTGTAGTATTGAGACTTATTGTCTTGCCCCAATAAATCTATTTATTTGTCTGATGACGTATCGTAGTAGGAATATAATTTAAATTACGTTAAACTTGATTGTTAAAACTCTATGATTATCCAACTTATATGTATTTATCAAATAAAAATGCCTCCGTGGATATCTCCGTATACAATCTACATTAAAAATACGTATTCAACATTAAGATACACAATAATTGATAAAGTTTTAGAAGTGGATGAAACTTAATCTTGAAAAATAAGCTCATCAGTACAGAGAAACATTTACTAGGTACGAGTTGAAAGAGCATTGCTAAGCCTATAATGAACGACTTACTTCTCTTAAAGAGTACTCAACTCTGAATAAGGGAGCGTTAATTAGTTTTACACTTTAAACACTAACACATTGTAAAAACTTTTTCAAGAAAAATTTTTGTCACTTCAGCCACCTATTTCTCAATATCTGCCAATTCATGTAATTTTCTTCTGTGTTTTTCTCCCTGTTTCATATATATATTGTTATTATGGTACAATGTGTGAATTTTCTCTTATGGAGATCATCAGTTGTTTACCACGTAAGGGTTTCGAGGATTTTAAAAATAATACAGTTTCAATAACATGGCACCCCAGCACTGTTGATCAAACACTACCCCCCTTCATTATTCAGTTTTTGTCATGCATCTAGTTTGTCATAATATTTTATGTTTATTGTATACTGATATTTTATACTGGGTATTTATCTTTTGAAACAGGGTTTACTTACGTAGGTTACCCAAAAAACGTTTTTAACGATGAGGGATCAGTAAGTATAACAATAGACATGACACATTCTTCGTGTCATTTTTATTGTTATTCACCCATGTGAATATCAAATCTGTTGTGTCAGTTTTGATTTCAGACTGTATGCAAACCAATTTATGATATCCTCTTTAAGAATACTAATTACACAGAAAAACACTTCTTTGAGTCGATTTTCAACCAACATATTCACCCGAAGAATTTGACAATTGTTTTCCACGAACCTTAAAGTTCATTATTCCATGTCGTATAACATTAACCTCCCATCAAGTGATTTTTGATACTTTTAATTATCAAATAAAATATTCTTATATACATGGTTGAAATGAAATTACCTCCTTGCAAGTAGTAATACCTCAATATACATGTAGTGAAATTGAGGATTCGCTACGGAAAAAAAGTTTGTTTCTGCCTTGTTTGGGCTTCGAAAAAATATGAAATAAACCCATCACACATCGGATATCGTATCATTGATTTGTACTTTGATATATATATATATATATATATATATATATATATATATATATATAATTGTGTCATCCGCACACAGCTGTTTAGTTGTATAACAACTCTTCAGTGTGGTTATAGAGAAGCCATTATCCCATCCAGTACCACGAGGCAGAATTGAAACCTTCACTTCAGACCCGGAGGACGGTATCCTACCACTGAGCAACGGAACTGGACGGTCTGTTGAATTTAAGCAATATATTTTTTTAGTTTAAATTCCTCGTCCACCAGAGTGCTCTATTCCAAAGGAAGAGCATTAAGACCAGTTCATAGAGTTGGATTACAATTCATCTGACAATATTAAAGCGAAAAGTTAGTTTAGAAGACCATGTTGTGTACAAATGAGATTTCTTTAGTTTATTTTCATAGTAAAAAATATGCAAAGAAACTTGACGATAAGCAAATCATTCATCTTGTACATTTTCATTTTATTTTACCTTTAAATAGGAACCTTGAACCGCTACATCTACGTAGAACACCGAATATCTGTGAAGTCCTCAAAAGAGGAAAAAATACAGCAAAAATCACTCTTGGCAGTTAGGTTTTCGAAAGTGCTTGCTTAACCTTCAAGAACAAAAAAAATAGCATTAGTTCTGAAAAGAAGGTTTTACAACTAATACGTCTCCAAGTCGCCAATGGAGCTGAAACATGGAACTCAAGCAAAAGATCGTCCCTCAAACTGAGAACAATGCAGCGTGCACAAGAGAGAATCATGCCCAAAATCACATAGAGAGATCATAAGCAGTGTCGTATATTACAAAAAACACCAGGAGTCAGAGGTATCATAGAAACCATTTGAAAAACTCAAATGGCAATGGGCTGGGCAAGTTGCAAGAAAACCTGCAAACGTGGATCCTAGAGATCATGAACAAATCTGTGGCTTCCAAATAATGAAATGATGTGAATAGAAAAGTTCAAAAAGCATTGGCTCCGCAACGCCCATGATAGAGAGGTCTGGTGGATCTTCGGTGATGTGTATGTCTAACGACGAATACTGAAATGCTTTAAATTAGTTTTCTAATGATTTCCATATCTCCTCTATGCTGTCTTGTGATCTCACCATGTGATGCTGAGTATGAATATCTCATGTGCACGTTGATTTGACTCAACAACTGTTGGTCACGTCTGTAAATCATTTAGCCTCAGTGATTCCGTACCTTATAATCATCTTGGAATGATAACATAATGATCTTCGAATGATGTAATGACTAACTAGAGACAGGTCAATGTCTCTGTCTAACGACTAAAGCACTATTTGATAATCAGTCTCGTTGTTTTTATATTCGTCTCAACTGAGATTCGATTTTTAGTGACAGGCAGTGTTCAGAAAATAAACAATGCTTTCCTTTTTCAATCTCTTTTTTCGAAAAACGTGATTTTTTGAACGGATAACTTTGTCTATTCCCTCAGTCACTACGGAGAACGTGTTGCTACGCACAGCCGCCGTCGACCCACGTTGGATGGTCCAGGTGGTCTCGGGCGGTTCGTCTTGTTGTTGGATGGCTTTGGGATCTAATTGGCAGATGAATTTCAATTTTGGGGGTCCAATCAAGCCAGACGTCTCGACTGTAACCTATACTAACTCATGCTAATCTGTTGGTGAGTGATATAAGACCATCTTCCGTTCCTCGACCTATCGCTTCTCCTAGAATATTTTCCTAATAATTTCAATTCTAGGTTCCTTCAATCCATTCGACCCTAGATCCATCTGGCAATTCGATAATTCTTTGAAAAATTAATTCTTTAAGGTTTTACGAGGGGAGTTCTATTCACAATATAACTATGATGATAAACTGGGCGCTTTTTCATTGTGGTCCAACATCATGTAACTTTACACGACTGAAATATTAAAATATATCCTACAATAAGATCCAAGTGATACATCAACGTATAAAGCGCACAAGGTTCTTCATGATTCATGATTTTGATTGACTTCAAAACGAGGTTTAATATTAAAAGTGAGGAATCGTAGGGTTGGCTGCTTTCAGGGAGGAAGGAGGGCTCCAACCCCCAGCCCCCTAGAAAATATTTTCAAATATAACAAACTTCAGGGACGTATTGAGATCATAAGGGGTGAGTGCTTTGAAATATTTTTCTCATCGTGTAGAGAATTTTAGTACCCCACCCCCAAATTTAGCGAATGTCATTCCCACACTTAATCAGTTTTTAGCATCCGTTGTTGGACAGAGACTTTCCCCCAGAATCCTCCAGACCTCTCAGCCATGAGCGTTGCAGAGCCAGTTCTCTTTGGGCTTTTTTAGTTCGTCACACTATCTTATTTTTGCCAGTCACAGTTTCGATTATGATATTTTGGGATCCACGATTGTTTTACATTTTCGCAACATGACCAGTCCATCGCCATTTGAGTTTTCTAATGGTTTCTATAATATCTCCGACTCTTGTTTTTTTTTTGGGGGGGGGGTGCACGTTGTATGGTACTCAGTTCGAGGGTCAATCTTTTGGTAAGGTTCCACATTCCAGCTCCATAGGTGACTATCAGGAGGATGAATAAGTTGTGTACCCTTCTGTTTAGAACTAATGAGATTTTGTTATTCTTGTCGATTCTGGGGGGTCAGCCGAAAGTTTGACTTCTTCTTTCTTTGATGATTTCATGGAGATTCATTGTCTCAGGTAGATGTAGTACTTCACTTTCTTTATCACCGCACTCAAATCTGACTTCAAATAACATCAAATTACCATGAAACACGTGATAAAAAAATAGATACCGTCAAAAATCAAAGAAAGTGATTCTTTTTAAAAAAATATACAAATGTTTATAAAGAGAAGTAAACACTAGTTATCTCTAAGTGGAAGAGCCGATTGTTACGGACGGAGAAACATGAAAATCACTGAAAACAAAGATAAAATAAACCTGTTCTGATGAGTTGATTATTTAGATAGCAAATACAAAACGAAAAGGCCTGGTTGCTGCAGGATCAAATTTGGCTCCAACTTCTATTCCAACTGAAGATGATTACTACTACATTTGAAGTTCATATTTAGGTAAACAATTTAGAAAAATATATATTTTTTTTATAAATGTATCTATTTATTAGAATGAAATAAGTTATTTTGTATGTGTAAGATAAATTTTGTAAATATCTAAGATTAGTCTTTGGCTTAGCCAGTGAGAGAGCTGCCCTCCAATTACTTGATTACGATTCCAAATAACGATAGGGAAATTTAAATTTCATAGATTTATTCATTTATAAGATAGAAATGAGCCCTTGAATATTTCTCGCATAAATCTTGGTAAATATGTAAGAATTAGTCAGTGACAATACTACCAATCAGTTAGTTGCGATTTCAAATCACGGTAGGGGGTGTTATTCCTCTAAATCTGGTGAGGACTGTTCTTGTTGTTCTTCTTACCGAAAAAAATCCAAAATAACCCTAGGTTTAGACTAAAGTTTGACAAATTTGAATAAGGGAGCTTTTAAAGAGTTTTTTCGGACGATTAGGCTTCTTGTTGCTTGTGTTCTTAATCGGTTAGTTCATCTGAAGAAGGCTGCAGAGCAGATCGGCCAGAACGTAGTGTTTACTACATGAACAAGAAGACGGTCAATCGTCCTAAAAACTCTTCGAATATGAATGACCCTTCTGAAAACTATGGACAGTAAAAGCGATTTGTTTGCTCTTTGGTTGAATCAGACAATGTTTTTCGGTCAGAACTAAACTTATCTGTGAGTCAGACAAGAAATAATTGTTTCTCTAAAAAAGGAAAATTTAGACAGAAACATTTTTAATGAAGTTGTTTTTCCCTCCCAACCAAAATATACGATAGCAAAATCGTGATTTTATACTCTATACGTTTATTTTTCATCTTCACTTAATTTCCTCCGCTTCTATCAGTCTTTCATCAATTTAGAAGCATCTAAATAACATAATGGTTTCGAAAGAACAGTATTATACAAAATTCAATTATTTTATGATACTTTGGCATGAAATGCAGACATCAGGTGCTCTCCTTTCTGAGCAAAAATTTATGAGTGCGCTTGTGGGCATATTTGTGTGTGTGTGTATGTGTTCGCGTTTGAGCAAGTGTTTGTGTATGTGTTTGTATGTGTGAGTGTGTGTTATTGCTTGGGTTCACTTCTCACTTTAAGAAAGTTTATAACCTTCAAAAATAAGAAGATCCCATTAATCCTGAAAAGAAGGGTGTATAACCAATGCATTCTCCCATTAGTCACTTATGGAGCTGAAACATGGAACCTAACCAAGAGACAGATCCACAAACTGAGAACTATGCAACGTGCACATGAAAGAATTATGCTGGACCTCACATGGAGAGACCACAAAACAGCACAGTACATCCGAGAAAAGACAAGCGTCAGAGACAGCAAAGAATCCATTAAAAAACTCGAATGGCAGTGGGCAGGCCATGTTGCAAGAATGGCAGACAACCGATGGACATCGCCACTCACGACATGGATCCCCCGTGATCACATGCACAACCGAGGCCGGCAGAATATTAGATGGAGGGACGAACTAGACAAATTCAGAAAGTACTGGCTCCGCAACGCCCATGATAGAGAAGAGTGGCACATCCTGGGGAAGGTCTATGTCCAACGACGGACGTTAAAAGACTGATGATGATGATGATGATGATGATGATGATGATGATGATGATGATGATGATGATGATGATGATGATGATGATGATAACCTGATGCCTGTTGTCTCTTTTGAAAACATCTGGGCGTAACTCCAAAGGTCAGAATGAAAATCTGAAATTAAACCCGACTATTAATGAAGTGTTGAATCTGCGTGTCGATTAGGTGAGAGAACATATAGACCTGTGGGGTTTTTTTTTTCCAATTTATTTACCACCTCGCCCCCTCCAGTAGGTGTATGTTGCCTCCAAACTCTCAAATCTACAGACAAATGATTAATTGGAAATGAGTATGGCAAATCCGTGGAATAAAACCTTAACTGTACAAAAGTAACTGGCAGAAAACAGTTGAGAGAGAGAGAGAGAGGGTAGCTATTACCTGTTTGTTAAGGTTGTAAACTCTGAGATACTCGTTTTTATTATTCAAACCATAAAATTCTCAAAAACGTTTTACATTTGCAGTACTTAAGCGCCCAATAAACTATATATGAATTTTCATTTCAATCGGTTCGGCAGTCCCAAAGTTCGATATTTCTTGCATATTAACGTATGGTTATTTATATATGAAATATAAACAAACGATCAGATCGACCGTAACTTACCATTTTTCAATTCTTTGGGAATTGTCAGCATTCAGTAAAATGTCAGCAAGATCGGTCAAGATAAGAGAAATTTCCTAATTGTAAATGAAAACAACGTTTTTGCTCATAAATGTACAAAAACAATCGGATCAGCCATAACTCACATTCATCTCATAAAATCTCTCTACAAGCCTACATACAGAATTCCATTGAAGTATATTAAAGGATAAGTTATCTAATTGGGAAAAAGGAGATAATAACGAGGAAAGATACCCATAGTGAAAGATATTATGTTCATTACGATATTACGCAAACACTCTTTAGGAGAATTCCCCAAATAATTAGAGAAATTGTAACGTTTTTCCTGCTCACTTACCGCTAGGGTGGAGTGCACCCCTGTTTGCAGATATGGTATATTAGAAACCGTCAACCAAAACTGACAACATGGGTTTCTTCAGTTTTTAAGTTGGTCTGCTTGACTGGCCATGTGTGCATCATGCACACAGGCTGCACCATTGGAATTGGGAATTTCAACCCTTACTCCTTCAAATATACGCAAAAGTGGGGTTTTTTTTAATTCCCTCCCGAAAAATATTTTTGATGGAAGGTTCAATTTACAAATCAAGTTCATGCTAAATTAATCCCTCATTTTCTGTCCAGCAGCATTCACTCTTGTTTTCAAAAATTTGTCCTTTTTTCAGTCATCAAAGGTGAAAAAATAACTCCATTGATCACTACTATTTACATTTTTTTTATTGATCCCCCCCAACACAAATGTTGTTTTCTATTGAAGGACTAAGCAGACTTGCTGCATATTCATGTTTATGATATCTATATTTGCTTATAAATATCAAGGATGTTCTGGGTGTAATGTTATTATATCCGTTGGGTAGTGTGATTACTCATTCAATGCAGGTGCTATGTGCAGTTAATATTCCCCGGAAATGAAGCTTTTGCAGAGAGTGAAGCTGTACCACTCCCTAAATGCAAACCTAGATTGAAGACGTTTGGGATCCCCAGAAGAGCCCAGAAATGAATCCCCTACCTCAGCCTTACCCATTGCCAAAATGAGAAGATTTTCAAAAGTGAAACATTCCTGAAGAATGAAACTTATGTTCTTTTAAAACATCAAAGTACGTTTTAAAAATATTTCCTCCAAAAAGATACACAACTTCACTAACCCGAATCTTCACCAACGAAATATGTGCTTGCATATTGACCAGTTCTCCATATTAGTACCTGTGTGGACGATTAAATCGTTTGAATGTCTGAATTAACTCTATAAAAAAGAGAAAAATTAATATATACGTCCATGCTTACAATAGTTTGAACTGTAAACATGGATATTCAGATTTAAGATTTATTGAAGATAATTTAACGCGGCAAACTACAAGAAAGCTGTGGTGCCCCCTTCTTTTTTGATGTTCTAAGCACGTCATTATTTTGTTTAATGTTTAATCCAGGTTTGCCTGAACTTGAATCTATCTTGACATGCACCGAATTGTTTTATGAGATTACTAGTAAAATATTTAAATTTATCTAACCTATCGTAAAAGTGATACTTGAGGCGTGCCAAAAGGGATGTGCCGAGGGAATAGGACAATTCCTGAAACCACCAATAAGTATGCATGGGGGTTCCCACTTTAAACTCGACCTTGTGTTATATATCTTACCAGCAAACTTGTTGCCTTTTATGGAGTCCATTGTTACGGAGAGAGGAAAGGTAAGACCGTAAGTATGAGCTGTCCGATTGCTTTGTATTATGATTTGGACACCAATCTGCTTCCTGTTCTGATACTCTTGCACATATATATATAAACATAAGTATATATACATATACATTTATGTATGCAAACATGTATATATGTATTATTGTGTCATCCACAGACAGCTGTTTTGTTGTATTACAACTCTTCAGTGTTGCTATAGACTATCCATTTCCCCAGGATTGAAACGTTCGCTTCTGACCCGGAGGCCGGTATCCTATCTCTGCTCCACGGAACTGGACGGTCAGTAAGGTTGAATTTAAGCGATATATTTATTTAGCTTATATTACCCATCCACCAGAATGCTCTATTCCTATGAAAGAGCATTGCATAAGCTTACAATGAACGAGTTACCTCATTTAAAGAGTGCTCAACCCTGAATAAGGGATATATATATATATATATATATATATATATATATATATATATATATATATATATATATATATATACGTTATCGGAATTAAGTAACCAAAAGAGATGGATCCAGTCTTAGTGTGAAAGATCATTGTATTGACTAGAACCAGGGAAAAGGGAAAACATTTGTCTCTGATCCATTTGTCTGGCTGATAGCTAGTTAGGTGGGGTGGGAAATCGAACACGGAATGCTGCGTGAAAAATTGTTCAAGTACATTAATGGAATGTGTTACTACCCACTAGGAAATGTTTTCGTTCCAACCATGTACATAATAATGATTCTTAAAAAAACATCTGATGGAAGCTTAATGTTATTTGTGAAAAAATCAACTTTAAGGTTCGTGGAAAACAATTGTCAAATTCTTCAATTGAGTTGCTGGTAGAAAATCAACTCGAAGAAGTTTTTTTCTGTATGATTAGTATTCTTAAAGATGATATCATAAGTTGGTTTGCATACAGTCTGAAATTGAAACTGACACAACGGATTTAATATTCACTTGGGTGAATATCAATAAAAATGACACGAAGAATGAGTCATATCTATTGTTATACTTACTGATCTCTAATCGTTGAAATTGTATGAAACGAGAAATTGTATACAGGCGGAAAGTAAGTTCCATTTTGGCAGAATAGTTTGATTTGTTTTGTTTTGTTTTTTGTTCTTTGTCTCAGTTCCTCCCCCAGTTCACTGAGTAAGCACACACCTCAATTATATATTTAAGATATATCGTCATTTTCGACGGTACGGGTAAACTAGTTAATGATAATTACAAAGTGAATATTGTAGGTTCTTTTAGTTTCCATCAAAAGTACTGAATTTTTAAGCATCAATCATAAGAGACCATTTAGAAAACTAATGGATAGACCAACTGGAATGTTTGCACATGACCAAAAAAGCAATGAACTCTGCAGTCATCAAAAAGTTTTCAATTTACCTAAGCTAAAAGTAGTTGAATGAATTATTCAATGCCTTTCAGCCAAACGATGATGAAATATTTATACTATCTATGTAATTATACATGCTGTCTCGTTTTCAATGTCGAAGCTGATGTACAAACGTAGGTGGTGAAGGTGGCGAAGGTTTCTATCCTTTTATATGTACACGTATCTGAGTGTTCCAGTGCCCTTGGCCTCTGTATTGTCTACAGACTTGAAAATTGGCATCAGTACTCCACTTCTAAAATGTTTTTTTGTTTTTGTTTTTTGGGGCTTTTTTTTGAAGAAATTTTTTTTCATCTTTAGGATCTTTATTTTGACGGGTTTATTAATAACATCTAGATTCTCGAGATATTTCAAAATTTATTTTAGATGCTTCCCTGTATAAAACGCCCGCGACGTCATAAACAGAATTCATTGCGATCATATTTATTCTTCGGTAGAATTTTTTTCAGTTGATTTCAAATTTTGACGCCACAGTTGTTCAAATATTGACTTTGAAGGAGAATCAAGTATTATAATTTGGCCGAAGGCATAAACGAACTAACTTACTCTTATTGCTGAGAGCGGAATAAACAGGAGGTTGGAAAATCTATTACAAGAGGAGGAGGAGAGGGTAGAGTGAGAATAGGGTCCTGTGACCATCAGAGAGTCCTCAAGAGCGACGGATGGCAAAAGGTGATAAGGGAGCCCAAATCAAATTTTGCTGAGGGTCATATACAGCTGTTTGGTGAATTATTAAAAAAGATGATTGTCTTCATTTTCATTTTTAACAGGTCTGGTTAGTCACCCAATAGAAACCGTCATGTGACCAACATCCTTTGTCTGAATGCCGTGTTGGGGGTGACCAATACGAAAAAATCAAAAACGAAGTGATCAATTATTGAATTACTTCTTTCGCCTTTCATTGGGCTGTGACCTCTTAGGAAAAGTCTGATTTTTTCAGAGCTGCAGGGTACGAACTGAGGGACCAATTTAGCATAAGTACTCATAGTAAATTGGATTCCCATTAAAAACTTATTCGTGGGGTATTTATAAAAAGTTTTAAAAAAAGTTGCAAAATAAGGAAAAAATGTTTCAGTCCTCTAGCTCCTTTGGTGCAGGCTGTATGCGTGATACATACACACGTAGCTAGCCAGCCAGACTAACTTGAAAACTGAAAATACCTATGTTGATTGTTCTGGTTGATGATCTCTAATGATCATCAGTCTTTGATAGTCCGTCATTGGAGATACAATTGCTACATCTCTCTATCGTGGGCGTCGCAGAGCCAATACTTTCTGAATTTGTCTCGTTCGTCCCTCCATCTTGTATTCTGCCGATCTTCGTTACGAATGTGATCTCGGGGGATCCATGTTGTGAGTCGTGATGTCCAGTGGTTGTCTGCCATTCTTACAACATGACCAGCCCTTTGCCATTTAAGTTTTCTAGTGGATATTCATTTCTGGAGTTTTCTCCTTGATATACTGCGCTGTCTTGTGATCTCTCTGTGATTCTTTCATGTGTACGTTGTATACTTCTCAGTTTGAGGGTCTGTCTGTTGGTTAGTTTCAGCTCCATAGGTGACTAGTGGAAGGATGCATTGGTTGTATATCCTTCTTTTTTTTATTAATCGGATCTTCTTGAAGGTTGGGCTTGCTCTATCGGAGACTTGCCATCTTAATTTTTTGTCTGATTTCTTCTTCTTTTGAGGGTTTCATGGAGATTCGTTGTCCTGTCTATTGTTCTGCGTCTTCGATTTTGATCGTTGAGTTTTTATTTCCGACGTAATTGTTGCACATGATCTTTGTCTTGCTGAAGTTCATTTGTAGACCGACTTTTGCTTCCTTCATTTAGTTCACCTAGTATTAGTTGGAGGTGATACCAGCTCACCCCAATTCTTGAATGCCTGCCACATATTCAGACACTTAGATTGGGGAAATAAAGGAATCAAAATAGACGGCGAATATCTGTGCAACCTCAAATTTGCAGACGGCATCACCCTTTTCACAGAAAACCTACACGACCTCCAAGTGAACTAAATGAAGAAAGGTTTTCTAATAAAGGATCCCAAACGTAAATTCCTTGGCAACTCACCGATAATTTCTCAGTAGTATCGTCTGTTGCATATCATTAACTCCGATTCTGATTTTTCTCACACTTTTTTTTTCTTGACTTGTATAACAACAGTGCTGGTTTAAATTAGTGTGGGACTTCTAGCATATGTTATAAAGGGGCCCTAAATCATATTTTTCAAAAAATGTATACAAATATTACTACAGAGTTCGTTATTATTTTTTTACTTCGAGAGTGAAGTATTTTCCAATTGATATACTGCCAGATAATGTGATAAATATGTCTGACATTTCAGAAATAATGTTACTTTTCCATTTTGATTAGCGTCGATGAATTAGTTTCGAATACTGTTATATTTAAGCATTGTATATGTATACCTATCTCCCAATAATTATTGTATTTGAATAATAACTTCAATTAGCGATATTTGACTGAAATCATCAATGGAAGCTGAAGGCAGCAAAGCACTACTGGAATGTTACCCGTTAAATGATTGTATTTTAATACTGGGAATATACTTATACATTTTGGATAATATCAAGTTTTCTTTTTTCTGGTCATCCATATTAAGCCGCCCAGTAGAAGCTCGTAAACTGAAGTTGGATTTCACTACTTACTGATAAAGAAAATTAAATCAATTTAAAACTCACTTTAAGATTGAAACTATTTTACTGGTTACAGACACACGTTGAGAGCAAATGTATCTTTCGGTATGTTTATAGCAATGAAAAAAATATTTCTTTGAAAATCCAGTTAATCAATGAACGAATTCCCTGATTTTCATCAATTCCTAATTACATAAATACTTCATTATTTATGGAAGATATTTAATCACTGAGTTTTTTTTCTCTCAACAAACATTTTGAGCTTTAAACAGCCGAAACAATGCGTATCATACATAGATAAGAATAATCAATTAATCATATGAGGGTTCAGTTTATTAACTGATAACAATAGAAACCTGATCCTCATCATATCGATCCCCATTCCAAGTACAGACACTCCAAAAGTAGTCTACAAGCTGCTTTAAGTACGCTAAAATACTTAAACGTATAATGTATTGAAAGTAAATGCTTCAAAATGTATCATCGATGCAAAAAAATAAATTCCTGGGAATTGTTTGACACAATCGTCCACATATCAACCGAAACTGTTTGTATATAATGAAGCTGTTCTGTTAAAATTAGCAGTTTGATATGAATAGACCAGTGTTATGATAGTTTGGTTGAGTGAGTTTTAAGAAAGAGAGAATTTTTTTTTTCTTTTCACACCTTTTCATTCAGATATGATTTAGGGTTTTGTATACAAAATATGAAATGTATATCTGGTCTACAGACTTTTCTATTTAAAACAATAGATATTGATGTATTAATCATGGAGATCAGTTTGTCACTGAATACTAAGAGAAAACCGATTCTCCTCTTTATGTCCACAGACGCATTACACAAATATGTATTAATCATGTGGAATCATAGAAAACCAACCGCCCACTTTATTGATCTCCCCTTGCATTTTACAGATTATTTTACAACTGCCATGGGGAAATGGTTTACCTCATTAGAAACCGTAAACCAGAACTGATACATGATAGATCTCTTCAGTTTTCAAGTTGGTCTGGCTGGATGCCTATGTACATATGTATAACGTGCATCATGGTACCAATGGAGCTAGATGGCTAGAAGTTTAAACATTGACTTCTTATTATGTCTAAAAATGTTTGCTTGTTTGTTTGTTTGTTTGTTGTTGTTTGGGGGGGATCCACCTTTGTTTGGGGGTGTAAAGATGTAATTCAAGTATTTAATTAATCCCTTAGTTTGTGTTCAGCAGCAATTACGCTTGTTTTATTTTAGGGGGGGGTCAAACTTTCCAAATTTCCAGTGATTACTGCCTAGCAAAAGGCGAGAGAAGTAACAATCATTTTATATCCACTTTTGCTATTTTTTTAATCGATCACCCCAAACTTGCTGCCAAGTGACGTTGGTCACGCGTGACGGCTTCTGGCGAGTGACAAACAAGACCTGTTAATTTCATGATGTGGTCACAACTAATATCATCTGGTGCCCGTGGGAGAAGCTGAGTTGTTTGAGACGAGGTCACAACTAACTAAATAAATAAGATAGTACACTTCAAAGGGCACCGAAGTTCACATTGCCCAGGGCGCTAGGAATCTTAAGACCTGTTCTGATTCTTCTCCAAGTCATGAGAGTAAAATGCCAACAAAGTTGGGCGAAAAAAAAAAAAAAGAAAAAAATCTATTTCGGCCGTTAATGATTTTTCATTGAATATTCAATGAGAATACTTAGGTGGTATCTCTATATATCTTCGTCAGAGGTTCCACATCATCTGTCTGTCACGTGATAGAAACCACCTGAACATGGGCACAGCCCAACCAAATTTGGTGTACACATTTGATAGACCGACGTTCACCGTTTCGTACTCTTGTCGGTGGTTTTGCGAATTTAGGTACAGGCAAAAATATAGTAAGATCCACTTGTGGCTGGTTAAGGCTTATCAAACCTTTATTCTTCTTACGGCACTTGGTCTTCCCCCAATTGTCTCTAATTTACTGACCAGGCTCGATGTTGGTCAACTTTGGTGATCAAGAACCGGTGCATTCAGTGTGATTTTAAAGTAACCCCCTTAGCCTCGGGGAGATGTTCCTCAATCCATTTAATTGAATGCTTAGTGGAGAAGCGTTGAGTATCATTTTTTGAAGTCTTTTGTATGACTCAGCAGTAGATTGGAACACGGCCTAATGAACAGGAGACGAGCACTCTACCACTGGCCACAGTGATTGGTAGTCGTATAAGTATTTGTGTTAAATCACTTCGTTCTTTTAACGAAGCTGTTGTAAAAATAGAACTATTGTCTACTTGGAATGCCCTTCGTTCTGTCTCAACAGACAATGGAACGTACCCTACAAGGTGCATGCCTGGGCAAAGTGCGAGGAGATCATGTGATACCCAGTTGTCAGAATCCCTTACCTGCGTCAGTCTGGCTGATGTAGTCCAAAGGAAAGCAGAAGCTGTTGGAAGATCGCCAAACCACTTTAAGGGGGTTCCACGCCCTGGTTTCGAAATCAGGATTGTCCTTCAAGATTGGTTGCCTTCTCGAGGCCAGGAAGCCCCATCTGCTTGGCTTTTTTACCCATATCTAGGTGAAGAAGAGGGTATTCGAGCGAAAAGAGCATAAACAGCCCCGACCAGAGTTCGACCTTGGGTTGCCGATTCCATTGTCTCTGCCATTACTGACCGCAAAAATTGTACCTCCATACTGAAAGAAGTAAAAACGGATTTCATAACATCTGTTTATTACGTATCAATGGCTGGTAAGACGCTACAACTGGTAAGACGTGCTCTACAATTAGTTAAGTAATTTTCGGGAAATATTTTTGTGTTAAATTGCTTACCATACTAGCAAGTTCAAGACACCTTCTCTATGGTTTTTATTTTCCCTTCCGTAATATCTCATTACCGTATTTTGGCCCTACTGTAAAATATTTTCTGCTAAGTGCGGTGTTTTACAAACAAAGATTATTTTCTCTTTGTATTAAGCAATTTAAATAGAAAGTACACACCTCTGCCAATGTCATTGTCTTGGGGAGTAATTGTCCAAGGATCTGCTCCCAAATTCAATCATTTATTCCCCAGTCTATCGTCCACAAGAACTTTTGGAAATATGGTGTAGACAAACATGGAATTTTGGCGGTATTATGTGGTTTGGATATATAAACACGTCATGGGGATGGTTAATGTGCATGGATCCACTCCAAAATTCAATCAATTCTCCTATGGCCTATTATCCACACCTCCATTGAATTTCATAGAAATTCATTCAGAACTTTTTGAGATATCTTGTAAACTCATACAATCAGGGAATAAAACAGAAAAAAATATTACGATAAACAAAAAACCCTGAATCTGCCTCAAAATTTAACCAACCCTTTCTCACTCCCTTGTCCACATTTCCACATAATTACATAGAAATCCATTCTGTACCCTCGGGGGTATCGTATGGATGAACAGACAGAAGACAAACGCAATCTGATACACTTCCATCTTCCCAGTGTATTCCTCACCCTTTTGGTTTCTGTCAAGCAATCGTTGATGATTTATCGTGAAATTTATAAAGTTGAACGAAGCAATAAAGATATTTAAATGAATCAAGGGAATAAAGATTTATTTCCACATGAGAAACATTAAAGAAAGCACTTTATTACGTACGAAATGCCCCAAGAAAAGTTATATTGATAATGCATTAGTAGTATAATGATATCAATATTAAAAGAGAATTACTGGGGGGAACTGTTTTTCATCGATCTGTTCATTGGCTTTGTGTAGGTTAATTTCTTTTATCATACCATTGGAAATTGTAACTCTCTTACTTGGATCTAATATGAGGCATACACTTAATTTACTGTCGTTTTAAAGTCGTAACTTCAGGGATCCATGCGTTGTAAAGAGTTATCTGTTCATTTTTTACATATCTTGTGTGTGCAGTTATGACATGGTTTTGTGTAGGCCTTAATCATCCTTTTTGTAATCCTTGTCTATACGTAACTACTTTGATTTCTGTATGTATTGTGTTGCTTCCTTCATGCAGTTATTGTCTCAGGTAGGAATTTATTGTACTATATTGCTTTTTGAACGCACTTATTAGTTCGTATCGCGTTTTTGTCCTTCTTCAGTCAACCTTCTTCTTCTTCTAGCAGTAAACCGACTGGCTATGTGCCGATCTCTATAATGTGATAAATGAAACGAAATTCTGGCTGTCAAAGTTTTACACAACTAAGGTTTGAGCATGGATCAGTGAGTACCAAATATTTTAGACTCTGTTCCCGAAATAATTTCCGCGAAATACAGGGAGCAACTATTTTCCATCGATCCGTTCATTGGCTTCGTGTAGGTCAATTTTTCTTATCATGCCATCGGAAATTGTAGCTCTTTAACTTAGGTCGGACACGGGGTTGAAAGAGCGGCGAAAAGAAAGAAAACGATGCTCATCAATATTCACATTATTGGCAGAACAATATATTTCTTGTTTTCTTTCACTGAAATGTAGATCACACTTATAGTGAATGTGTTTGGTTGAGGGGAAAACTTGTGACCTTTGAGTTCAAGGTTGTTTGCAATAAAGATTAATCACGTTGATAATTGACTTCGATTTTCTGGAGGATTTGGAACTGGTGATCAACATTTATCACATTCTGGGTTCATTTGATAAGCCCTAAATTTTAAAACAAAAAACAACAGGGAATAGAGATGAGTATCTGTATCAATGATTGGAAATATTTATAATTATCTTAATTCGAATGGAATTATGGTCATTGTCTTTCCGAGCTGATCTCCTCTAATAAGTTTTTGCACCTCAAATGTAGCACTGACTACCATGGGCATCGCCTGAGGGGAGGGGTAAATTGGGAACTTACACCTTCCTCCCAGACGACGCTCATGCTGACTTCATTTACGGTTTATAAAAATCATCTGATAGAATATGAAATCGATTTGAGTGACATATCCAGTTGATGGATAGACTATAAATGTTGTTTATATTTCGGGAAATTTAGCATCTGTATCTAAAAAAAGTCGTTTTGACAAAACTCTTGGATCATCTATGTTATTATCAAATTAACTGATGACTAATTATTACACCAACTTTTGTTCCGGACAATTCAAGGTCTTCGTCTCATCTTTGATGAAGTCATAACTTTTTGGCCGATTCATTTCTACAGCCTTCTTCAGGTGTAAAATGTTATATCCGTAAGGAATGAGGATATCTGCAATTGCTCTTTCCAACAGTGGCTTAAAGCAAAAAACGGCGGAAATCAATCGGTCGGAACGTCGTGAATACATTTTTGGTATGTCAATGACTTTTCTCAATTAAATTTTGTTTTCAAGGTCGGTTGTTGGGTGTAGACCTTTGTCAGGCTCATTTCTTAAGTATGTGTAAGATACGGGAAGTGATGGTCCATGACATGAAATAGAATTTTAAAGAATGAGATGAATATATGCCTTTCCCAGGAATATTAGTGCAAAGTGAAGGCAAAGTGTCTCAACCGGAACGCCAATTCTATTTTTCATGCCGTTAACACCGCCCTTCCTGACTAGTTATATTTTATTAATGTAAATTAATTTCATAACTTTTCAAGCATTAAAGTTTTTAAACTCTTACGGTGACCCGTTTGAAAATCTGGAGTTATTCAGATACAGTATCATTATCATCAGTCTTTTATCGTCCATCGTTGGATATAGACCTTCCCCAGGATCCGCCACATTTCTCTATCATGGGCGCCGTTGAGCTAGTATTTTCTGAATTTGTCTAGTTCATCTCTCCATTTTGTATTCTGTCGGCCTTGGTTTCTCATGTGATTTCTGGGGATCCATGTTGTGAGTCGTGATGTCCATCGGTTGTCTGCCATTCTTGCAACATGGCCTGTCCATTGCGATTTAAGTTTTTTTAATAGATTCTATGATGTCACAAACACCTGTTTTTTCCTTATATACCGTGCTGTCTTGCGGTCTCTCCATGTGAGGTTGAGCATGATTCTCTCATGTGCGTATAGCATGCTTTTCAGTTTGCTGATCTGTCTCATGGTTGGGTTCCATTTTTCAGCTCCATAAGTGGCTATCAGGAGGATGCATTGGTTGTATACTCTTCTTTTTAGGATTATTGGGATCGTCTGGTTTTTGAAGGTTGAGCTTGCTCTGCCAAAGGCTTGCCATCCTAGAGTGATCCCTCGCTTGGCCTGAGTGTAGATCGGTAAATACCTAGCGTGCCTACACCTTTGCATGTGGGTCCTCACATTAAACTGACATTGTGTCACATTCTACCTTTGTGGAGAGTTTTTTTTTTCTTTTGAAAGATAGTACTTGAACGAGATAACTGAGATGCTCTCCCTATCTTGCTGTCACAGCCAGTGTTAACCATATGACTGTTCATCACAATTCAAAAGGACAGGGGAAAGCGTCAAAGATTGGAAAATAGGTACCAGATGACGTATCCATGTGACAAATCACCGGCAACGTACTGATTATTTACCGTCTCTCAATTTTTGGCAGTTCCTGGCGATTCTTTCCGACGGACATGTTACTGGAGATGAAAAATGGATTCTATGTCACAATGTTAACTACCCTAGGCCTGTAACCCAGCTGAGAGGCTGTTGCATAATAGATACGGTCATATATTGTCAATTATGATTATGAATGAGGGGAAAAGGAGGAAAAACTACCAACTAAGTGACAGAAAGTGGGTATCAAGTGATGTATGATGGAAAGGTTTTTTTCAGAAAATGGTTCTCTTATTTATCGATATTAGCAGTTACTCGGTCACAGAAATAATGTCCATAGAAAAGGAAGAGTTTTTACCTATTTCACTAAAGGTAATAGCTTGGTTTAAAAGCATCCCATCTCCAGGATGGGAAGCAAAATAAAAAAAATCTTAGCCTTAGAGGGATCAGTTTTTTTCTCTAGTTGTGGTGAGATACGGGTTGTTTTTAGACTGGGCCCTGATTAGGGCTCCCTTACCCTGAATCTGGAAAAGTGGGATACTTTTTCGCTAGTCATCTAAAGGAAAAAAGCCGATTGGTGGGACAAATAAAAAAAAAGGATATCTTTTGTTAAGATAAATGGAAAAGAGTGAAAGAGACATCCAATTTTCTGGGGAAAGATAGAATAGGATAAGAAGAGAGGGGAAAAGATACACGACACGATATATATATATATATATATATATATATATATATATATACATTCTACTATTTATTTCCAGCTCTACTCTAAAGCAACTTAACTTCAGGAGTAAAAAGTTGTATGGATCAAGCACTCTATGAAATAAATCCATTACACTTCAGAAATGGCTTTATATTATTGATATATTATTATATTATGTTATACTGCTAGCCTGATTTGTACCACGTATAATATATATATATATATATATATATATATATATATATATATATATATATATATATATATTATTTTCCTAGAAAGAGCGTTTGTAAAACCTAAAGCCTAAAAAATCTAACCCCAATACAAACAGTGGCCATTTTGAAATAGAATAGGTAACAATTAATATATTGATTAAGTGTATCTTTAATCACCATTATATTTGTGATTCAAAAATTGAGGCATGAACCTTTTTTCACAGATTAATACAGGGTAGCAGATGTGTAATATATTCGACAGCATAGCTTGATCTCAGAAGTTATTGGAGGTACAACAATGTTGTCAATATAACGCATCAATGCTGAACATGGTCCAATGAAAGCAAAGCATGTAATCAGGTCACTTGATTTATGTATATATGTGATAACATGGTTTTGACTATAATTACTACAAAAAAAAGTTACCATCAAACCCAACAGGACAGCGGAGAGGACAGCGCTTGGGCAGTGTCTGAATAGAGCCATGTCAATGTCAGAAGTATGAGTGTCAGGTCCTGTCACCTTTTCACTCAGTCGAGGGATGGTCTGACGAAATGGACTCCTTATAAGACTGCAGAAGAAGCAAAACCCCTTGTTCAACCTTTATTCTTTGTCCAACCAACATTTCGAATAAAGTGACAACTGAATCAAAACCTAAGATAGACAAAGATACACTTCAAGAAAATAAATCTAATATCAGTTAGGTTCTTGTTTCGGGTCCAAATCAAACGAATCTGGAAGAATTTGTTGATAGATGGAATAAGATAATCAAAAGCGAAGGAAAATGAATTAATGATTGAGTGCTTATTTATTCAACACTATATTTGTGTTTCAAAGTAAATTGAAACATTGGACATAACTTTCGTTGCAAACTGAAATTCATAAACAGAAACCATACACGGCCGATGTCATCAGGCAGTATGCCATGTTGGGGTGATCAATTAAATTCGAAAAAGGGCTGATCAAAGAACAAGTTACTTTTCTCGCTTTTTGCTGAGCAGTGATCACTAAAAAAAGTCAGAATTTTTAGATGACAAACGTGACTGTTGTCTATCAAACTAGAGGATTGATTTAGTGCAAACTTAAATTGTAAATTGATTTCCCCACTAAAAGCCTATTTAGGGTGGATTTTTAAAAAAACAAGATGGTTTATTCTTGAGATAATAAATGTCCTAAGTTTTAGCCTGTAGCTCCGATGCTACGGTCTATGCACCAGATACATAATTATATAGTCAGCCAGCCAATCCTAGATTTGTAATTTTGGTCGACCGTTTCTTATACAAACAGCCTCATAAGAAAGTGGAACCTTGAAACTTCAAACCTAGAGGATCGATTTCAAAGCTCGTTTTAACCCAGAATCATATTTTTGGAAAGGTAATCCCCTGCTGAAGCTTTAGGGGAGCATATAACTGATGTAGACAAAATTGTTTACTGAACCCTTTCTACATACTTTTCTTTACGTCAATATAGAGGGAATGGATGCATGAACTCATTTCGTCTACGACTTATTGTTTTTTCGAACGATAGGGTCGGGTTTACGGTCGATTTGGGGATAGATGAGCTCGGGAAAATGTTCCGACTACGATTGAAAACTATACACTTGATATGACGTCATGAAAATGTCCAATAAAAACGATGCGATGAAGAAACCAGAAGAAGGAGAGTGTTCGAAAACTACAACGCTGTTTATACCTATTTTGGGTAGCATTTGTCTATATCTATGAATCTAATATAAGTAGATAGAGCTTTAAGCAAAATCCCCCTTAAAACGGCCGAAACAGAAATAATGATCACATGAAAAATATCGTACAATATGCAATAGTTACATATGTATACATGGAGTGAATATAAACAATGTATTGTCTGCTCTCTCTCTCTCTCTCTCTCTCTCTCTCTCTCTCTCTCTCTCTCTCTCTCTCTCTCTCTCTCTCTCTCTCTCTCTCTCTCTCTCTCTCTCTCTCTCTCTCTCTCTCTCTCTCTCTCTCTCTCTCTCTCTCTCTTACTTGTTTTCTTTCTTTTTTATAATTCCAAGAATGGATCTAAAAAAAAAAGGAATAAAGTGACTTCGTGTGACTTAAAAAAAACGACATGCCTCTTTCTTTGCCCACTCTCTATACCGTATCTTTCTGTTCTTACAAAAGCTGTGGGTTGATTGAGATGAAGAAGAAGAAGAAGAAGAAGAAGAAGAAGAAGAAGAAGAAGAAGAAGAAGAAGAAGAATTATGTCTATCTCTCTCTAACCACCTTATCTCTGGGTCACTAAGTTCATTACAAACGTTGTTAACCGATTTGAAAATTGGTCTTGATATGAAATTTCCTCCATTCTGACAACTATCTTCTTTCGTCGCAGTTGAAAAGACTTGAAAAATTGTACCGGAATTTTCAAAAGATAACCAGTTCCATTTCCCTGTAACTAGTAACTTATAATATTCTGCTTCAAGGAAGTTTCCAAACAGTATCATATTATAGAAGTATGAAATGTTAATAAGAGAATACATGCTGGACCATAAGATGGATAAGCTATTGTCGCAGTGGCTGCCCTGGGGCATATCTGACAGTTCACGAGGGAAATCAAAGCTAGATCTATTCTATTCTATTTAATTATTTATTTACTAACAATTCAACTGGGAAACTAATGGAAACGGTTGTGCACGAGAAATCTTTCCGGTCAAGAAAGGAGTTTTTACTTTTACATTCATAATCCTATACCTAGACGCGGGGATGACCCCAAATCGATGTCCCCTAAAATGTTTAGTAGTCGGGGTGTACAAAAATCTTTTGCTGGGTAATTTTTTCCCCTTGTGACAAAATTATGTGCACTCTGGGTGCTTTTGCAAAAGTGAACTTGAAATTGTTTCAAGATAATTTTGGCTAGGTCAGATGTTCTATTAAATAAACATCAATGAGTATTCATTTTTCATGTGAAACTTAACGATATAAACATTGTCTTCCAAACATGGCCGCTGTCGGCAGCCGTGCTTTACATAACGGTGCAGGATATCAGTGAAGCATAAATCGGGTATTTGGAAATTAGTCAACAGAAACAGTCGGCTAAGAAATTATCATATATACATATATCTATACATATATATGCCAATCTAAACAATCCAAACAGATTGAAAATAAAGGTACTTGTACAAAGGGAGATGGGACTTAAAACGGCTGATGATAACATATATATATATATATATATATATATATATATATATATATATATAACATATATATATATATATAACATATATTTAATAAAATAAGTAACCATCAGATCTGGGAGGGTATGTATCTCCGAGAATATTCAGTTATATAGTTTTAGGTGATGAATTATCATCAGAGGGAAGACTCAATGTTTGTTTACAGTAAAAGCAGAGTTTTAAGGCTGAATTTGTCAGAGTAAATATTATCATTACACAAAAAATTAGGAAAATGTTCTCTCTTTTTTCCCCTTGTAATACATATATGAATTATAAATTGCGTTATATCATACAGAAAACCTATTTGAAATGGTCTCCCATCGTCACACAGTCAATGTATCACTCAATTTAAACAATATAAATAAGGTTACCAATTGAAGAAAATGGGTCTGCTGAAGGAATCGAACCTGTCACCAATAGCGTAGCTGCTTCAACGTAGCGATGCTCTTAACATTGAGCTACACAGCTGCCAGTGAAACAAAGCGCCGAATAACTGGTTTCACACCAAATACTCATCTCATTTATTCTCGGTTTTTTTCGTCTCTTTCAATGTGACAGGAATGTATTTAGGAAATGGACATATTTGGTCCAATAGAATGAATTATTGATTGCATATATATATATATATATATATATATATATATATACATATATATATATATATATATATATATATATATATATATATATATATGTGTGTGTGTGTGTGTGTGTGTGTGCATGTGGATAGATATATATGTATATATTAAACCTGTATATTTGTAAGTGAAAAAATACATTAATAACACTCTCTCTCTCTCTCTCTCTCTCTCTATATATATATATATATATATATATATATATATATATGTGTGTGTGTGTGTGTGTGTGCGTATATATATATATATATATATATATATAACGTCTGTTTCGGTGCAATTATTCTGTCATAGCTAGTGGACTCTGTCATTGCATATCTCTCCGATTATCAGCCTTTTAATGTCCGTTTTTGGACATAGACCTTTCCCAAGATCTGCCAGTTCTCTCGTTCCCGAGATCATATTTCAACTCCATACATCCTCTCTATCGAGAGGATATATTGGTTGCAGAATTTTTTTTTTCAAGACTAATGGAATCTTCTAATTCTTCGAGGTTGGGCTTGCTCCAGATTTTAAATACATTTCGATGTTTACAGGTGTTTTAAAATCTAATCTTGTCTCAATTATAGATGTAACCTTGCAAATATAGTTGGTAACACTGCCTTTGCTAGACACAAGAAAAGAACCCATTGATTCAATGGTTCTTAGGTTGAAAGTGAATCTTTTGGTTTAAATGTATGTTTCGGCTCAATAAGTGACTATCGGAAAGAAGCAACCATCTAGCCTTTTGTGTCTTTAAAGTGTTCTTGCATTTGCTTTATATTTGCATATCAAAATCATTAACAACTTTTTATTTCTCATTTTCTTTTGTATTTATATGGTAGATAAACCTAGCATTGTCTCAAGTTTTAGCCAAGAATTTATACAAAATTCTTTTCTTTCATTGGCACATAGATATTGTTTCTGTATGGAAAAACTAGGCAGTCTTGTTAGATGGGCTATATATTTCAAATATTGTACTTTGAAAAATCAGATATTGGCACGGTTTTTGTTATGGTTCAAAGGTCATCGTTTGAATATATATGGGATCAATCTGAATCACCCATTACCTTGGTAGCAGCTTTTATTCCTATCTCATTGTGTTTAAAAGTGTTTTCTTTCTTTCATAGTCTTTTGAAACCATCTTTCTCAAAAATTAATGCCACGCGTTCTCTAGTTCAGCAGATTTCTTCCTCTTTCAACCAATTTACAAAGATTTTCTGCGTCATCTCCACTACCGGCCTCGATACTAAAGATTCATACTGGCGACATAGAAATAACCAGAATATCCAATTTTTTTTACTTCTCTCTTATTTTCTGCTCACCATCGTCATCATCATCATCATCATCATCATCATCATCATCATCATCATCAGTCTTTTAACGTCCGTCGTTGGACATAGACCTTCCCCAGGATTCGCCACAATTTTCTATCATGGGCGTCGCAGAGCCAGTATTTCCTGAATCTGTCCAGTTCATCTCTCCATCTTGTATTCTGTCGGCCTCGGTTTCTCATGTGATCTCTGGGGATTCTTGTTGTGAGACGTGATGTCCATCGGTTGTCTTTCATTATTACAACCTGGCCTGTCCATTGCCATTTTCTGCTCAACTGTTATCAATGTATTGCATTTGGACGGTTCCATTACGAAAGATAGGTCAGTCAGCATCGTGACAATTCAAACAAACATCCAAGGCCATTTGCATACACTGAAATAGAATATCCCTCCCCCCAAAGATTCAGAAATTCCCATAAAGGGGAGTTTCCTTATAGTTGAGAACCCCTGAAAGCTTTTCATGATCTTTCATATCTTATGTTTGTACAGGTTGTAGACTATTTTTCTCAAACCAAAGGGATTTTCTTGTTCTTGAAAGTTGAGACTACCCTACCGAAAGCTTGCCAACCTAGGGTGATTCTTCCTTTGATTATTTCTTCTTTTGTGGATTCTGTGGAGATTATTGATAAAACGGTCAATAAATACCTCGACACTGCGTATAGGTCAGCCGAAGTTTTTCGGGGTAATAGAACAAAAATCGGATCCGGTTAGTCAATCAATAGAAACCGTTATATGATCAACGTCTTTTGACAGCATGCTGTGTTGGCAGCGTGCCGTTTGGAAAATTTGGAAAAGGGGTGATCAATGAATAAGTTACTTCTTTCGTCAATTGTTGGATCATTTGAAAGCCCGAATTTAAAAAAAAACACACAAAAAACAAGTATGAGCTCTACCTGTCCCAAACTAGGGACAATTCAGCATAAACCCACATTGTAAATTGTGCCTCCCGACCAAAAACCTTTTTTTGGATGGGATTGAAAAAAAAACAGGTGAAAAACTAGAATTTTCTAGAAATGATAACGAGTAAATCTCTCACACCTGTCTGTCAGTCAGTCAGATATCTAGTAAGTAAGACCCATTTGAAAACTGAAGAAACCTTTGTTTTCAGTATAGGTTGACAGTTTCTAATAGAACAAGAAGTTCGACCAACTATTTATTATGAATCTGGCCACTTTTGGTTTGAGGATGAGACAGGGGGGTCTGCAATTGTAAGCGTGCCAATAAGTTGGTTCATCGTTTATTGCTGTAAACATTAATATATGCTTGATTTGGATAACAAGAAGTGCTAAAATATAGGAAGATTTTTAATTATTTTCTTTAGATCTCTGGCTACAGTGATACCATCTATGAGATGATAAGATTTCCTATGTTGGAAATTTCATTATAGATTACTTGGAGAACATCGTACGCTAAGTTAGGCTACTAAAAGTAGGTTAGTATTATCAGTGCCTACGAGACGGGGTGCAGTCAGTGCATCGTGCTGGGTCATGGGGGCAAAGGAAGGGGGCCTGAGAGTTTCTAGGGGGGTGGAGCTGACAATCAAAACTTCGGAAGTCGATACGATATATCCATCGAAAAAATAGGTTGACTATCGTTTACCAGCAGGCGAATATAGTACGTCGCGCTAAAAGAGTTATGGCAAATGAAAACAGGAAGGCTAAAGGGTGAGGGTGTGGGTACATTGTATGGGGGGCGAAAACAGCTTTGAAATCACTGCACAGATTCTATCACTAATTGCTACATATTGTATGTCTCCATTTCTTATTGCTTGTAACTAGTTTATTTTTTTTTTAAATCTCGAGCTTAGAGTCATGGGCGCCCGATGAAGATGTTAGGGGCCCAAACACTTGCCCTTTTAATCGAGAGCAAATAGGTTCAAAAGTTGGTATTTTATTGGGAACAGGGATCTAGGGGTCACTATGAACGATGGCAGCTTAAGGCGTAAGCTAGTGCAGTGTTTCTCGACCTTTTTTAAGCACAATGCCCCCTATTATACTTGGATACATTTAAATATTATAAGCACTTAATACAGATTTGAAAATCATGATAGATAGAACATCAACATTCAGGTTTTATTAAGGAAATCGTTATAGTAAGTATATCAATTGATTTACAAACACAGATGCTGCTAAACAACAGCCATTTGTGAATCAGAATCATAGATGTTCATGGAATCTCCAAAACGCCCCCGCTAGAAGTTCAAACGCCCACTTAGAGTCCTTAGTCATCTCAACGCACCCTTGAAAGAAACAAACCTCACAGGGGGCGGTAGCACCCACATTGAGATCACTATACTCCCTTACTCAACAACCAACATTTTTTATACCCTTCCCTTAAATATATCTATTTGCCCCCTCCTGGGAAAAGTGGCAGCAGACGCCCACGCTAAGAATTGCTCCTAGCCCTCCCCATTTTATACAAATTCCAACCAAATGAAAGTGTTACGCATGTACAAGTCGACCCCGAATCTTAATCCAATAGACAACTCAAATGGTTATTGGTTGGTCGCGTTGCAAAAATATCTGACAACCATAGGACAACACAACTCTCAGCGTGGATCCAAGAGATCATATGCGAAACTGTGACCGTTTTTTCTAGATATGTAGTCAGATCTTTAAAGCCAATTTCTAAGTCGACCTCATTATCATCATTATGATTATTCAAGCCCTGAAATCCTTTAAAAGATTCTATATTTCCAGTAATTTGGTGCCCAAGAACCTGTATAACAATTTCCATTCTGATCGGTTCGGCAGTTCCAAAGTTCATTATTTTTCACATATTGACTATTTACGTTCATCAAAAAAAAACAATCGAAGCAACCATAACTCACCATTTTCCAATTCCTGAGGTTTTGTCAATTCTATCTCAGCAAAATCGGTCAAGGTTTGAGAAGTTTCCTGAATTGCGAACATAAACAAAGTTAGTATATCTCTGAATTTTTGAGATGAGGTATTAATATTTCTATTATCATTCGGACTATCCTCATCTTGGTTGTTTTTCATACAACGTTTCAGCCGTTGCACTCTACAGCTTTCATTAGGTATCAATCCCAGTGTGAGACAATAATAATACTACTAATGCCAAGAGGGGAGTGCAGTCAATATACCCCCGTCAGTTAAATAAAGGGTTCGGTTCGTTACTTCCCCATACCTACCAGATGATACCTGATGAAGGCCGTCGAGTACAACGGCTGAAACGTTGTATGAAAAACAACCAAGATGAGGATAGTCCGAATAATAATAGAAATAAACAAAGTTTTTCATTTAAAATATCAACAAATAACCGGATTGACTATAACTCACCAAGTTGAATATCTCTGCAAGACTAAATGCAAAATTTCATTGAAATATATGAAGGAATAACTAAGTTATCCAATTGAGAAAAAGGACATGACCACAGCAACGACGGGCATCCACAGTGAAAGGTAGTCCCGGGCGGCTTTTTTCCACCGTGGACAACGATTTGGTTGGTGCAAAAGTAATTGCATTTTTTCACCATCAACTTTGAAGTAGTATGTCCCAGCTTAGATTAAAAGTTATTAATCGAAATAAGAACCTTCATAATCTACACATTTTTACCAAAAAGAAACAAGTTCATTACTTCTGGAAGTATTGAACCAATGAATTCTTCGGAAGCGCTTTGAGCTGTCTCCTGGTTGTTAAAGACCTCCTCTTGCAGGATGTGGTTGAAAAGCCTAAAAATATGGTAGTCGGTCGAAGAGAGGTCTTGTGCGTAAGTTGTGTTTCATAGCCTAGTTCTTTCATTTTCTGCAAGGTCATTCACGTGACATATTTGCAGCTCAAATTTGAATTGTCAACGTTTACTTCCTCTGCAAAACCTCGAGTTGTTTTGCGTTGGTCCGCATCGATGATGACCCAAAGTTGGATGTCATCAATTACAGAAAGACTTTCACGTCTTCAAGGCTCTCTCTTCTTGGAACTATAGCTGTACATTCAATGTCCCCTGGGCAGATACGTTGTTAATAAACCATGCAGTTTTTCATGATTTACGTACCATTTTGAACTCCTACAACAAGATAGATCGAATTCACTTTTTTCCGTTTTTGATTTGAGGCTGTCAAATAAACCAGAATAAATAACGAAAAGAAAACGCCCAGCTTAAATAAATCGAGCAAAATTCACGCTTTACATCAACAAAGTCGAATAATAGTTTATTCAAAACACAAACATCCAACTTCAGCTAGAAACCGCAATTATTTTTGCACTAACCTAATACATATGAAAGAAAAGATACAGTAATTGCTTCATCTGTAAAGTGTGTCCAGTGTGATACTTATGTTATTGTGAAAATATGAAACTTATTTGGCCAGGATACCTATTTGCCAAACTTCTATTGTTCATTCCGAAAAAAAGAGAAATTCTCTTGGCACCAACATGCAAACCTGAACTTTGTTCACAGAGGGTGTATATACTTTAGTTCTTGCCTGCTGTCTACAACGGAAGTGTATC
The DNA here is from genome assembly GCA_963457665.1 of Thysanoteuthis rhombus. Lineage (NCBI taxonomy): Eukaryota > Metazoa > Mollusca > Cephalopoda > Oegopsida > Thysanoteuthidae > Thysanoteuthis > Thysanoteuthis major. Next base: position 38,444,753 of record OY735237.1, on the reverse strand, counting down.
CTATTGGCAACAGACTGGGTCATCCATTATCTGCTTGGCGAACATCCTGATCCTCCTGGTGGGACTTTAGACCGACCACGAGGCTTCAAGCCTTGACGTGTTCAAATCCAATTCGATAAGTCAATAGAGTTTCACATTTGCGATAGTAACGCATACCACAGTTGGAAACCATACAGTGAAAATGATCGAAACTAAGTCAATGTTTATGCTCTTTTCTCTCAACTAAATGCGATACAGAACGAAAGTCGTCTGCGTCTGAGGATTCGATTTCTGGAACTGATACGTTTCCTAGCGAAAAAAAGTGACTCATTGATGTTTAATGCTGTTGTTACACGTAACGCATCACACGTTGATTTAGATTTTTCAAAAAGTATTTCCAGCAAAGCTTGAATTTATCGTATATAGTTGGAATATTATTCATTCAGTCATATCATTCTTTAACGCAGAGGCATTGCTGAGTGGGTGAAGCTATTTGAAAACGCCCCCAAAGGCTCCTGTAGAGGGAATCCCAAAAGCTTTATAAAAAGTAGCTCACTTATTGTTATCAGTACTCCCTAGGTGTTCTAGAGCATTCCCGGCCATACCTTTTGGCACTAGTACTAGACCTGAAAAAAACTATTTTTGGAATAGAAGAGCTTTGATCTTCTCGGGGCCTTATTCTGACAGGTTTATTAATTCTGTCTACAGACCTGATTATTTACCTCAATACTCTACTACACCCCTCCTGAAAATGTTTCTTTATTGTGGGAAAAAGGTTTTTTTCTTCCTTTGGAGGCATTATTGCGACGGGGTTATTATCAACATCTAGATTCTCCAGAACCTGCATGTTATTTTTTAACTTTAAATGTTTTCCAGTGAAAAACGCCAGGGATGTTATGAATAGAATTCATTCTGACCATGGAATTCTTTTTACGTGATTTCAAATTTGGACGCTGCAGATGTTCAATTACTGATTACATTTTATATTCCTTTCAGAATTATCAAGAACTTATAAGTAGACAAGTTGAAAAGCGAACGTTGACCGATACCGAATGATTGCATCTGTTTTGTCTCTACAGAGAATGGAACGACACTGGGGTGTCTATTCCAGGGCTCATGTCTGGGCAAAGCGTATGGAGATCCTCGGATGCCAAGCCGTCAGAATCCACCTCTCAGCTTTGCTGATGTAGCCCAGGGGAAAGCTGACTGATACGTCTGGCATCAGCTTGGCTGCCCGAGCTGCCGGAGGGACATCAATCTGAGTGCCAAGCCGCCTTAAGGGGGTTCCACTCCGTGTTTTGGAATCAATGTTGTTCCTCTCCTAGACTGGTTACCTGCCCATCTATATCACCCATTGCCAAGTGGGAGAGAGATGGATTCATGCCTTTCCTGTGGGCATTAGTGCAAAGGGAACGTAAACAGTTTGAACTCGGGTTACCGACTCCATTGTCCACGATGTTATCATTATGCTAATCGCACTTCCATATATCAACTAATAATAGAAATTATGAAAGACAGAAACGATGATTATGATATCAGCACGAACTGGAGGTAGTCCTGGGAAATAGAAGATACAAATTACTTCGGGACAGCGATATCCTAATCGGACATCACATTCAAGCGAAAAGACCGGACCTGATAGTCGTGGATAAGGGAAAGAGAACCAACCAAATAATAGAAGTGGCTGTCCCTACTGATCACAGAGTGAGTAAGGAAGAAATTTGAAAAGCTTGCAAAATACCAGGACTTGCTAAGGGAACTGGAATAGGTGTGGAACATGAAGGTCAGGGTAGTGCCAATAATAGTTGTCGCACTTGGAACTATGCCAAAGACACTGAAAACAAAATCAGAGGAGGTAGAGATAAGAGGAAGGGTTGAGACTATGCAGACCACAACAGTACTTGGTTATGCATGAATACAGAGGCGAAAAATATGAGATCTACGACCTCCAGTGGTCAGCAATGGCCTAGCAACTAGGATGTAAAAGGCATGATCGAGACGGTACAAACCACAGCGCTGCTGTGATATGTGAGGACGATGAGAGGAGATTTATTATCACCCAGCCTTCAGCAATAACCACCAGGCAACTGGTAGGAAATTTCTAATAACAGCACTGCTGCGGATTTTGAGAGTGCTGAGAGGGGGGTTAAAGATTTGAGACCTTCTGTCACTTAGTCTCCGGTGGTGACCACCAGGCAACTAGTGTGAATGTGTAGATCGTGATAATAATAATAATAATAATAATAATAATAATAATAATAATAATAATAATAATAAAGAAGAAGACTGCAACAATTGTTAACAGTGACCTAACAAAGGAGGGGAAATGAAAGCGGAAACGCAAACCACAGCACTGGCATGATAAGCGAAGGAGAGATGAGATGTTGGCTGAAGACCTGAGGAGACTTATTGTCACTCAGCCTTCAGCAACGACCACTGGGCAACCGGTATGAAACTGTAAACTGCAGTATTACTGTGGCCTATGAGAACTAAGAGAGAAGGGCTGGAGACTTGAGGAGACTTGCTGTCACTCAAATTCCAGCGGTAATCACCAGGCAACTGGTGTGAGATTGCAAATAATAATAATAATAATAATAGGCCTATCCATGTAAGGTCGTACTATGGGTTGTAAGAACTGGTGGAACTCTGAGAATGCCACTGAGCTCATTGCCCTCAACGAACCCACCAAGGTCTGGTGCTACCTTAAAAGAACCAAAAAGAGCTGGTGGGGCTCTTCGGTTATTTCTGAACCACATCGGTCTTAACCAACCCACCAAGGTCTGGCGCTACCTCAAAGAACCAAAAACCCCTATCATGACAGTACAACCAAACCATTTTACCGCAAAAAACGGGGCACAAATTCAAGATTTGTGTGTCGTAACCGGCAGGTGTTCCCTTGTTAGCCACCAGGAGGGACCCGGTCGTCATCCTGTGACTGCTGGCCAAAACTCCGGCTCGTGTACCCTTAATGGCCTTCAGGAGGGACACAGTCGTCACATAGCTACTGTTGGCCAAGACTCAAATACCACTAACGACACCCAGGGAAGGCGCGGTCCTCTCGGAGTGACTGCTATAAAAAACAAGAGAAAGAGATGGACAAGGGAGGAGAATAGGCTAGTTATGTATTGTTACTTTAAAAGCAAGCCTTCAGTGCGATCTTATAGGGAGCGTATGCTCCAAATATGGAGGGAAAAATCTGATGTGGAAGTATCGAACCAACGCCTTGCTGACCAAGTAAAGCAAATTCAAAAGAAGAAATGTCTGTCTGAGACTGAACTACTAGAGATTCGCATTAATGTAGAGAGAGGTTCAGGTGACACATCTGAAGAATGCCCCCCCAGCACAATTAGTACCAATAACAAAACTAGAATAACTCCCCATGAGACCCCCACAGTAAGCTATGTATCAGAGGGTGATGACGAGGCACCAACGGAAGAAGAGAACACCAAAATACAAGCTTTGAAAGAGATCATGCGAGGAGAGAAAACAACACTCCCCTCCCTAAGAGACAAAGACAGAAAGAAAGTCGGAGAAGTGACCGAGCAGGTCAACTGCCTCTTACAGCACATAGAAACAAACACCCTCCTAGAACTTAACAACCTAATTTACGCAGGGGCGAAAATGGTAGCACAAAGCTTTACAACACAAGATAGGAACCCGAGCAATAATAGGGAAGGGAAACCCAACTGGGAGAGAAGGTTACAAAGGCAGATCTCCCAACTACAGAGAGATGAAGTACTGCTTAGAAATACACCACACACAGACAGACCACGAGTAAGACTTTATAACAAATACAAGGTAACGCAAAAAGGCATCGCAACTGTAGTCGAAGAGTTACACCAGAAAAGACTAGCTAAAGAGGCAAGACTAAAAAGATACAGACTAAGAACGGCCCAATACACACAAAACCGCACATTCCAAAACAATGAGAAAAAGTTTTACCGAGATTTAAATGGGGAAAGAAGGCAGGACATGAAACCAGATGCCACAGAGGCCAAGAACTATTGGAATAGCATATGGGGGCACCCAAAAAGACATAACGTAACACCGCAATGGTTAGGAAACATGAGAAAAGAACTAGGAGATATAGACAAGGGAGAACCAATAGTACTGAATGAAACCACATTGAAACATACTCTTAGGAAAGTAGCCAACTGGAAAGCACCGGGTCCCGACGGGATCCATGGGTATTGGTTCAAAAAATTTACCACGTTACACGGCAGACTCACTCACCTACTCCAAAATTGTCTGAATGAAGGCAAAGCACCAGAATGGATGACTAAAGGCAGAACCACCCTCATCCAAAAAGACCCGGGAAAGGGGAACATAGCAAGCAACTATAGACCAATCACTTGCCTACCACTTATGTGGAAAATCCTGACCGGGCAAATAGCAGAAAGAATATACATGTCAATGGATAGAAGGGGGCTACTACCAGAAGAACAGAAAGGGTGTAGGATAGGAACCAGAGGGGCAAACGATTTACTCTACATAGACCAGATGATCTTAAAAGAAGTAAGGAAAAGGAGAAAGAATATCGCAATGGGATGGATAGATTACAAAAAGGCATACGATATGATTCCACATAGCTGGATACTCGAATGCCTTAGAATGTTCAAAATTAGCGAACCGGTGGTTAAATTCATTGGTAATTCAATGGAAGACTGGAAAGTAGATTTGACAGCCGCAGGGGACAAACTAGCCGAGGTAGGGATAAAAAGGGGGATCTTCCAAGGAGACTCGTTGTCCCCACTATTATTTGTTCTAACAATGATACCGCTTAACAGAATCCTGAAAAACAGCAAAGGATACCACTTCTCTAAAACAAAAGGAAAGGTCAACCACTTAATGTACATGGACGATATCAAATTGTTTGCGAAAAACAGGGGAGAGCTTGAGACTCTGTTCAACGAAGTAAGGGAATATAGTGAGGACATAGGAATGGAGTTTGGGATAGAAAAATGCGCAATCATGGTAATGCACAAAGGAAGGCTTTCAATGACTGAGGGAATTGAACTTCCGGACAACAACAAGATTAGGGCATTGACTGCACAAGACCGATACAAGTACCTAGGTGTCCTTGAATGCGACACGATAAAACGGGAAGAGATGAAGGAGAAAATTAAGAGGGAATACCTTAGAAGGATAAGGAAAATATTAGAAACCAAATTAAATAGCAGAAATCTAATAAAAGGAATGAACACCTGGGCTGTGTCAGTAGTTAGGTATACAGGACCATTCCTAGGATGGACAAAGGAAGAGCTCCAATCAATGGATAGGCGAACAAGGAAACTTATGACGATGCATAAAGCATTACACCCTAGGGATGATACAGATAGACTATACGTTAAGAGAAAAGAAGGTGGTAGGGGGCTCATCAGCATAGAAGATTGTGTCCAGAGAGCTAAAGTAGTCCTAGATAAATATGTGCAAACAAATAGTGAAGAAATCATAAAGAGCGCAAGGGATAGTGCAACAAACAAAGTAGAAAGCAATGGAACGGTACAGCAAACTAGAAAAGAAAAGTGGGAAGGGAAAAAATTGTACGGCGAGTTTAAAAGACAGATAAAAGATATAGCAGACGAGAAATCATGGACGTGGTTACGAAAGGGAAACCTTAAGAGAGAAACAGAATCGCTCATCATGGCAGCCCAAAACAAAAGCATAAGGACAAACTACATAAAAGCAAAAATCGACAGAACACAGACAAACAGCAAATGCCGCATGTGCGGTGAAAGAGATGAGACAGTAAACCACATAACTAGTGAATGTAGTCAACTCGCCCAGAAGGAGTATAAGCATAGACACGATAGAGTAGCAACGATGATACACTGGGAACTAAGTAAACAAATGGGATTCAACCATGGGGAAAAGTGGTATCAGCACAAGCCAGAGGCAGTTTTGGAGAATGACAACCACAAACTACTGTGGGACTTTGACATCCAAACTGACCACCTCATCCAGGCAAGAAGGCCGGACTTAGTAATAGTAGACAAAAAAAGGAAGGCCTGCCAAATAGTAGACGTGGCTGTGCCTGCAGACCATAGAGTAAAAAAGGAGGGTGAAAAAAGGGAAAAATACCAGGACCTAGCAAGGGAGTTAAAGAAAATGTGGAACATGAAAACCAGGGTAGTACCAGTCATAGTGGGAGCACTAGGAACTGTCCCCAGAACGCTGAGGGAGAGACTGGAGGAGATCGGGATTAGGGGGAGGATAGAGACCGTACAGACCACAGCACTACTGGGAACTGCACGGGTACTGAGGAAGGTGCTAGAGATATAAGTACTGCAACGAATAGTAGCTCTGTCATGATATGCGAAAGAGGGAGGAGACGTTAGCTGAAGACCTGAGGAGACTTATTGTCACTCAGCCTTCAGCGATAACCACTGGGCAACCGGTGTGAAACTGTAAATCGCAGAATTACTGCGACCTGCTAGTACTAGGAGAGGAGGGCTGGAGACTTGAGGAGACTTGCTGTCACTCAAACTCCAGCGGTTACCACCAGGCAACTGGTGTGAGATTCCAAAATAATAATAATAATAATAATAATAATAATAATAATAATAATGATAAGGGTGGAAAAAGGGAAAAATACCAGGACCTAGCAAGAGAGTTAAGGAAGATGTGAAACATGAAAACCAGGGTAGTACCGGTCATAGTGGGCGCACTAGGAACTGTCCTCAAAACGCTGAGGGTGAGACTGGAGGAGATCGGGATTAGGGGAAGGATAGAGACCGTACAGACCACAGCACTACTGGGAACTGCACGGATACTGAGGAAGGTGCTAGAGATATAAATACTGCAACGAATTGTAGCTCTGTCATGATATGCGAAAGAGGGAGGAGACGTTAGCTGAAGACCTGAGGAGACTTATTGTCACTCAGCCTTCAGCGATAACCACTGGGCAACCGGTGTGAAACTGTAAATCGCAGAATTACTGCGACCTGCTAGTACTAGGAGAGGAGGGCTGGAGACTTGAGGAGACTTGCTGTCACTCAAACTCCAGCGGTTACCACCAGGCAACTGGTGTGAGATTCCAAATAATAATAATAATGATGATGATGATGATGATGATGATGATGATGATGATGATGATTTTGAAAAATAGAAAAAAAAATCAATTCTATAAAGTAAGGCAATGTCATTTCCCCCAGACTAGTCGAGAGGATCCAAATAAACAAATAAACAATTGAGCAAACATTACAGGATACCAATGCCACCATTGGAGACAGAGTTCAGTAATTGTTTGGGTGGGGTTCATGAAAGGGGGGGTGATTACTATAGACATTGTTCATGATGAAGGCGTAAAACGTAAATTATGCAGATAATTTGGCACAAATACAAGACTGTTTACTTCTTATTAAAATGAGTTCGTGTGAAGATAAACTGTTTGTTTATTTAATCATTTTATAATGTTAATCCCGACTGTATATTCCTTTAAATGTTACTGTTTCAAATATAAACACAAAATAATATAGACAGACACACTCGATAGAAAAAAGAAAACATACACAGACAGACACTGACTCCATCAACACGACCACTCGGAACCAGTACAAAAACACATATCAATCTACCCTTACCCAGAATCAAAGCACAGACATGTCATTTTGTCCATCTGACCCCTACTGTGCACAGAGAACACCCCGAATTGACCCATTCCTACTCACACCCAGGATTATCCCCACTCCCTTTTCACCAACAACTAACACTAAGTTGTTGTATTTTTCAGTATATCATTCTGTGATATTCAAGAACTGCACTTGTTAAGGTCATTCTGCATTGCAGAAGTGTTTCTGAATCCGCCAATGAAATTTGATTTTTTAAAATTTTCAGATGTAACATACCTTTCCTCTCATCTTTCACTCCCACATTGTCAAATTACTACCAACATTCTTTCGGATTACCTGACGTCCATACAACAGTTACAAGTATAGACAAAATCTTTTTTGCTAATTGCAACCCAAATCCTAACCCTAAATGCTACCCCTAACACAACCCGTAAACGCTTAGCCTAAATTATATGCTTTGTACTTAATTTCAATAAAATACAGTTTTGAACCGCGAGGTTTTCTGCTTTCATTCGTTCCACAATTACTTTGTATCAGCAGCTCGATTAAGTGGGTCTATATTCATTAGCTTCTTTTTTGTGAACCTCACCCAAACAATTACCCACAGTCGAATCTTAACATAACAAGCTTTATTCATTAGAAACCGTCAACCAAAACTGTCACTAAAATTGTCGACCTGGATGTCTTAGTAGCTGGTTGTATGTGTCACACGAAAAGGCTGCCCTAATGGAACTACAAGGCTGAAAATTTAAATATTTACTCATTATGTCTAATAAAATCGTTTTTGTTTTGATTTTTTTTTTTTGTTGCTGTTTTTATAAAATTCCCCAGGGTTTTTTTAGTGGGGGGTTATTCAAATCACTGTGTTGGTTCACACTAAATTAGACCCTTAGTTTATGTCTAGCAGCGGTAACGCTTATTTTTGAAAATTCATTTTTTTTTTCAGTGACCATTACCCAACAAATGGAAAGAGGTATAACTTGTATTTTGATCACAACTTCTTCCGATTTTTAATGGACCATCCCCAACACGGTGAGCAGCCAGAAGACGTTGGTTAGGTGACAGTTTCTAATGAGTGAGTGACCAGACCAGGTTTCTTTTTAACGCAGGTTATAATATCCACTTTTACTTCTATAGTATTTTCTTATGGTAAAAATGAAATCTTCAGTAAGTTTTTTTGTTTTGTTTTTTTTTTTGCTGTACGAATATTACATAATCTTTGATGATAGCATGTCAAATTTACTCTTATGGATCAGACAGCTGTTGTCTAGTGGTACAGTGCTAAAAAAAAAAGAAGTGAAACAACGCAGACAAGGCTGGCTGCTCGAGGGAGCGTAGCAATTGGATAAATAGCAATGTGTAGATCTCGTCTGTCACGCTAAGGGACGCAACTGGTGTTGTAAAATAAAATTCCATTCATGTTCTAAAGACATAATAGGGATTCTGAATTTGAAAACAAAAAAAAAATGTTTAATCAGTTTGTGGTCATTAAAATGCTATTCTCCAAACTCACTGCAATGCAAATCTCTATTATCCACGTCTATAAAATGCAATGTGTATAGAAGGCTATTCCCCAATCTCACTGCAATGCAAATCTCTATTATCCACGTCTATAAAATGCAATGTGTATAGAAAGCTATTCTCCAAGCTCACTGCAATGTAAATCTCTATTATCCACGTCTATAAAATGCAATGTGTATAGAAGGCTATTCTCCAATCTCACTGCAATGTAAATCTCTATTATCCACGTCTATAAAATGCAATGTGTATAGAAGGCTATCCCCCAAGCTCACTGCGATGTAAATCTCTATTATCCACGTCTATAAAATGCAATGTGTATAGAAGGCTATTCTCCAAGCTCACTGCAATGTAAATCTCTATTATCCACGTCTATAAAATGCAATGCGTATAAAAGGCTATTCTCCAAGCTCACTGCAATGCAAATCTCTATTAACCATGTATATGAAAATGCAATGTGTATAGGAGGCTATTCTCCAAGCTCACTGCAATGCAAATCTCTATTATCCACGTCTATAAAATGCAATGCGTATAGAAAGCTATTCTCCAAGCTCACTACAATGTAAATCTCTATTATCCACATCTATAAAATGCAATGTGTATAAAAGGCTATTCTCCAAGCTCACTGCAATGTGAATCTCTATTATCCACGTCGATAAATTGCAATGCGTATAGAAGGCTATTCTCCAATCTCACTGCAATGTAAATCTCTATTATCCACGTCTATAAAAAGCAATATGTATTGAAGGCTATCTTCCAATCTCACTGCAATGTGAATCTCTAGTATCCACATATATAAAATGCAATGTGTATAGAAGGCTATTCTCCAAGCTCACTGCAATGTAAATCTCTATTATCCACGTCTATAAAAAGCAATGTGTATAGAAGGCTATTTTCCAATCTCACTGCAATGCAAATCTCTATTATCCACGTCTATAAAAAGCAATATGTATAGAAGGCTATTCTCCAAGCTCACTGCAATGTGAATGTCTAGTATCCACGTCTATAAAATGCAATGTGTATAGAAGGCTATTCTCCAATCTCACTGCAATGTAAATCTCTATTATCCACGTCTATAAAATGCAATGCGTATAGAAGGCTATTCTCCAATCTCACTGCAATGTAAATCTCTATTATCCACGTCTATAAAAAGCAATATGTATAGAAAGCTATTCTCCAAGCTCACTGCAATGTGAATCTCTAGTATCCACATATATAAAATGCAATGTGTATAGAAGGCTATTCTCCAAGCTCACTGCAATGTAATTCTCTATTATCCACGTCTATAAAATGCAATGTGTATAGAAGGCTATTTTCCAATCTCACTGCAATGTAAATCTCTATTATCCACGTCTATAAAAAGCAATATGTATAGAAAGCTATTCTCCAATCTCACTGCAATGTGAATCTCTATTATCCACGTCTATAAAATGCAATGTGTATAGAAAGTTATTCTCCAATCTCACTGCAATGTAAATCTCTATTATCCACGTCTATAAATTGCAATGCGTATAGAAGGCTATTCTCCAATCTCACTGCAATGTAAATCTCTATTATCCACGTCTATAAAAAGCAATATGTATTGAAGGCTATCCTCCAATCTCACTGCAATGTGAATCTCTAGTATCCACATATATAAAATGCAATGTGTATAGAAGGCTATTCTCCAATCTCACTGCAATGCAAATCTCTATTATCCACGTCTATAAAAAGCAATATGTATAGAAGGCTATTCTCCAAGCTCACTGCAATGTGAATGTCTAGTATCCACGTCTATAAAATGCAATGTGTATAGAAGGCTATTCTCCAATCTCACTGCAATGTAAATCTCTATTATCCACGTCTATAAATTGCAATGCGTATAGAAGGCTATTCTCCAATCTCACTGCAATGTAAATCTCTATTATCCACGTCTATAAAAAGCAATATGTATAGAAAGCTATTCTCCAAGCTCACTGCAATGTGAATCTCTGATATCCACATATATAAAATGCAATGTGTATAGAAGGCTATTCTCCAAGCTCACTGCAATGTAAATCTCTATTATCCACGTCTATAAAATGCAATGTGTATAGAAGGCTATTTTCCAATCTCACTGCAATGCAAATCTCTATTATCTACGTCTATAAAAAGCAATATGTATAGAAGGCTATTCTCCAATCTCACTGCAATGTGAATCTCTAGTATCCACATATATAAAATGCAATGTGTATAGAAGGCTATTCTCTAATCTCACTGCAATGTAAATCTCTATTATCCACGTCTATAAAATGCAATGCGTATAAAAGGCTATTCTCCAAGCTCACTGCAATGCAAATCTCTATTATCCACGTCTATAAAAAGCAATATGTATAGAAGGCTATTCTCCAAGCTCACTGCAATGTAAATCTCTATTATCCACGTCTATAAAATGCAATGTGTATAGAAGGCTATTCTCCAATCTCACTGCAATGTAAATCTCTATTATCCACGTCTATAAAATGCAATGTGTATAGAAGGCTATTCTCCAAGCTCACTGCAATGTAAATCTCTATTATCCACGTCTATAAAATGCAATGCGTATAGAAGGCTATTCTCCAAGCTCACTGCAATGTAAATCTCTATTATCCATGTATATAAAATGCAATGCGTATAGAAGGCTATTCTCCAATCTCACTGCAATGTAAATCTTTATTATCCACGTCTATAAAATGCAATGTGTATAGAAGGCTATTCTCCAATCTCACTGCAATGTAAATCTCTATTATCCACGTCTATAAAATGCAATGTGTATAGAAGGCTATTCTCCAATCTCACTGCAATGTAAATCTCTATTATCCACGTCTATAAAAAGCAATGTGTATAGAAGGCTATTCTCCAATCTCACTGCAATGTAAATCTCTATTATCCACGTCTATAAAATGCAATGTGTATAGAAGGCTATTCTCCAAGCTCACTGCAATGTAAATCTCTATTATCCATGTATATAAAATGCAATGCGTATAGAAGGCTATTCTCCAATCTCACTGCAATGTAAATCTCTATTATCCACGTCTATAAAATGCAATGTGTATAGAAGGCTATTCTCCAAGCTCACTGCAATGTAAATCTCTATTATCCACGTCTATAAAATGCAATGTGTATAGAAGGCTATTCTCCAATCTCACTGCAATGTAAATCTCTATTATCCACGTCTATAAAATGCAATGCGTATAGAAGGCCATTCTCCAAGCTCACTGCAATGTAAATCTCTATTATCCACGTCTATAAAATACAATGCGTATAGAAGGCTATTCTCCAATCTCACTGCAATGTAAATCTCTATTATCCACGTCTATAAAATGCAATGTGTATAGAAGGCTATTCTCCAAGCTCACTGCAATGTAAATCTCTATTATCCACGTCTATAAAATGCAATGTGTATAGAAGGCTATTCTCCAATCTCACTGCAATGTAAATCTCTATTATCCACGTCTATAAAATGCAATGCGTATAGAAGGCTATTCTCCAAGCTCACTGCAATGTAAATCTCTATTATCCACGTCTATAAAATACAATGCGTATAGAAGGCTATTCTCCAAGCTCACTGCAATGTAAATCTCTATTATCCATGTATATAAAATGCAATGCGTATAGAAGGCTATTCTCCAATCTCACTGCAATGTAAATCTCTATTATCCACGTCTATAAAATGCAATGTGTATAGAAGGCTATTCTCCAATCTCACTGCAATGTAAATCTCTATTATCCACGTCTATAAAATGCAATGTGTATAGAAGGCTTTTCTCCAATCTCACTGCAATGTAAATCTCTATTATCCACGTCTATAAAATGCAATGTGTATAGAAGGCTATTCTCCAAGCTCACTGCAATGTAAATCTCTATTATTCACGTCTATAAAATGCAATGCGTATAGAAGGCTATTCTCCAAGCTCACTGCAATGTAAATCTCTATTATCCATGTATATAAAATGCAATGTGTATAGAAGGCTATTCTCCAATCTCACTGCAATATAAATCTCTATTATCCACATCTATAAAATGCAATGTGTATAGAAGGCTATTCTCCAAGCTCACTGCAATGTAAATCTCTATTATCCACGTCTATAAAATGCAATGCGTATAGAAGGCTATTCTCCAAGCTCACTGCAATGTGAATGTCTAGTATCCACATATATAAATGCAATGTGTATAGAAGGCTATTCTCCAATCTCACTGCAATGTAAATCTCTATTATCCACGTCTATAAAATGCAATGTGTATAGAAGGCTATTCTCCAAGCTCACTGCAATGTAAATCTCTATTATCCATGTATATAAAATGCAATGCGTATAGAAGGCTATTCTCCAATCTCACTGCAATGTAAATCTCTATTATCCACGTCTATAAAATGCAATGTGTATAGAAGGCTATTCTCCAATCTCACTGCAATGTAAATCTCTATTATCCACGTCTATAAAATGCAATGTGTATAGAAGGCTTTTCTCCAATCTCACTGCAATGTAAATCTCTATTATCCACGTCCATAAAATGCAATGTGTATAGAAGGCTTTTCTCCAAGCTCACTGCAATGTAAATCTCTATTATCCACGTCTATAAAATGCAATGCGTATAGAAGGCTATTCTCCAAGCTCACTGCAATGTAAATCTCTATTATCCATGTATATAAAATGCAATGTGTATAGAAGGCTATTCTCCAATCTCACTGCAATGTAAATCTCTATTATCCACATCTATAAAATGCAATGTGTATAGAAGGCTATTCTCCAAGCTCACTGCAATGTAAATCTCTATTATCCACGTCTATAAAATGCAATGCGTATAGAAGGCTATTCTCCAAGCTCACTGCAATGTGAATGTCTAGTATCCACATATATAAAATGCAATGTGTATAGAAAGCTATTCTCCAATCTCACTGCAATGTAAATCTCTATTATCCACGTCTATAAAATGCAATGTGTATAGAAGGCTATCCTCCAAGCTCACTGCAATGTAAATCTCTATTATCCACGTCTATAAAATGCAATGTGTATAGAAGGCTATTCTCCAATCTCACTGCAATGTAAATCTCTGTTATCCACGTCTATAAAAAGCAATATGTATAGAAAGCTATTCTCCAATCTCACTGCAATGTGAATCTCTATTATCCACGTCTATAAAATGCAATGTGTATATAAGGCTATTCTCCAATCTCACTGCAATGTAAATCTCTATCATCCACGTCTATAAAAAGCAATATGTATTGAAGGCTATCCTCCAATCTCACTGCAATGTGATTCTCTAGTATCCACATATATAAAATGCAATGTGTATAGAAGGCTATTCTCCAAGCTCACTGCAATGTAAATCTCTATTATCCACGTCTATAAAATGCAATGTGTATAGAAGGCTATTTTCCAATCTCACTGCAATGCAAATCTCTATTATCTACGTCTATAAAAAGCAATATGTATAGAAGGCTATTCTCCAAGCTCACTGCAATGTAAATCTCTATTATCCACGTCTATAAAAAGCAATATGTATTGAAGGCTATCCTCCAATCTCACTGCAATGTGAATCTCTAGTATCCACATATATAAAATGCAATGTGTATAGAAGGCTATTCTCTAATCTCACTGCAATGTATATCTCTATTATCCACGTCTATAAAATGCAATGCGTATAAAAGGCTATTCTCTAAGCTCATTGCAATGCAAATCTCTATTATCCACGTCTATAAAAAGCAATATGTATAGAAGGCTATTCTCCAAGCTCACTGCAATGTAAATCTCTATTATCCACGTCTATAAAATGCAATGTGTATAGAAGGCTATTCTCCAATCTCACTGCAATGTAAATCTCTATTATCTACGTCTATAAAAAGCAATGTGTATAGAAGGCTATTCTCCAAGCTCACTGCAATGTAAATCTCTATTATCCACGTCTATAAAATGCAATGTGTATAGAAGGCTATTCTCCAAGCTCACTGCAATGTAAATCTCTATTATCCACATCTATAAAATGCAATGTGTATAGAAGGCTATTCTCCAATCTCACTGCAATGTAAATCTCTATTATCCACGTCTATAAAATGCAATGCGTATAGAAGGCTATTCTCCAATCTCACTGCAATGTGAATGTCTAGTATCCACATATATAAAATGCAATGTGTATAGAAGGCTATTCTCCAATCTCACTGCAATGTAAATCTCTATTATCCACGTCTATAAAATGCGATGTGTATAGAAGGCTATTCTCCAAGCTCACTGCAATGTAAATCTCTATTATCCACGTCTATAAAAAGCAATGTGTATAGAAGGCTATTTTCCAATCTCACTGCGATGCAAATCTCTATGATCCACGTCTATAAAATGCAATGTGTATAGAAGGCTATTTTCCAATCTCACTCCAATGCAATTCTCTCCATGTCTATGATATGCAATGTGTATATCCATATATATCATATACGCTGTAAGTTTTATGCCACGTTTAAATTATATATATATATGTTTATTTATATATATATATATATATATATATATATATATATGTGTGTGTGTATGTGTGTGTGTGATTACATTTCTCTAGTTTCCAGTAATTTACAAGTAACAACTTAGATAAATGAGGATTTTAGTAGTATATAGATAGTGAAGGAACTATTCCCCTCCCTGTCAAAAGTAAAGGGGTCCTGATCCCACGTGTTCCCACGGCACTACAACACAGCTATTACCCATTTGGTATTTATGTTAGTTGAAGGGCAAATTTCATAGGCAAATTCTTTCATTTCTGGTATTTATAATGAATCATGACTTTCTGATTGAAAATCAGAAAATTCAAAACGGGGAAGTCTTACCTTTTCTGTTTGAAAATGTCCACCGTTCGTTTTGAGGTTAGTATTTTTAGTCTTAGGATTAAGTTCTTTGATTCGAAATTCGTCATCAACGTCCATATTCTTTAGCTGAAACGGGGAAGGTGACACTTGCCAAAAAATGTATTGACCTATAAAACTCTGATGTGACGTACAAGTTAGTATGTTTTTCTTATTATGTTCCCTCTTTTCCCCCTCCACCTTGCCTCATTTTTTTTTTAAATCTCTGCCATGTATTAAGCATTTTGTCATTAACAAATGGGGTGTTAAATCCCATCCCAGGGCCAGATTCAGACCACACTGGGTCCAATGCCACCCATGATTTTGTTGCCCGCCATATTAATATTTTATGAGAACTGAACAGAAAATGAAGACTCGATAATTTCGGTATTTACACGATTACTTGTACTCAGTGTTGCTACACATACTACGAACAAACCAAGAACACATTTTGGAAGCACTTCAATGACCACCTCAGGAATTGAAGGAGTTATCACTGGTTTGAACAACAGTCTAAATCTTCCGAAATATTTCGTCAAGTTTGCTCACTCCAGATTTGAAGTTTCACGAAGCATTCAAGAAACAATTTGGGAGGAATGTAACAACAAAGACCTTGATTTTAGTTAAAAACCACTGACTAGAGCAGTGGTTCTATCAAATGTCTAACCAGAACAGTTTTAAATTTGATTGTCTTTTTTTCTTTTTCTTTTTTTATTTCTGCAGTCTTTAATTTTATCGACGTATTTCTAAGTTTGGTCAAGGTATTTTGAAATTTGGTTTCTGTAGTTTTTAATTTGCTTGGCGTATTTTTTAAAATTTGCTTGATATACTTTTTGATTTGCTCGAGAAAAGATGTAGTGTACAACAGTGGTCAACAGTCAATAAGGAGTGACTTTACTATATTTATCATTATAGAGTAATGTGATACCAACATTTCCGTTCCGTGGGTGTCTATTCCATTGTAATGGTGAAAGGAAGACACATGGAATTGGCTTTATTTCCAGCTTCTTCCACCTGCCAGGAATTCTTGTTTAGATTCCAAAGAGTCTACAACTGAGCAGTATGGGAAGATCTCTCTTCCCCTTCTCTCTCTCAACTGGTACATGTGAATGTGGCACCGGTTGTAAGCGAGTTTACCCATCAGGGCGAATGAAGGCGTATATGAAATACAGGGATACACGTTGCATTTTATAAACATATATGATAGAGATTTGCGTTGCAGTGAACACAGAGAATAGCGTTCTGCTGACCACAAACGGATTTTTATTTTCTTTCGAGTCTTTGAATTCAGCATTTTTATTACATTTGAACATGACCGAAATTTTATCTCACTACTTCAGTTGTTTGCATGAAATTCTGTTTAATTGCATCAGTGGCGTCCTTTGACGAAACAGAAATCTGCACATTGTTGATTATTATATGAATAGACAAGTTTACACATGCTGACAAAACTCACGGCATATATGAAATATATGGACGCACAGATTTCTATGTACTCGTATGTAGGTAATAGATTTACATTGCAATGAGCTTGAAGAATAGATTTCTTTTGACTTCAAATGAATTTTTTTTATAATTTTTTGTTTTTTGTATGTTTTCAATTTTTCTATTATTCTTTAAATTCAGCATTTTGATAACACGGATGAAATTCTATTTCATTTCGTCAGATGCATGAATGAACTTCTATTTTACCACGTCAGTTACTATGACAGAAGACATCTGCACATTTCTATTTTTTATGTGTATTGATTTTTGCATGCAAAATTATTAAATGCACAATAAATAATGGGAATAAACACGTTTGATAAATGAACTCTCACTAGTTTTTTTCGAAGCACTCAGTGAGCACATACCTCGGCCATAGCTATTGTCACTGTAAATCACAAATATTGAGTTACTTTAATCAAATCTATCCTCTTCAATAACTGTTTGTTTTTAATCTCATGATAAATTGAAATATCTCACATTCGAAAATAAATTTCTGGATCTGCCCGAAAATTTAACAAATATCATCCGTATCACATGGACCCTTCCACAAAATTTAATTTGAATTCATAGAGATCTTTTGGAGTTATCCTGTGGACAAACAGACAGTCAGAAAACCGTATTGACATGAGTGAATACATATACAAGTATGTAAGATTAAACCTGGCCACTCGATTCTGTCGAATCTACCCTCTCTCCCCAGCATGTAAGTTTCTATGCTTCCTTGACCGTTGGTCAAGTTGAAAAATGATATCTTCTATCAATTTTTCAGACATTTTCTATTTTCTCTTTAAATATTAAACTGAATCGTCATCACGGGAGTGCTTGACTGACATTAACACCCCGATAGATTTATCATCGTACAAACTTCGAAGACGACAATATTAATGTATCACACTACTTAACCATTTATCTTTGCAAAGTTTGTTCACCTGACCTTGGTCTTCATTCGATGGGCAGGAGCAGGAAAGGTAAAACAATGAGATCAAAGTGATCATAGTTCATTGCACGTAATATGGTTATTTTCTTTGGGGCATGGGTCAATCTTCTTTGCATATTTCGGTCGAGATCGAGACAAATTAATTTGGGGCAAGTTAACTTCCCCTCTGACTCGATCAGCGGTCGGGTTACTTTTTTTGCAATCTTGCGCACTGCATATACCACTTCCAACTTGGTTAGCAGAGGTGAATACGTAAGTGTTTTCATTCTAAAAACAGTTCTGCGGAAGACTTTCCAAACATTGTAATTTGATAGGACGCAGATAGTAGAAACGACTGACTGCTGCATCATTCAAAACGAGAGACTAAAATGCTGAATACTAGAAAAATCCTCCGACCTGGTAAAATGCAATTAGTTAACAGTTCTGGTTAGTCGCTCAATAGAAACCGTCACATGACGTCTTTTGGCAGCATACCGCGTTAAGAGTGATCAATCAAAAATAAACAGGTTACTTTTCTCACCTTTTGTTGGATCACTGAAAAGTTTAAATCAAAAAAAAAAACAAGCGGGCACAAACTTGTTATCAATTTAGCATAAACTTGCATTATAAATTCATCCCCCAAAAATCTATATAGGGGGCGTTACATAAACGATTTTCGTTGACATGATTAGGAGTAAACGTAGCTCCATTGATTCAGCTTGTGTACGTGATGCATACATACATAGCCAGCCAGACTGGCTTGGAAACTGAAGAAACCTATTTTGACAGCTTTGGCGACAGTTTTGGTTGACGGTTTCAAATTATCCGAACTGGGAAATACAATTAGTTAATAGCAGTGTTTCTTAGACTGTTTCAGTGTCATTCAACCTTGCAATGTTTTTTCAGTCTGTGTGCAATTTTCCTCCGTTACAAAAATATGTGCGCACTTTTGAATTCAACATGAATAATCGATAGTTTTTTCAATAAAAACCCAGTAAGCTATCTACAGAATTTAAAATCTTTTTTGTGTGCATTAATTTCCTTTTTGCGCTGGTTGCCAAACGATCACACGTGCACGAACATACGTGTACAGCTTAGAGGGAACTATGACCTTGAGTTTTTATTTGAAACGTCAAACCAAAAATGTCACCAAAACTCTCAACATGGGTTTCTTTAGTTTTTTAGTGAGTCTGTCTGGCTTGCTATGTATGTATGTATGTATGTATGCATGTATGTATGAATGTAGCTTCTTGGGTACATCAGCTAGAGGGCTGAAAATTCAAAAATGCACTTATTATCCTGAGCCCATTTAGTCTGCACCCAGAATTTGTGAATTATCCTCTTACGTTTTTATCATGGGCCATCTACTCTGATAATCAACAGTGAAATTTTCGCCGGTCGTAACACTGGATTCTTCCATTTCGAGGCAGGGAGGGTCCTGAAAAATATTTCCTTTCGACGGTTTCAAATTATGCTCTATCCTTGGTGAACAAATCCAGTATTCTTTTAAATCATTTCAATCAAAATACATCCGTGGATTGATCTCGAGTAGGAAAAAATCAGGACGTACGTCATACAGCAATGATCAGCTAATCCTGCTGGCTGTTGTTACTAGGTTCAATCCTCATTGGATCTCCCAGTATAGACAGTCAGATACCACGTGTTTTTTCTATTTTTTTTATCTCCCCAATAGGTTTGTGGTGGTGTTCAAATTGCCATGAAATTTAATGCTAAATTGGCTCCTTAGTTTGTGTCTGGTAACATTCGTGCTTCTTTTTTTTTAGTGATCATCTCCCAATAAAAGGCGAGAGGAGGAACCTATTCATTGATCATCTCTTTTTTCGATTGATCACCCCTAACACTACATGCTGCCAAAAGACGCTGTTCACGTGTGTTTTTATTATTAGCATTTATTTAAAGCTGTTGGAACGAATGATAACGGGCAGCTTTTTGAGTTCAAAATGAATTCCGAAAAGATTCAAAAACGTAAATATTTTCTCATTCTGGAACTTCAGTAAAACAGATGTCGCATACAAGAAACACGTTGAAGACGGAGACATAACAATCAGAATGGAAAATGCAGAGCTGAAGACATTAGAATATTAGAACAATACACCTACTTAGGATAAAAAATGTCTATGAGATCTTCAAAAGAGGCGAATGGCAGATGTGAATCATGTAACGTGTACAGGAGAGATCACAAGGCAGCATGATATATTAAAGACAAAAAAACATATATCAGAAAAAAAGCAGAAAACTCAAACACCGATGGGGTGGTTATGTCGCAAGAATATCAGACAACCGCTGGAAATCATGACTCACAACATGGATCCTTAAAGATCGTATGCGAAAGTGTGGCCGGCCAAAAAGATGGCCCGACAGAGTATATAAGTTCAAAAGGTATTAGCACAGCGAGGCTCATAATAGAGAGGTCTAGCGACCCTGTGAGAAGATAAATGTCTATCGACGGACGCTAAAAGTCTCTACTGCTGCAGCTGCTGCTGCTGATGATGATGATGATAGCAGAAGTATGCGCTCTCTGGGTGCTTTTTAGTTCTTGAATGTTTTGCAACAACGCAATGATTTTCATAAGTCTCAAAATTCGGAGAAATTATATGTCTATTCTATAATCTTTTGCCTAAAAAATGTTTGTCATTCAATGGAATCCTGAGGCATTCTATAGAAAAAAGATGCCGGTGATATTCATTGATTGTGAGTCTTTTCCAAACGTTCGAATTCGATTCAATCATACGTTCTCTGATACGTAAACAAGAAAAGTTAAGTAAAATAATTTTCTTGTCAATGGTTTTTTTTATTAACAAAGAACCGCTTAAAGGAATTGAAACTCTCATCCCTGGTCTACAGATGCCTGCGAGGAAACATGATCCAAATGTGAAAAATCATGAATGGATCAGTACGTATATACATCAATACGCTGTTCTCTTCCACTAAACATTTCTCATACTCATTCTAAGATGGTATTTAAGAATCACGCAGTTAAACCTCCCAGAGCTAATTTCTCTACACAACTGGTTGTGAATGATTAGCGTAATTATAGATGCACTATCGTTCAAGCTTCAAAAATAGTTTAGACAAAAATAGTTTGGGCAAAATTTGGGAAGACATCTACAAACACACAGAGAATTAATTGGATAACATATATTCTACGTTTGAGTCCACATCTACAGGTGTCGGTCTTTTCGTTGGAAATTATTATTATCAACTCTAATTCCATCTTCATAGAATGTTTTCTCTTCTTGAATCAGTTGAAATAACCCACCACTCAGTGGTAGAATGGGATCTGGGGCGAGTAAAATAATTAATACGTTGTAGTAAGATCATTTCATAACAAATGAATGCCTATTCTGTTCTGTTTCGACAGATAATGGAGCGTTTCCTTCGGGATGCATGTATCTTAATCATCAGAACCCCTCCCCCAGCCTTGCTGGCATAGTACAGAAGAAAGCAGAGAGTGATATGTCTGAAATCAGCTTGGCTACACGTGCTGCCGGATGGGTGTAAAATAAGGCGTCAAACTGTCTCAATGGGGCTCCAGTCCCTGGTTGGGAATCAGAGCTGTCCTTCTCCAAGACTGGTTGCTTTCCCAAGGCTAGCGGGCCAAATCTGCTATTTTATCCATGGCCTCCCCTTGCCTGTTTCAATTTAGTGATCCTTGCTAGTTTCAAGTCTGGTCAAGACCTGGATTTTATTCTTGGCATTCTCCCACCCCCTCACTTCCATCAAAGAGATACCACACCATCATCACAAAGCTATGAGTGTACTCAATTATCTGCTAATTGCACAGTGAAATTTTCACCACTCATACCGTAAATCGAACCCGGGACCTTCTACACAAACCATCACACTATCTCAGCGGGGTTTAAGCATTAGGAAGAGGTGTGATGTCATTAAAGCTGTGATATCATTGAGGAAACAACTGCTACGATCCCATAATAGTATGTACGAGTTCAGCATTTTTGTGTATAAGAAAAACCCCAAATAACCCCAAAACGCCCATACATATTGACGATATTACTCTCAGAATACTTTCATATCGCCATATTTTACAAGTATGAGAATCAATTGACTGGAAGAAAAACTATTTGCTCTTCTTCCCCCTCCTCTTGTCACAACTACCACAGATGGCGGACACATTGTTGAACTTATGGTTTTTGTTTTATTTTTTCGGCTTTTAGTTAGTTTACACCGTTGGCAGATATATGCACTCTCTGGGTGCTTTCTATTTTCCGTTGGATTAATCTATTCTTTGCTCAAGTCATTTTTATCG
Source organism: Thysanoteuthis rhombus (assembly GCA_963457665.1). Classification (NCBI taxonomy): domain Eukaryota; kingdom Metazoa; phylum Mollusca; class Cephalopoda; order Oegopsida; family Thysanoteuthidae; genus Thysanoteuthis; species Thysanoteuthis major. The sequence continues at coordinate 38,422,167 of OY735237.1, read as the reverse complement.
TCAAGACTTTATCAGAAGATACTCGCCTTTTAACTGGTGCAATTATATTGCTGTGATCTCATCGGACAGAGAAGCTAACGAACTCTTCCATTTGAACAATATCGGCATCAGAAAATGCTCCTTTTAAAAACTGTCTCTAAATCTGTCAACATAGCTTTCTTTTAGTTTTCAAGTTGGCTGACTAGCTAGGTATGTCTATGGTACCGGCTACACCGATTGAGCAAGAGGGCTGAAAATTTAAACATTTATCCCTTATTATGTCTAAAAAAAAAAACAGCATTTTTCTGTTCTTTGAAAATTTTCCCCCTGAATAGAATTTTTACTGGGAGGTTCAATTTTCCATGTAAGTTGTTGCTAACTTGATCACTAGTTTGTGTCCAGCAGCATACTTGCTTGCTTTGTGATAATTCAGACTTTTCAAGTGTCCACTGCCCAATAAAAGGCGATTGAAGTAACTAACTGATGACTGTTTTTACCCATTTTTTTCAATTGATCACCCCCAACGAGGTCTGGGGACAGAAGGCGTTGCTCACATGACGATTTCTATTGAATGAGTAACCAGACCCGTCTTTATTTGTTTTTAGTTTGAGACAAAGAAGACTTAGTACAACATTTGATGTTTTCCTTTGAAAGTCAGATCTATGGACGTGTGAGATACCTTGGCTTGCGCTGTAGACAAGTTCGGGGAAAATGCAGCAATGAACGATATAACCCAATACGGAGTCACTATGACGTCACTATGACGTCACTTAGAGATTGTGCCAGCAATTATTTAAAAATGTATGGAACTGTTGTTGATCCTCAATAAGATGGAATGAATTGCTGCAATGTAATTCACCTGGTGGCTATTAGGGAGAGCTGGTGAAATATCACTAGATGTCGATATAAATCGCTACTTGATGAATTATTGCGCATGTGTTAAGTGTGTCATTCTAATACAAATGGCATATTAACCGAAGTGCACAGTATACAGTCATTTCGGAGACTGTCTATGAAGCTATCTTTATTTATTTCGTAAATTTAGCATTACTGAAATTATCACGAAAAATATTTGAAAAAATTGCTGTAGCGATTCTGCACGAAACGGGGTGGCGCTAAATGGGGTACTACTCTATCTTATATTATTGGGGGCTATTTCATTCTAACAATTCTTGTCTGAATTTCGTTTGACGGGCTGTATTAATTATTATGTGTGAAGTGGTTGGACTATTTTCTTCATCTATAAGTTCCTTTTTTCCGAATGGTCCGGTCGTGTACCTTCCGGCCGATTAATGATATCATAGAATAGATATCGTTAGTGACAAGGTAATCTAAAACTCAAATGAACAGCTTTAGTATTCAAAATCTCATACGGATTGTTTAAGAATGGACAATAAATTCATAAACAAACCCCACTCCAACTTCTATTTCGACTGTAGATAATTATTGCAACTTTTGTATTGTATATATGACAAATAGAGAATTACAAGAATATTTTTTGTATTCTCTGTCTCAGTGTTCATTTTTTCACAACATTCAAGTCGTGTACTCTACTGCCTTCATCTGGTTCTGTTGGCTGTAAAATGTGGGATCACAACTCAGAGCGCATGCTCGATTGGACTGGACACATCATACCTGTTTTTTGTATATATGTGTGCTGCGTTGTCAATATACTTTGGGTCTTCCTCCCTTGCAACTGGGTAATAGGAATTGTTAGAATAAAATAAACCCGTGCGTATCCATATGATAAATTTTCGTTACTATCTAACACTTGTCGATGTAGTAAGCCAACCTCCTTGCAATCAGTTGGTCGTAAGTTCAGATCACGCGGGGGGAATGCGGGTTTAACACACCAGTTTACACTTCTCATTTTGGTGAGTGCTGTGCTTTTTGTTGTTACGGTGGAAAGAGAAACTCAAGACTTTGTACTGGACTTTCACAATTGCAACTTTTGAGATCATGAAAGCAAATGACGCTGGTAGATACTGTTTTAGAAAGTTAACAATGCACAGAAGATCAGTTTTATAGACGAGCATCAAAACAAAACGAAATCTCCAAAAGAAAATCAGGCAAAGGATCCCTCTAGAAAGACAACAATCAAGCTCAACCTTCAAAAACAAGAAAACCCCACCAGTACTGAAAAATAAGGGCTTACAACCAATGAATCCTCTCGATAGTCATCTATGAAGCTGAAACATGAAACCTAAGCAAAAGACTGACCCTCAAGCTGGAAACCATACAACGTGCACAAGGAATAATCATACTCAAAATAACATGGAGAGATCATAAGACAGCAAATTTTTTTTTTTCCAAACAGAAGTCCGGGATCTCATAGAATCCATTGGAAAACTTGGATGGTAATGGGCTGATCATATCGCAAGAATCTTTAAAAAAAACCCTGGACAACACAATTCACAACGTGGATCCCCAGAGATTATATGCGAAGCTGTGATTGATAAAATGTGGCGTGACGAACAAGATAAGTTCAGAAAGTATTGGCTCCGTGACACCCATAATAGAGAGGTCTAGCGAATCTTAGGGAAAGTCCATGTCCAACGATGACCGCTAAAAGAGAGATGATGGCTGATTCTTCGAAAGTATAACCGCTCAATGTTTAACAACGCTGAACAGACTTAAACAAAATGAAGCTGATTCTTAATTGCCACCAGAATACGTCTGTTCAGCCGTTGATATATCATTGTCGATCAGCGTACATTCTTTAGATGTTTCATCATGGAGAATCATTCAACAGGGGTTATTCCGTACTGTTATTCCAACATTCAGGAATTAAGTTGATCCATTGTTTACTACAAACCGTACAGATATCAGAGGTTTGCAGTTTTTCATACTTGAGCCTGAATCCATCAAATTTCCCATCAAAGTTCCTGAGGTGAAGAATTTTTGGCACAAAATCAAGTTCAGTGTCATCTGAGTACTTGTACTTTGATTCAGCATTCAGAAATGAAATAACTTTTCAATTAATCACCAGAGGCTTCCAGTTGGCGGAAGCCTCAGAGCTACAACCCATACCTTAATCCAACTATTTCCAACCTATGTGCCACAGTAGATTAGTGTGCTACGAAAGAGGGTCGACCATCCCTTAAATAAGGGCCGAGGTACAGTGTTCTCTGTTTGGATACAGATATAACATTTTAATTCGTTTTGACATTACTGATAAATTTTATGAAGTACATTAAACTTCTTCGTTCAATATATTATTCAAGTTTTAAATTCTCTCATGAATCCCATAGTGTAGAATCACTGATCTCCATTGCCTGCTATAAAATGCGTGAGAATATGAGAATTATCACAGTCCTCGTTTATACTTTAACACAATCTATATCTGAAAACATCATGTTATTTTTATGAATGTCATCTTTTTCAATGACATCTTCTTTTGCTGAGAAAGAATCTGTTATAAAAAAAAAGTCAAAACCTTTTGAAGTCGTGCAATTCTCAGCAAATTTAAGGGAGTTATCTCTTCACTGCTTGTCTATAACGATACATGTTTCTTTGGATACTTATCATGTGCAACGACACATATATTTAGCACTAATTGCAAAAATATTTAATGAGCAATTTGATATGGGGCCTATATTTCCCATCTGATCTGGGCCTATTTCCAGCTCTGTCCGGTCCTGAATAAACACACAGGTTATTTTCAATGCAAGCTGATATTAGCAGACGACGCTTAGTTACGGAGGTTTTTCAAAAATGAGATCCAGTCAAAAATGAATGTGTAAATACAAAAGGCTGCAAGATCAAATAAAAGGATCAATACGCCATCTTGAAAACGAAACAATTTCTGAGATGGCGCTTAAGGTGTCATTTGCAGAAATTAAGGCATTTCTTGGCATCCAATGTCTCTCGTTGGAAACTGCCAACCAAAACTGTCATCATAGATATCTTCAGTTTTTAAGGGTCTGGCCTGATAGATATGCAAGTATCAAGTGTAAAGGCCGTGCCAAAGAAACATTTACTCCTTATTAAGTTTATAAAAAATACTTTCTTTGTTTTTTTGGAAAATACCCCCTTAGATGGATTTTTATTACTGGTCAAATATAAATTTATGCTATTCCTCCTCCTACAACTACTACCATGACTAATTTATTCCTCCTCCTCTTCCTCCTCCTCCTCCTATCACTATTACTACTACTGCTTCGTTTAGAATCCCTTTGTTATCAGAAATCATAGATGTGGACGTAAGGCATGGTGTACGCATCGTTGAACTTACGGTTCTTGTTTTATAAAAGATGCACACCTGTTATATATTCGTCGTTTCTATTCCGAATGTTGATTTTATTCAGTTAGCATTAAGACAGTTAAAAGATCGATGAGTTTTGCTCGTCTGTTTTATGCACCTACTACTATAGACGCTACTATAATTTTTGATATCATCTACTTCGAATAAATAATTATAACCCAGTGGTGGGTCGGAAGTCTTATTAGGAAGCGAGCTGGATAAGAGATGTTTTCTGTGTCTTGCATGCAAAGGCGAATAGAAAATAAAGCAATGAACATACAATGCAATGTTTTTGTTATAGTCCAGTCCAAGTTGAACTCAAACAAATTTAAGGGTATAAACCCTTCATCGATATCCAATAACGCCACGATAAACCGAGCCTATATATATAAAATTAACCGTGCTGATCAGTTGGAGGTCTACCGTATTCGTAGTAGCATCCAAGCCTCAAACCAAAACTGTTACTGCCCTTAGTGTCCAGATGTGCACGTGTTTATAGCATCACTATCTACAAAAACCTGAAGACGTAGTCAAAAAATCCAAATACAGACATCCGCTGGGCTGAGAAAGAATTTTATCCATCATTTCCTCCATTCAAAAACAAATTTTATGAGTGGAGATCGGAAACCCGGAGTTCAACTATCAAGATTCATAGTTCCGCTCTGTCTGTCAAGCTGGGAAAGATCAATTGGTGAATGGCATATGGTTCTGTATGCAACCGATGGACATCACGACTCACGACATGGATTCCCCTGAAATCACATGTGCAATTGAGGCCGGCAGAATATTAGATGGATAGACGAGCTAGACAAATTCAGAAAGTACTTGCTCTGCGATGCCCATGATAGAGAAGTTTGGCGAATCTTGGGGAAGGTCCATGTCCAACGACAGACGTTAAAAGACTGATGATGATGATGATGATGATGATGATGATGATGATGATATGGTTTTGTGACGCTTTCGAAGCTGTCATTAAAGCCTATTCAAAGGTTTTAATTTAACATTTTCCTACCGTGACCTTGAATCGTAACCATGTGATTGGTAGGCGGCTCTATTACCAACTGAGTCAAACTGACAAGTCTCATATACCAACGAATCAATTTATAACATATGCAATACAAAAGTAGCAGTAATCATCTTCAGTTGGAAAAGAAGTTCAACCCTATACATCCAGTCTTGTTCAATCAAATGTTTTCCATTATAGGAGTTTATACCTATATAAATTGGTACATACAATCAATCAATGTGCACGGTGAAATTCGTTTTTTGTGGGTTGGGGGGGGAGAATTATCAAATTGTGGTTCATATTTTGTCAATATCAATAGGAAATGAGAATGCTCTGTGTTTAAACATTTTTAGCAATGAAAAATTGATTTGTCTGAGACCAATGCAAGAAGGAGACGTACGCTCTATTTTGCGATTGTGAATTTTATTGTTCACTAACAAAAGACAGGTCTGGTTAGTTGCTCAATAGAAACTGTCCCGTAACCAACGTCTTTTTGTAATATTCACGCATGAAGAGAACAAAGAATTCATGCATGTATATAAGTTGATGGATCGAGTGAAACGTGGCCCTTGGGTTGTAGTTTGCCGGGCGTTGTACACAGCTCTGACCCTAAAACTTCACTTACTACTGGGCTGTTAGTCATATCACTGTTTGCAAGTAGTTTCCAGACGACGTCTTGTATTAAAACTATGTACAAATTACAGCATCAACGTTACTCGTTACGTATACTGACGAAGTTGTTGAGATATATTTCTTTCCATTTGTCTATCTGCCTGTCTGTCTACACGATATCTCCAGAAGTTCTCAATGAGATTTTGTTGAGAATTAGGCAATGATTTGATAGAACGGATAAGGGTGGATCAAGAAATTTTTTTCTTCGATTGAAAAATATTTCTTCCATACATTTATGTACACGCTCATTACAATCCACACGATATCTCAGAAGTTGAATTTTAATGAAATGCAGTGGAAGGGTGAGAAATAGGCTACTGAAGAATTTTGATTACAAGCTGGTCCATGCACAATTATCTCCCCTACGTTAAAGTTATATATTCACTGCACATAATGTCGCCAAAAGTTCATGTCTGCCAAAACGGTATCTCAATGAGTTTCAATGTCTTACAATAATCCACTATATGTCTGACTGTGTTTCTATCAGAGGACGGCCAGAGCTATGGCAACCAAATTTCCTGTGGTTAGTAATGGGATCCCGACGCAGGCTTTAAGCAAATTAGTTGAGCGAGTTTGATTGAGATTTTCGTTAGTTTGCGCTAATTTTGTCCCCTGGTCAAATTGAAGAATTTGTGCTTTTCGTTCAGTTATTTGGGCTTTGGACTTTCAGCTCTCTGTCGATGACTGACGGCACAGTCTGCTTTTTTTTTTTCATTATCGCGGTTAGTCAGATCTGGAATTTAAGGAGTGTAAATTTCCGAATGAATTACAGAGAGAGTGGAAAGGAGAAAGTGATTCCGCAACGTCATGTGTCAAATTGTGTTCCTGAGTTCTTGAAATTTTTTGGTAAACATCGAATTTCTGTTATGAAAAATATCATTTTCATATAATAACAAGTATATTCATATATATTTTTATTTTTCGGTAAAAATCACCTTTCTACTAAGGAGGCTATTAATATAGTTAAAATGATAATAAAATCATTAAACAATATAAAGATTAACAGGAACTATTAATAAAAGAGGTGAAATGGGACATGGTTTTGGAATAACATTGTACGGAGAAATGAATTCTGTTTTGTTTGCCTTTTAGAATTTAATGAAGCGACGGAGTTTGACCTTGTCTTGTTATAAATTCAACTCTTTTGTCCAAATAAACAATGTCACACATCACAATCATCATCATCAATCTTTTAGCGTCCGTCGTTGGACAGAGACTTTCCCCAAGATTTGCCAGATCACTGTATCGCAGGCGATTTTTTGTTTTTTGTTGTTGTTTTGTTTTTTTGTTTGTTTTTTTTTTTTTTTGCTTGCACAGTTTCGTATGTGATCTCTCAGGCATCCACATTGTGGGACGTAGTATCCACATAGTTGCATATGGCAAACACATAGAAACTTGAATTTTCTAATCGATTCTGACCCCTGTTTTTTTCCCTAATATACTGTGCCGTCAGTGATCTCTCCACGTAATGTTAACCATGATTCTCTCCCGTACAAGTTGCATGATTATCTTTTGGTTAGGTTCCATGTTTTCAGCTCCATAAGAAGAATCTATTGGTTGTATATCGTTTTCAATGTCAGTAGTAACAACAAATACGACATTTTCTGATCCATACACGGTTCATGTTATAAATTTCAGTATTTACTTGGCAACAGCTTTTCTTAAAAGCGATGCAGCGCTGTTGGAACGTGAGAGAACGGTGCTCCCTTACCTTTTCACGGTGGGCATCCCAGCGGTCACTCCCATCGAGAGAAGGCAGTCCTGAGTTCCCTCACTTCTTTTTCTAGCCCTACACGACTGCTGAAAAAACTTTCAACGACCCCTTAGAGACATCGCTATCTAAAATGTCCATTAGCTGCCATGATATTCTCTAGAGAGACCGTTAGTTACAAACTATCAACCAGAACTCACAGCTTCAAAAGAGGTTACTTAGGTTTTTATAGGGGTCTGGCTAGCTGGCTGGCTATTTATGTATGTATCGCGCGTATATGCCGAACGAATGGAGCTAAAGGGCTAAAAAAATAACATTACTCCTTATCATGTTCAAAAAAAACGTTTTCTTCTCATTTTTAATTTAGTCCCCCCAAATAGATTTTCATCGCAGGGGTTTAATTTACAATGTAGGTTTATGCTAAATTGGTCCCTTACTTTGCGTCCCGCAATGTTCACGCTTGTGTTGTGAAAATTTCGACTTTCAAGTGATCACCGCCAAGCAGGAGGCGAAAAGAGTAAATCATTCACTGATTCCCCTGCTTTTTTTTTCGATTTTTCAATTGATCACCCCTACACAACGTGCTGCTGAAAGACGTTAACCACGTGACGGTTTCCATAGAGTGATTAACCAGACCTGTTTGATTCAGTATCACGCTCTACCATCCAATTCAAAAGGAAGGAAAATAACAGAAAGAAGATAGACCACTTCCGTTGCGGGGACGACCGTCATAAAGTCCCCACACTCTGCCGTGGCTAGTGTAGGCGTCGCTAAGCAGCAATGGTAGTGACACCATCCGCCCACGAAGCTTTCATAATATTATCGTCATTAGTTTATGCGTACCGTCAAAAACAACGGCGTATATGAAATATGCACGTATACAACTCCCCAATCTCCTAATGATTAAGTGATTCTATTTTTGAGAGGGTCCAGTCTAAAATTATATCCTCTCTGTCATATTTATAAGTCTGCAACACATGATATCGCCAGAATTTCAGTTTTTTTCACACAATATCTCTAAAAGTTCTCGGTGAATTCGAATTAGATTTTGTGGAAGGGTAGGCAATGCGTCATAGAAGAAGTGATTACATTGTGGGGAGGATCCATGCTCGATTATCTCCCGTTGGCAGAGGTAGGCGCTCTCTGTGTGGTTTCTCGTTAATAATGCAAACTGTCAGTTTTAAAATATCAACATGAAAGAGGAAATTCAGTATGTTTCCTTCGCCGAGCAATATACGGTGAGAATATGACTCATTATGTTTTAGAGGGAAACACATGTTTAACAATAGTCATGTTATTATAAAAAAAGGCCGTTGTCTCTTTTTTGTTTGTTTATTGGTTTGTTGGTTACTGTCAAGCTTAAGCAAACAGATACATACAATTAACGATACCCTGTTGTGATTTGAACATCTAATCCACGTGTCGGGAGTTCAGAAACGTACCTATTTGGTTAACTTTACGTAACGTGAATACTGAGTGAAGTCAACTGAACATACAGACTAAGCAAGCAGCAGGCACAAATCGAATGACTGCTGCTGAAAGCAGCTTTACTACTTGCCTCAGCCGGAAATTGTGATTGATGGCCACTCAGTTCTATCTGTGAGTCAGGGATTTTATCTTGCAATGGATAATAACTTGCAATGGATTATCTTGGGTGATATTTTTTCATCTTGCAATGGATATCATACTTCATCATCTTCTGCAATTAATGGCATAAGGAGCTTCGTAAAACTGGAAGCTGCTTCAACTTGAATTCGGAGTGTTCACGTGCGTGGATAAAAAGAGTTGATCACGGTTCTAGGGTGTCCTCCTGGAGTAGGGATGCTATTTGGTACTTTCCATGTTCTAAAATTAGGCTAATTTGGTACTGAACAAAGTATGAATTTACAAAAATAATGATTAGGTACAGGAGCAAAAAAAAAGGCAATGAAAACATTTGCGAGAACTGTCGATAAAGCCAACGTTATCAAGCGTAGTAAAAATTCTTAAATTACGTCACTCAGTTTTGCCTCTCTTCTGTAAGCGTTTACGAAAACTCTGTTAGTATGTAAACCCACTGGGTGTAATTTCTGACTGATTCTTATCGAATTGAGACAGAGAGTTTATTTTCATTATATCTCGAAGTACTTTTCTTGTTTCACAAAAAGAAACATTTTTGTCAGTTTTTACGATGTAGCTACAAAGTAAAACTCGGCCCTGGTTTTCCACCATATCTTGAGAATCAAAATTAGCATATAAAGCACAAAGGGTCAATTTCCTTTTGATTCATTTTACTTTCTTCATTGTATTGAGAAAATTCTTTTACTTATGTTGTTCTTGATAAGATACTTAAAAGCCGTGTTATTTCAGTTTATTGTTATTGAATATTTGTCCGTTTTTGAAGCACAGGGAAATGATAACGTTAATAAATGGAATTGGATACGTGACAATAAGAAGATGATTATGAGAAATAGGATGAGATAGATATTGTCTACAAGAGTAAAATCAATGAAGGAATATAAATGGTTTTAGTAGATAAATGAAAAATGGAAACGAAACATTTTGAATCACTTTCCGTTTTCTTTTTTTTATCTTTCCGTTCGTTTTTATAGTAGGGGGCAAATTTCTGTAGGTCTGTCTTTGGCTGGAAAGGGCTACCCGGGCCCCCAAGGCAAAATATTTTTACCGATGAACACCAAATTTAAAGAAGCTGCATATTTTTAATAATCACGAAGTATTTTTTTCGTTTTATTTTATGAAAAAAGAAATTTCTGGGGTTTTAATGTGGATTCCATTTAAAATCTAATTAATGTTGTACTGGACCCTTAATTTACGTTCAATAACAATTTTGATACAAAAAAAAACTAAAGACATTTGTATATGCTACATTATATTGAAACAAGAACCATAAGTTAAAGGATACGTCCACCATCCATGGTAGTAGTTGCAGGAAAGAGAAGAGGGGAAAAAACAAGCAGTCTATATTTGAGTCAATTGATTCTCATACTTATCTTGAGATAAAGAAATATTCTGCAAGTATTATTGTCATCAATGATTGTAAATGACCACTTTTGACATTTTGAACAATTTTTGCCTTTTTTTTTATACAAAAATGTTGACCTAGGACATTCTGTTTGGACATTACAGCAGCTGGTGAAGAAAAAATGATCGGGGGAGATTTTCTCTTAATGATGCCACATCTTTTAATGACATCACACTTCTTATTTCCTCTTACTGTTGTTTAACAGAACTGGAACCAAACACTTGAGTAACTGTTCAGTTGCACGTCTACTAGATTGATTTGTGTGTTTATTCATTTGCTCTGTTTCCATATAGTAGTACACATGTATCACACAGGTCATTTATTAATCGTCTAGCCGGAGACCAAAGGAACATTTGCAAAAGATAACGAACCCTTAAACACGGTTGATATGGTAAGACATGAATATATGTGAACAATAGCTTCTAAAAGATATATGGATTGCCAAACTCCAGTCCAAGTTAAAGTTGAAATCATTACTTCCCGTAACTTAATAAAGGACAAGTGCAAGAATTAATCTTCGCTTGATTTAGGGGAGTAAACTTTTCGCTGCTTGTCTATCACGTCACGTTAAACGAAACCTTTATATAAAATTAGCAATTCCCTACCGTTCTGTATACGGTGCCTGCTATTCCCTTGTGGTCACCCATCTAGATACTGACCAAGATAAAGGTTGCTTTACTTCAGTGATGTTACGAGAGCCGATGTATACAACGTTTGACTGTAACCCTTTAGCCTCTAAGAGAGGTTCTGCGATCCTAGTCCTTGTGTTCAGTGGCTACTGGAGAGGCATTGAGTACCATTTTTAAAGTCTTTGGTATGACCAGGTGGTGAATTGAACCACGGCCTACGAAACCAGAGGCTGACACTCTACCACTGGCCAACGACGAACAGTTTGGGTCAGCATGCGCTAGAGAAAAGTCAACCTTTAGATGCGTATTAAGTGTGGCTTCTCTGCACCTGTCATACATTTATCCACAATCCTAATATATGCCGCTAGTATAATCCTCCTTTTCCCTCCAAATATGGTCTGCCAAAGCAGATATGAGCGAAAGGAATTAGAAACAATCAACCAAAACTGTCACCAATTCCATCAAAATAGGTTTCTTCAGTTTTTAAGTTGGTCTGGCTAAGTAAAAGTCGCACGTACAGGCTGCAGAAATGGAGCTTTTTTTTTTAATTTGGACTTTTATAGTGACCACTGCCCAACAAAAAGTGAGATCAGTAACTTATTCGATGCTCACCTCTTTTTTCAATTTTTAATTGATCATCCCCAACACGATATGCTGCCAGAATGTGTTGATCACGTGACGATTTACTACTGAGTGACTAACTAAACCTGTCTTACCTGGAGATTAATTTCAGATTTGTCAGTCGAAGTTGGTTGTCAAAGGCCAGTGCATAAGATTGAATTGCAGCTGATTGAATGATCATCGTCAATGTTGGTTCAGTGAACTTTATCATGGATAAAAGGAAAGACGTCATCCACCACATATGTGCAGATGTCTTCTGCCACACAAAGGAGTGTAACTGACGTTGTGCAAATATAATTTTATTCGTGTAATTGACGTAGTAAACAAGAATTTCATTCATGTTCTAATGACACAATAAAAATGCTGAATGAAGACAAAAACTAAAAAATAATAAAAATCTGTTTGTGATAAATAGAACAATATTCTCCAAGTTTACTGCGATGCAAATCTCTATTATCCACGTATATAAAATGCAATGTATATAAAAGACTATTCTTGAAACTCACTGCTATGCGAATTTCTATTATCTACGCACATGAAATGCAATGTGTATAGAAGGCTATTCTCCTGTCTCACTGCAAAGCAAATCTGTTATTCACGTCTATAAAATGCAATGTGTGTCGAAGGATTTTCTCCAATCTCACTGCAATGCAAATCTCTCTTATTCATGTATATGAGATGCAATGTGTATAAAAGGCTATTCTCCAATCTCACTGCAATGCAAATCTTTCTTATCCACGTATATAAAATGCAATGTGTATAGAAGGCTATTCTCCAATCTCACTGCAATGCAAATCTTTCTTATCCACGCCTATAAAATGCAATGTGTATAGAAGGCTATTCTCCAAGCTCACTGCAAAGCAATTTTTCTATCATCCATGTATATGAAATGCAATGTGTATAGAAGGCTAGTCTCCAATCTCACTGCAGTGCAAATGTCGATTATCCATGTATATAAAATGCAATGTGTATTGGAGGCTTACTCTCCAATCTTACTGCAATGTAAATCTCTGTTATCAATGTATATAGAATGCAATGTGTATTGGAGGCCATTTTCCATGCTCACTACAATGTAAATCTCTATTATCTACGTTTATAAAATACAATGTGTATAGAAGGCTATTCTCCAAGCTCACTGTAATGCAAATATCTATTATCTACGTTTATAAAATACAATGTGTATAGAAGGCTATTCTGCAAGCTCACTGCAATATAAATCTCTATTATCCACGTCTATAAAATGCAATGTGTATGGAAGGCTATTCTCCAAGCTCACTGCAATGTAAATCTCTATTATCCACGTCTATAAAATGCAATGTGTATAGAAGGCTATTCTCCAATCTCACTGCAATGTAAATCTCTCTTATCCACGTCCATAAAATGCAATGTGTATAGAATGCTATTTTCCAATCTCACTGCAATGTAAATCTCTATTATCCACATCTATAAAATGCAATGTGTATAGAAGGCTATTCTGCAAGCTCACTGCAAAGTAAATCTCTATTATCTATGTATATAAAATGCAATGCATATCCAAATATTTCCCATGAGCCTTCATTTCGGACGGCACGGGTAAATTAGTTATTTTAAGAGAACAAATTGCTTTCTTCGTAGATCTTCTTTTTAAGTCCGACTTACGTCCAATTGCAGATACGTTGACATAAAATCTCAACACTCATTAACTGCAGATGACGAGAAATTAACTCATTATAGTTCTATAACTCAATGCGAATTACGAAAAAGAAAGTTAGCTTACAAAAGAGAACGTAGTGTGTACATCATAATTATTTCGAATTCTCCAGGCAGAGAAGGTGAGATGAGAGGGTATGAAAGTAGACACCGTGTTGGTGAGTTGATGACGAAAACATAATGGATGGTATTTGTTCCTTTCTCTTCGGAAGGTGAAAGCAAAAACAGTTCCAAACCTGGAAGATATTCCCCATTATCGTCTGCTATTTGCCACACTGTTTTCTTTTTCATACCTGATAATGGTCGACTTTCTCTTGGAAATGCTACCAAAATATAACCCAGACGTGGGTCAGTATATTTCATTATCCTAATGCTACTTACAGATTTAAAAAGACTATTACAACAACATCATACAAAGCATTTGAGAAGAAGAGAAAAATACGAAAGATTTATAATACATCTGTTCCCAGCCTTATGACCGGGTTCCGTTTCACTCGTACGTCATATCTCGAAATGGTCGTAAGTCGGACAAATATCAATTTATCATTCTTATCATGATTTATCATCTATCTTTCAAAATTGTGTATCTGATCCCATTTGGCAAATTGTGTATAATATCTGTTTTATATTTAGAAATGTAATTTTTACTCGCACACTCTTATCTATTCTCTTAATCTTATACACGTACCACGAAGAGTTATATTTATGGTATTTTCAGAGGATGCATGTTTTTCAAAATATAATCGTGATTTTCATTGTGTATATATTTATGAATGTATGTTCGAATCACGCCACACCAACGGGGCTAGGAGGCTGAACTTTTCAACATTTACACTTTATTATGCCTAGAAAAAACGTCTAGTACTGTGTTATTTTGTTGTTTTGTGGGTTTTTGTTTTGCTTTGGGAGCCCCTCCTTCCATCATTTAACGGAGGGTTCTTAACATGGGATCGTAGACCCCTGAGGATCCATAAATGTATTACTGGGTATCCATGGGTGGGCTTTCGAAAGTCTAGGATCAGTGAGCTTGTTGAATATCGTAGCTAGAGATGGGGTTGGGAGTCCTCTCCAACATTCAGTGAGATTTGTTAATTAAGCAAAGAATCACACTAGAATAGAATAGAAACTCGCCATCACAGTCAATAATTGAACGACCGTAACGTCAAAATTTGAAGTCGTGTAAAAAAATTACATCAAATAATAAATATGGTCAGAATAAATTTCATCTATGACATCACAGACTTTTCCACTGGAAACATCTAGAAATAAGGTAAAATAAGTCTGATGGCGAATTTCTATCAACATTATAGAATTACATCATCATCTGTCTTCTGTCGTCCGTTGTTGGACGTAGACTTTCCCAAGGATTCGTCATGCTATCTCATATTTTGCCTGCAACAATTTTGGATATGATCTCTCGAGATTCATGTTGTAATGTCCATCGACTGTCTGCCTTTCTTGCAACATGACCAGCCCATTGCCATTTGAGTTTTCTAATGGATTATTTGATATATTTGACTCCTGTTTTTCCCCTTCTATACTGTGCCATATTTTGTGATCCTTTCATTTGATGTTGAGCACGATTCTTTCCTGGTTCTCAGTTTGAGGGTAAATTCTATGGCTCAGTTCCTTGTTTCAGCTCCATAGGTGACTATAAGGAGGTTGTATTGGTTGTAGACCCTTCTTTTCAAGACTAATGGGATTTTCTCGTTCTCAAACTTCGGTGTTGCTCCAGCGAAAGCCATCCTAGATTTCTCTTGATTTCTTCTCCTTTTGAGGGTTTCATGGACATTCTTTGTCTTAGGTAGATGTACTTCAGCCTGATAAGACGCTCTGAAAAATAGGTCCAAAATGTAATAATTAGTTGTGACAGAAATGCAAATAAGAAACAACTTGAACTTGCTAGCATGGTAAACTATTTAATCCTAAAATATTTTCCGAAAACTACTGAATATAAGATGCGTCTAACCACATTCAGCATCTTACCAGCAGGGAATTGCAGTATTTAAAGTATTTCATCTATTTGCCTGATTGATTCGGGTATAGTGAATGGAAAATATTCTGAGTTTTCCAAGGACAATAATATCTTTATTACTGTTGTTTTGATTAGTGCAGTTTCGATATAATACGGTTAAGTTATTGCAGTACAAATCAATGTATAATTATATGCTGGAAAAAAAAACACATTAATTTATTATAAGACCTTGAACAGTGCAGAAGATTTTAGAACGAATTAACCGTAATAATCAAGGTATACCTGCACTGTCCAAACTGGTTGAGCTGTTTCAGCTGTGAAGGGCTTTTGCTGATATTTGTTCAACGCTCGAAGTCCGCATCTCTTGTGGTCTTGATTTCTCCTTTCATAATGGACAAAGCAGCCGTCAATTTGCGGTTAATTTCACCATCTGGTTCAGATTGGCCCACTCAGCATCTGACTGGGAATATCGACAAAATGTACCGTCAGGTATAGAAATGGGGGGGGGGGGTTTACTGGGGTACGGCATATACTTACTTCTCAATT
This sequence comes from Thysanoteuthis rhombus, assembly GCA_963457665.1. NCBI lineage: Eukaryota > Metazoa > Mollusca > Cephalopoda > Oegopsida > Thysanoteuthidae > Thysanoteuthis > Thysanoteuthis major. Next base: position 38,406,074 of record OY735237.1, on the reverse strand, counting down.
TCCAGGTTTTTTGTATGATCAATGTCTACTAATGGAGACATTACCCTTTACCTGGGGCCAGCAGAAAATAAGATGGTGAGACGAACTAGACGCCCAAGTTCCGTGACGCCCATGATGGAGAGATCTGGTGAATCTTCGGGAAGATCTATGTCCAGCGACGCTAAAAGGCTGATGATGATGATGATGATGATGATGATGATGAATCGGAGAAAATCAGATATATTTGAATTTTTCAGATATAATTTTTTTTTAAAGAAACTGTTGAACTCATTTCAGTTGAAGAATCCATCCATTCAAGTGGTGTCTTGGCGATATTTCTTATTTTTGAGTGAATAGATTTATAGACACTGTTCATTATATAAACTACACAGTTGATCCGTGAAAAATTCAAGAATTTACAGGTTTCCTCACTATCCGAAAGTAGAATTTTCCCACAAAAATCAATCGTAAGTTGAAATGACGTAAAACAAAGAAACAATTACCATTCATATATATTGGACATTTTCTTAGGGTCCCCAGACCCCTAGAATAGTTAGGATGGTATGTCGGGTTCAATCATCGGAGGTCGTGAGGGTTGGAGAGGAGAGAGGAGGAGGATGTGCACTCTTCCTATAATGGCTCGCTAAAAAACAAAAGCTGAATTATAATTGTGCTTTTGGCCTTTTCTTCGGAAAAGCTTAAACATGTCTTAATGAGAACATCAGGGACTACCTGTATTTCATTTCTAGTAGATACTTTTTTTTTCAAACTATAAAAACTGGTTACAGGGTAAGAGTCCATTGTTTCATTTTCAAATGGTAGAATATTTTTATCGGAAAAATTACCTTCAAGAAGAAGAGTCCATGGTCTATAATATAAGTAATATCGTAATTCTACCTTGTTGATATTGGATAGTATTAAATGAATTTTTGTAAAAAGGACCAATATGATTTCTAAATATTTCATTTGTTTTAATAGAGCAAGGCTTTAGCGGAGGCTCTTTTTGAATAGAGCAACGTTTTTTTATCATCTATACCTCTGGTTCTTGATTTTTTTTTTTTTTTGCTGAAGCCCTTCTCACCAGGCCTCTGACCTCTAACTCAGACACTCAGAAACCATATTCCAATCAGTCATTTATTTTGATTAAGTCAAATCATACAAAAACTCTTGGGAAAACAGTACAAAAGTACTGTTAATTGCTTGTTTGTGAGATTTTTTTACGAGAGTTCTTTTCATTGCGTAGCCAACTGCGCCAATGTTAGTCTTATGTTACACTCTGCATTAAGTCTGCTGTGCTGCTTGGCTTTTATTTGCGATAAAGCTGAAAATCCAGATTCGTACAAATACGTTGTCTGAAAGTAAAATCGTATCTGTTTGCAACAGACGGGTTTGGAACTTCGAATCACAGACCATCTTCAACTAAAAGTTCAAATACTTTGAAGATTCAAACACTGGCTTTAGAGTCAAGTTGTTTTATGAATCAATGAAGTTATCTTACAAAGAATCGAGAACAGATCGTAAATGGTGAAATAATTCACCCGACTTCGTGTCCTCAATCTCGTCACCAAAGTACTTAGAAAAGTTGCTGTGTGTGCATCACATCCCTCTCAGTTTTGGTAACGCCCTCCCCAGTCTCATCAATGTCAATAGATGATTTCAAAGTGGGGAAACCTCAAAATCACCTCTGTATGCCGCTGTGGAAGTCAGTGGAATTAATCAAAAATAGAAAGTTCTCAGTATCTTTAGCGCAGATGTGTATTTTCAGAAAAATAACTTTACTCCATGACGTGATTTTTGGCAGCTGCTTTCCTTTTGAAAATTCATTAAAGTTTTCCAGGCCTCACTGGATATCATTTCAGGTCCTCTTCCCTTGAGAAACAATGATCCATACTGACCAAAGAAATCACGACCGTCACGAGATATAACTAGAATCTCCACCATGGATAATTCCCAACACCCACGGAATAGAAATATTCTCCCCATTAAATCCCACACAATTTTACTCTTTACATCAGCAAAGAATAATGTGACGACTAGATATCGTTGAATGATTTAGCCAAATTCAGATCAACTCGTGTCAGTAGTTGTCAAATAAGGAGGCCTACGATTACGAACCAATCAGAATAGAGCTCAGCCTCCACGGTAAAGAATAACACCAGGATTACCAAATTGGCCATTTTTCAGCCATATCTAGCCGAAAAATGTTGGCTTATAATTTCAGGCTGCCTCATCTGATTATTACTGACACTAGTTGGTTTGAACTTAGCTAGATTATTTGACGATCTCTCTCTCTCTCTCTCTCTATATATATATATATATATATATATATATATATAGAGAGAGAGAGAGAGAGAGAGAGAGAGGGGGGGAGAATATTCAATAGAAATGGCACCAACAACAAATCACTTCTGTTGTTAAACTGACTGAACCCTCATCGTTAATTATATTTGGGGGGTAGCGTACGTAAGTAAGTCCTGTTTCAAAAGACAAATGATATGTAGTATAAAGTATCTATGTGTACTACACGTAATACCCTGTATAAAATGACAAACTACACGAGTGACATAAGCTAATAAGAAAGGGAGGTGATATTCGATCAACACTGCTGGGGTGCCATGTTGACATAACTGATTTGTTTGTATTTTGAATCCCCGAAACGGTTACATAGCAGACAACTGATAATGCCAACAAGTGAACATTTACACAGTGTACCATGATAACAAAGTATATTTAAAACAGAAGAATAAAAAAAGAAAATTACATGAATGACATTAACAGATTTAGAGAAGTGACTTAAGTGACAAATGAACTTAAGAAAAGGTTTTTAATGTTTAGTTTTAAAAGCTGTAAAACTTTCTAGACTATATATATATATATATATTATTATTATTATCATTATTATTATTATGTCATCCACAGTCAGCTGTTTCGATGTATTACATCTCTTCGGTGTGGCTATAGACTTTATCCCATCCAGTACTGCGAGGCAGAATGGACCCGGGGGCCGGTATCCTAACTCTACTCCACGGAACTGTGTGGTCAATAAGGCTGAATTTAAGCGATATATTTATTTACGCAGAGACTCCTCATCCACCAGAGTGCTCTCTCTATATATGTATGAAGATAGATGGATAAGATTTATCCACTAAAATGGTGAATTCAATAGACAATATGGAAACTGGAAATTGTGAAAAACGCATTGTATTTAATTTCGTTATATGTTTCGTCCTTTAACGTCGAATTGGAAAAATTATGAAGTAGTCCAAAACATGCACAAGGTTTAGAGTAGAGTGATGGGGAGATGATACGTGTTTCTTCTTATCATTGTTGTTCTTGGAACTTATCTGTCACTAAGTTTATTTCCATTGCCAATTGTTTCTCTCAGTTACACTACAACAGGAAGTATTTAACTGTTAGACTTTCGAGTCTGGTTTCACGCCAACGATTTTTTTTTACTTGGACTGTTTTTATTCTATTTCATTCATTCGTTTTCTCAATTTTCTTTTCCTGTTTGGGAAGTCAAACTGTCTCAAACTAATGACAGATGCCCTTTCGCAACTTTTGAGCAACCCAATACTATTTTATTTATTCGTTTCAGTTTTATAGTTAGAAAATAATTATCCGAGGATAAGTAAATAGGTACTAGACTATACTAACTGACACTAAATTTCAATGATTTGAATTACAATGCATTAATTAAATGAGCTTGTTGTCAGTCATGAGAATTTCCTTTGTCAATCGTTTCTTTCAGTTTCACCACAACAAAAAGTATTCAACTGAAAGATATTCCTTTGAGATCTAAATTCACACCAGGGGATTTTCTTATTTTGACTATTTTTATTGTTTGATTTATTTCTTTTCACGTTTATTTTTGGGTTGTCCTACTACCTGAGACTCGTGACAAGCGCCCCTTAGCATTTGGCTACCTGGGTGACTGTCCATGTTGTCGGTTCTTTTGGCTGTGGTTAGAAAGGCCAAAAATCTCTGTGTATCTCAATCCGTTGAGATCAATGTTTTCTTTTGTGTATTTACCTTGATTGATGACCAAGAATAAAGTCAATTGGTCGATCGAATCATTGTACAACATCAAAGAAACAGATGTGCAGCAGATATTAGGTTAATTTATTTGCTTTTATTAAGGCCTTGAATTGGCGTGTGACTTTATTTATCTTGAAGTAATACCAAGGAACACATTGTCATATCTAATGACAGAACCGGCCTCAAGACACGTGACGCACTGAATGACTCCCTGTGTTACCGTACCTTAGGCTGGCCCTGTCTTTCTTCGTCAAACTCCGGTACAAAGTCTGGAATTGACTCTGCTATCCTACCATAACAATAAGAACAACAAGAACAATCCTCACCCAAATTAGAAGTGTAAACCGATTTGTAAAAATTCATACTTACCAAGTGTGATTTGAACTTACAACCAACTGATAGCCTTATAATATCTATATTTAAACATTATATATACAATACAAATGTTGCAGAAAACATCTTCAGACACAATTAGTGCTGCGATGGAGTTTGACCCAGCAGCAGCCAGGTTCGAACAAATTATTCTTGAAACACGTAAGTTTTTCAGCTAGAGACGATTAGCAACTAATAGCTACATCATAGGAGGATATCCCTGTTCCACCAAAGGGATGATGAAACAATCGCAGAAGTAGTGATAATTAGACCAGAGATTTTACTAATAACTCACTTAAACAAAGTCAGTGCAACATTGAGCTGGAACAGGTCTGCAGTTTGTGGTATAAAGGGGTCCTGTATTTTTTCAAATAAACCTAAATATTATATGATTATGAATATATGTATTTTACTTGCAAAGTACTTATTTTTCAATTTGTCATACAGCCAGATAATATGGGTCATTATTTGGATTAGGCAAGATTTCTAAAAAATGCTAATATTTGACAGAAATGCTATGGTTGTTATTTCTGTTGAGAAAATTTCTAATGACTAGATTTTTACCGATCTTCAAAAACATTATTTTCGATTATGTTATCAGGTAGGTCTGGAATTAGGGTTGATAGGTAGGTTTGGAACTAGGATTGATAGGTAGGTTTATAACTAAGATTAATAGGTAGGTTTATAATTAGGATTAGTAGGTAAGTTTGAACTTAAGGTTAGCAAGTACGCACGATTAATCGTAACTGAGTAAATAAATAAATAAATAAATAGTAACTGAGACGCTCTATTTGATTGGAACAAATTGTCGTCTGGATAAATCGATATTTGTTATCATTCCATCGTTGATAAAATACAATTTCAAATGTTCATAGTTTTGTTGCTGTTGTTTTTTTAAGGGCCAGTTTAAAGATATAGTCCGTAAATAGTAGCAGCCATAACGTCTCTGTGAATTATCTCCCTTGCCGAATACCGGCATTTTGTTAAATCTTACCTTATCCATGTTTTTACCGAAATATGCCTAATATTTTAGTATTAATTTGTTAAGAATACCTTGATATTTATGCACCGTTTATGTATGACATAGATAGTACTCTCCCATTAGTTATAGTAATGAAATCTAAAATCACTAACCTCCAATACCCAGTTATTCATAAAAGTTAAGAGCAGTATAGTACTATATAAACTCTTTGTACAATAGTGATAGAGAAAGTGCAGACTCACTAAATCGGAATTGATAGCTTGCAAACATTTAGTGCGTGGTCCTTGAAATTGGATGGGGCGTGTCGCGTGCTACTTTCACAGTATAAATAATCCAGTACTTAACAGTGTTGAAGGGTTTGGCTGTTTGCAAATGAAGCTGGGTGATCTGGTGGTGTCTTAACAGATGTAGAATAATTTAGTTCCTTCTGAACTGCTCAGAGATAAGATGGTCGTTAGCCCAATTTTGAGTTTTTAATCCTCCTCCCACACTTATCCTAATTACCTCCGACTCGTCAAGGTGCCCAGCGGAGGTGTAACGCCTCGTACAGTGGTAATCGGCGATTGGAGTTCAACTTCCGGTCAGAGCAGTATACGTTCACTTCGCACTAATACCCTCGGGAAAGGTATGACTCCATCCATTCCCAGCTGTAGGTAAAATAGTATGCTAGATTAAGTTAAGTTAAGCATTGTGAAGGACGACTTCGATCCTTAAAAAAAAGGCAGTGGTACCTCCTTAAACGGCAGCCCCTGCAGACGTATCGCTTGCTGGATTACATCAAGGGATTCTGACGATTGGGCATCCCAGGATTTCCCTGAGAGACAGAACAGATGCCATTCCAGTGGAATGGTGAGCTGCTCGGGATATGAACTCGAATCTAAAAGGGAAAAGTTTTTTAAAATCCTGTTGTAATTAAGCTGGACATTAAATCTATCGAAAATTTATGAAACGAATAAAAGTTATTTAAAAATTTGATTTATCAAAAGCAATCATTTGTTATTAAAGTAATTTATTTGAAGTATATTTTGAGATACTATATTTTTTTATTAAGCGATTTTATAAAATTCGGTGAAAGCTCTTGAGAAAAAATATCAACACAAATACAATATATGCTTATTAAAGCAGGAAATGTTGCGATTAGCTCTGAGTGATACTGATCAGATGATCACTGTAAATCGTTGCGAATATTAAATATTTCAAATCCTCAAATCCTACAACTTCAAGTGACGGCTGGAGTGGGCGGGATTTAGCTAAGACGGTATTTAAAAGTTTCTAGTTAGCTTCTATATAATGTTACAAATAGATGTTACTGACATTTGATTTTGAAAATATTCATCGAATTTTTCATAGATTAAGACCATTTTATTTTGCTATAGATTTTAGCTGTTTCGAGTTTCGTATGATATCTTTGGTATGCACACACATTGATATGTACAAACTTGTCTAGAATTTTTTTTTGGGGGGGGGGGGTGCTACATCGACCTCAAAAAAACGTAAAAAAGCCAAAACACGCTAAAAAAAACACTGATAACAATTTTACGGCAATTCTTAATATCTGTCAATGGCTAGATTTGTTTAAATTCGCTAGGAGTTGAAAATCACTAGAATTGCTGGAAAATAGAGCTAGAAATATCACGAAATGTTCAATTTTTCGCACTGCTGGAACAGAAAACGCACTAAATTTAGCACGAAAAGTGCTAAATTGACAACTCTGCTTAGTACTAATCTCTATCAGAGAAATATGAGAGAAAAACCCGAGATTTGTTGCGGATTTATCAAAGTATAAAATTTCATTTGACGCAAAGCTTGAGTAATAATCAACGTAGCCACAGGTACGTTTGTTGTTTCCTAATGAGAGATCTTCTGGTATTTCACAGCTTGCCTCGAGATGATCTTCCGAGACCTTGAATGGGAAAATGAAGGAATCAGAATAGATGGTGGATACCTAAGCAACCTCAGATTTGCAGACGAAATCGTCCTTTTTGCTTAGAACCTTCATGACATCCAAGTAATACTGAACGGACTGAATGAGGAAAACAAAAAAGTTGGCCTCTACATGAACTTCAGCAAAACATATCTTGTACAACAAACATGTTGAAGACAAACGTGCACTGATCAAAAACGAAAAATCTACCGAGGACAATGAACCTCAAGGAAATTCTCAAAAGAAGAAGAAATCCAGTGAACAATAACTCCAGGGTGGCAAGCCGTCGACAGAGCAAGTTTAACTTTCAAGAACAAGTCCTAAAAATAAGAGTATACAACCAATGTATCCTACCGATAGTCTCCTATGGAGCTGAAACATGGAACCAAACCAAGACACTGACCTTCAACATACTCAGCATCACAAGGAGAGATCACCAGACAGCATATTAGGGGGAAAAGGGAGTCTGAGACATTAGATAATCCATTAGAAGACTCAAATGGCAATGAGTTGGTCATTTTGCAAGAATGGCAGACATTTGCTGGACATCACAACTCACAACGTGAATCCCCAGAAATCATGGCCGGCAGAATATATGATGGCGAGACGAACAAGACAAGTTGAAAAAGTATTGACTGCATGACGCCCATGATAGAGAGGTCAGGTAAAATCCTGGGAAAGGTTTATATTCAACGACGGACGCTAAAAGACTAATGATGATGAGATAGCTAAATCCAGGCTGCAATTATGTTTCATCCGACCCGCTGAGTTCATGGAATATGTAACATATTGAATACAAAATGATTTATTTTACTTATCTATAAGAACACGCCAACCAAGACTTTCAACATAATTTCCTTCAGTTTTCAAGTTAGTTTGGCTCAAACAGGCCCCATCAAGGGGCTAGAGGGCTGAAAATTTAAACATTGAATCCTTATTATGCCTAAGAAAACGTTTGTTTCTTTTTGCTTTTTTATTCAACTTCCCTAATTTGAACCATAATTTAGAAATATTCAGTTCTCCCAATCCCCCACCTTTACATTTGAGTATATACACAAAAATCCAATACATACATATATAAAAATGCGTGTGTGTGTGTGTGTGTAGATGGAAATGACAATTGGAAGATGAGGAGAAAACTCAAGAGATAGGTGTTATATCTCGAAATTTTTATCATTCCTTGGGCGTAGTTCGATGCGTTTCGACGATGGTCCGCCTTTTTTTCAGAAAAATTATTTTCAGCTGTTCACAGAGAAAAAATTGTTATTTACATGTTCAATGCTGAAGAAGAGAATTAAACAGCAATTTTTCCTCTGTGAACCGCTGAAAATATTTTTTCTCTGAAAAAAAAATGTCTACGCCCATGGAATGATGAAAATTTTTCTTTTTTTAAATTAAAAAAACTTTGAGATTTATCACTGATCTCTTGAGATTTTTACATCACCTTCCGATTGTCATTTTCATCTACATTCGGTCAGATCACTTAATGTCTACAATACAAACATATATACATATATATATCACCTTCATCAGTCTTTTATCGTCCGTCGTTGAACATAAAACTTCCCCAGGATTTGCCACACCTCTCTATCATGGCTGTTGCAGAACCAATACTTTCTGAATTTTTCTAGTTCGTCTCTCCATCTAGTATTCTGCCGGCCTTGGTCATGCATTTGATCTCTGGTTATTCATGTTGTTAGTCTTTACGTCTATCGATTGTCTGCCATTCTTGCAACATGACCAGCCCATTGCCATTTTAGTTCTCTGGTGGATTTTATAGTGTCTCTTTTTTTCCTTGATATATTGTCCTGTCTTGTGAACTCTCCATGTGAGGTTGAGCATAATTCTTTCATGTGTGCCTTACATGGGTAATTCAATATCCCATTTTTCAATGGTAATAATAGAGTCAATGTTCATTATATTCCACTAGCATGTATTAATGATATAAATTTGATATTGAATGATACTGAGGAAAATTCAGTGCGTATTATACACTAGAGCTGTTTTTTCAGGGAAAGTATTGCCCATACTTAGCGGTGTGCATTATATACTAGTGCGAGATATACACGAATAAATACAGTATTGAAATGTGTGCGACAAATTAGATCTCAAGTGGTTAAATAAATGGTAGAAGGAGGAGACAGACTTTTTTTTTTATTTATCGACAGCTGCTTCGGCACGTGTGACCAGGATACTTCCAGCAGAGACAAACTTTATGGATACTTGAACTGTCTTCTCCTTTGAAGTCTGCCTCTCGTAAGAAGGCAATTTTCTATAGAACTGGTAATCCGACTGCGAGAAAAATGCCTTAAATGTAGTTTATCGTTTGCCAAGCCAACGATTTATTAGTTTATTAGAAACAGTCAAGTAAAACTGTCGAGAAAGGTCAAAACGTAGGTCTGGGTTTAAAAACCGACGGCTGCCAGCCGTGGTATTAACGTCTGTTTTTCTTTTACGAATTCTTAGTTTAGCTTATTGATGTTTTCTGGAACAGGTTTTATGGTAAATCCTCTTCTCCAGACTCTTGTAAGCATTTTAGATTTTCACATGACTTCCAAATGTTTATTGTGGATTTGTGGTTGTATAGAATCTCTTGTTTATCCTAATATTTATCATGTCTATTCTTGAAAGAATTCACATTTTTGGAACACGCTATTTCATTAGGTAGACTATTCCATATCCGCACTATATGGACATTGAAACCATACTTTCGCATAACCAGACTGGCTCTTTGTAGGTATATTTTCTGGTTGTTCCGCCTGTTTGTTGTTCCTTTGGGAATTTTCCTCACTCTTTTCCCTTGTCGTGTTGAATTGAATTACAAAAGAAGTTCGAATTCTAAAACCGTTTTAAAAAGAAATTTCACACATCAACGCAGATATTTCATAAAAAATCGTGTCGAGAATAAAAATGTTGTGGATAAATCTACACCATCTTTTTTTAAAAACAAGGCTTCTTCAGTTTTCAAGTTATTCTGACGATCTGACTGGCTCGCTCTCCTTCTACCTCCGTGTGTGTGACACGCACTGGCCGCATTGATGGAGCTAGAGGGCTGATTTTTTTAATATTTACTCCCTAACCAAGAGACAGATCCGCAAATTGAGAGCCATGCAACATGAACATGAAAGAATAATGCTGGGCCTCACATGGAGAGACCACAAGACAGCACAGTATATCCGAAAGAAGACAGGAGTCAGGGATATCATAGAATCCATTAAAAATCTCAAATGGCAGTGGGCTGGTCATGTAGCAAGAATGGCAGACAACCGATGGACATCACGATTCACAACATGGATGCCCCGAGATCACATGCGAAAGTGAGGCCAGCAGAATATTAGATGGAGAGACGAGCTAGACAAATTCAGAAAGTACTGGCTCTGCGACCATCATGATAGAGAAGTGGTGAATCCTGGAGAAGGTCTACGGACGTTGAAAGACTGATGGTGATGATGATGTCTAGGAAAACGTTTCTCTTTTCTTCAAACCTCCCTCCAATAAGTTTTTTAGAGGGAGGTTCAATTTACAATCATAGCTTGTGCTAAATTTATCCTTTAGTTTGTGTTCAGTGGTATTTACGCTTGCTTTTTGCAAATCCAAGACTTCTAATAATCCAACAAAAGGTGATAGAAGCAACTTATTCATTGATCAACCTTTATTTCCAATTTTTAATTGATCACCCCAACACGACATCCCGCCAAGCAACGTTGATTGCGTGACGGATTCTATTGAGTGACTATACTTATTGCTTTTGGGTAGTGTTTCAGTGCTTTGTGGAGAGTGTTCCGAGGTCATAACTTCAAAATACGAAGATGTTTGTCTTCCTTGCAATACCTTACTTCCTGATGTAATCATATGTAACTACCGCATTTCCCTATGTATAATGAGTTAAAATATCCAGGTGCGTATAATCTACGGAAATAATTTTTATACATATTTGTATACACGGGATAAAGCTTATTTTTCATTCGAAATTGAAGCTCAATCCAGGTTTACAGATTATTTAGGGTTGCTGATTTTTCGAAGCGATTGCTCGGGTTTACAATCGACTTCGTGACGAATGAGCTCGAAGAAACGTCTATTCATGACTACGATCGAAAACTATACACTTTTTCTTAGTTTGAGGTCAGCAGCAGCTGTCGTAGTTGATGATTTAAATTTTCCCGCGAAAAATTGTAATATATCGTGAAATACGGTATTAAGTTTCCTGTCTCATCGATGGTCTCAATGGAAGCGGGTAGCTCAATAGAGAGTATATTTGTTAGAGAGAGAAAGCGAATAGAACTATTGCAGTTAAAATATATACAATTCGTGTAATAAACCAGACTATTTCCACCATTTTTATAATAAGAAATTGCCAAACTCCTGGACTGTAGTTGATTTTATTTTTCTACCGTAATAAAAACAAAAACAATACTCGCCAAAATTAGGGGCGTAAACCGATATGTAAAATCCACATCCTTTGCCGTTATTTGAACTCATGAATGATAGCCAGGGGTTAATCATACTGTTCGCTAAATTGACAAGTCCCACTTATTGACGAAAATTTATCACTCAGATATGCACGGCTTTATTTCATTCTAATAAATAGATACAAAAAAGATATGTACAAAAGTTGCTGTAATTATCTTCAGTCGGAATTAGAAGTTGGAGTGAAGTCAGCCAGGATTGTCTAATGGAGTGGCATGTTAGTAAGTTCCCTTACGCTGCTAACTTTCTACCAATAGATACAAGCATAATTTAGGTCCATAGAGAATGGAAGGAAATTGTCCACAATAGTAAACAAACCTGACTGCTGCGGGGTCAGACTCCACTTCAAAGCCTATTCCGACTGAAGATGCTTAATGCAACTTTTGTATTGTATGTATTGTATAAAGAAACTATAGAAACATATAATTTATTGTATTAATGTATTTATTTATAGAACGAGATAAGTGCTTATGTATCTGTGTGATAAATTTTCGTTGATACCAAAGACTTGTCAATTCAGCTCAGTCAGTAAGACAGTCTCCTGATAGTTTGTCGTGAACTCAAATCACGATAGGGGACGTGAATTTAGCATATTGGTTTACACCCCTAATTTTGGTGAGGATTGTTCTTGCTCTTGTTACAGTAGAAAAATAAAGTCAACTCCAGTTTGGACTTCGACGATATTTCCTCACTGTCTAGTAGTAATGTAAATAAACCGTTGACTAAGCACAAATGAACGGTAAACTCCATCTTGAGCCATTTTTCTTGCAGTCGATATACCAATGGCAAGGAAGATTGTTTTCTTACGATAACCAAATAAAAATTGTCATTTTAAGTATCCATAAATGTGTTAGTACCCAATCGGTCTTGTCACATAAATTCTGGTAGGCAGAACCGGATTCGCCTCTAGGCAAACTACACTACGACGTAAGGCCCAAGACATTGCAACGATTCCTTCAGAAATTGGCGCTTTCAGCGACGTATCTCTTCAATTCTGGACTTCTGCTTATTTCAATATGCTTCGTCTCTGTGTACGACGCACTCCATCCGATAAGTTCACAACATTCACTGAATGATTAATGACTGGCTGATCCTCCCCCTTGGACTGGTTCAGGAGGAGAAGGGGCGGATGTTGAAGCGATCCCATAAATTTCGTCGCTGCTTGAAGTATTCTGGTCGCACGTGCCGAAGCAGCTGTTAAGAAAGAAAAAAAACGTCAATCTCCCTCTCCTCCCATTTATTTAAACACTTGAGCTAATTTGTCGTACGCAGTTTACTCGAGGCACGTACGAAACATTTCTTGGGAGCATAGACGTTCGCTGAGATGGGGGCAAATGGAGGGGGCTGCCCCCCACCAGGATCAGGGCCTTCCCACCGAGGGTGACGGTTTGGGAAAATCGCACCTTTTTGTTAATAGAGGATAATGGTGCAGTACAATTGCTTTATGTAACCCCAACTTGACGTTCCTATCTAAAAAGACCATGTTATTATTCGCTGGTACTAATCAATCTGGAGTCAGGTGATGCGTCTCTGTGAACAGTCAAGTTTATCATCTGATATCTGGATCATACAGTGGAACATACTTGCTCTTACTACAAATGGCGGGTGGATTACTTATCGTGTTACAGGGCTGCCACTAAAATACATTCCGAATGAAGGATTTGCCCCATCTGCATCAGGCCTTCTCGCCACAGGCGAGGGATCTTGGAAGTTGGAAACTTACAGTCAGTAAAGCATAATGGTGCAGTACAGTTATTTTATGTAACCCTAGCTTAATTTTCCAATATAAAAAGACTGTATCATCATTCATAGATGCTCACTCCATCGTGTCATCCAAGGGTCAGGTCATGCGTCTCCTTCAAAGGTCAAGTTTACCATCTGGTATTTAGATCATACAGTGGATCGTATTTACTTACACTACAAATTGCGGTTGAATGTCTATCGTGTGTCAGGATCGCTACGATGATGAAAATGTATTTGTTTGAATGAAATGAGCTCGTGTGTGCATCCATATGCATAGTGAATTTTCGCTAATATTTGGAATATACACTTTTGCACCCGTTGTTAATATATGCTTTGCCCTCCCCTCGGTATACAGGCTTGAAAGTTGTTTTTTAAAGCTGATGTAAACTTATCCATGTTTTTTATTCTTGACACAATTTTCATGAAAGATTCACGTTGATGCGTGAAATTTTTTTTGAACCCTTTATGTACTAAGGGTATTACTAAGTACCATATGTTTAGTCAATTAATTTGAGATCTGCGTATCCTGTTGGTACTTATTGGTCATTTTTTTTCAACTAAACTGGATGTTTACCAACATGTTTATTTACCATTAAATGTTAGTTATCTTTAGATGGCCTTCAAATTTAAATTTTAAAAGATCATCATCATCATCATCATCATCATCATCATCATCATCGTCATCATCATCATCATCGTCATCATCATCATCATCATCATCGTCGTCGTCGTCGTCATCATCGTCATCATCATCATCTCGTCCGTTATTGGACACTTCCCATAGATTCCCCAGACCACTCAATCGTGGACATCACAAAGCCAGTACTTTCTTTTCTCTTTATTCACGCCATCTTGTTTTTTGTTTTTTTTTTTGTTTTTGTTTGTTTTGTTTTGTTTTTTTGCAGGCCACCATTCCGCATATGAACTCAGGGGATCAACGTTGTCCAGCACGACACCATTTTAGTTTTTTATGGTTTTTCTGGTATATCTGAGTCCTGTTTTTTTTTTTTTGTTTGAAAATTAAGCTTCAAATCGATGCTAAAAAACTAAAAACGATTCTAGATAAACAATTTCCGATTAGTAGAACTTCGTAGGTGAAAGAAAAATGGCCAAAAGTCTATTATGCAAGTGATTTACAGGTTCAGCCTCATGTGTGCGGAGCCCGATTGGGAACGTTTTGTGCGAGGCCCCTGGTTCACAGCCATGGACTGTAGAATCTTAAAGTTATGTAAAATAAAGTTTATTATAAACTTCATAAATCTGTGGTATAATGGAAAGCGATCATTTTTAAGAATTCCCGAGAAATTAGGCTCAATATCGCTTTCGAAGACCCGAAATTGGATGTATCTGAAAATTTCGGTCTTCATCGAGAGTCGTTTATTTCATTACACGGCCCTTGTTTTGTGATACTTCTGATACTATATGTTCATAATATTCTATTTATGTAGTTAAAATGGTCTGAATTCTACATAACATCCTTGTTTTGATTAAATCAAATTAAATTTTCGGTAATAAAGCGGCGTAAAATTCACCATTTCTGTTTTATAATATTTTCTATATATCCTAACAACAAACAATTTTATTTTAAAGATCGAAAAATGAGAAAAGGTCGTTGATATTCAATATAAAATTAGTAATTTAGTGTTGGGGTATGTCAGGATGTGCTGCTTTGTGTATTTGACAAGTCGGGAATTGATTACCTTAGTAGGACCCCCCAAACAGCGGGGCCCAATTGGGAGCAATTGGTTTAAGGCCGACTTGATAGATAAGATTTATGTTCTTTGATATTACTTCAAGATAAATAAAGTCACACGCCAATTCGAGGCCTTAATAAAAGCAAATAAATTAACCTAATATCTGCTGCACATCTGTTTCTTTGATGTTGTACAATGATTCGATCGACCAATTGACTTTATTCTTGGTCATCAATCAAGGTAAATACACAAAAGAAAACATTGATCTCAACGGATTGAGATACACAGAGATTTTTGGCCTTTCTAACCACAGCCAAAAGAACCGACAACACGGACAGTCACCCAGGTAGCCAAATGCTAAGGGGCGCTTGTCACGAGTCTCAGGTAGAAGGACAACCCCAAAATAAACGTGAAAAGAAATAAATCAAACAATAAAGATAGTCAAAATAAGAAAATCCCCTGGTGTGAATTTAGATCTCAAAGGAATATCTTTCAGTTGAATACTTTTTGTCGTGATGAAACTGAAAGAAACGATTGGCAAAGGAAATTCTCATGACTGACAACAAGCTCATTTAATTAATGCTTTGTAATTCAAATCATTGATATTTAGTGTAATGTAAGAAAAAGGCTGTCTGCTGCAGGGACAAACTCCACTCCAACTTCTATTCTGACTGAGGATGATAGCTGCGACGATTGTATACTTGATAGGTAAAATAATTGTTGTGAAAACGCATTTTTTGGAGCTGAAAGGGAGTCTTTATGTAGCCTGATAAAGCAGCTGCTGTGAAAGTATATATGTGGCAGTACTTTGACGTATATGGAGTCTACAACTTGTAGAATGATAGCATCAATGACCTTGAGAATTTAAAGTGAGTCGAAGGTGTTTTTGAAGTCAGCAAATGCTACAGCAAGTGGCATTTATATTCTGCTGTTTTTTCTTTTGGTTGACTTATTGAATAGGGATGGTCCATGGTCGAGTATCTTCTTCAAAAGCCTGCTTGTTCCCGTGATTGGTTTTCATCTAGCGTTTTAGTGATTCGGTTGGTGATCACTTTGAAGGTTTGTAAAGACAGTTGAGTAGACTTATTGGTCTGTACTTGAAGGGGTCTTTCGTGGTTCCCTTTTGAGGAAAGACTAGGTGATACCAACTCACCCAAGCATTTCACAGCCTACCTTGAGATGATCTTCCGAATCTTTGACCGGGAAAATAAAAGAATCGGAAAAGACAACGAATACCGAAGCAACCTCAGATTTGCAGACGACATCGTCCTTTTTGCAAGAACCATCACAATTTCCAACTAATGCTAAACGAACTGAATGAAGAAAGCAAGAAAAGTGGCCTTCACATGAATTTCTGCAAAACAAAGGCCATGTGCAACAAACACGTTACAAATAGAACTGGAGAAAGTAGACCACTACATTTGCCTATGAATCTCCTTGAAATCCTCAAAGGAAGAAGAAATCAGGCGAATAATCACTCTAGGATGGTAAGCCTCGACTGGGCAAGCTCAATCTTCAAGAACAAGAAAATCCTATTAGTCCTAAAAAGAATAGTATAAAACTAATGCATACTCCTGATAATCACCTATGGAGCTGAAGCATCGAACCTAACCAGGAGACTGACCCTCAAACTGAGAACCAAGCGACGTGCATACGAAAAAATCATGCTCAAAATCACATGGAGAGACCACAAGACAGTACAATATAATAGGGGAAAAACAGTAGTCTGAGACCTCAAAAAATCCATTAATAAGAATGTTGCAAGAATGACAGATAATCGAAGGACATAAAGACTCATAACATGAATCCTAAAATATCAAATGCGTGACCAAGGCCGGCAGAATAAGAGATGGAGAGACGAATGTTCAGAAAGTATTGGTTCCTCGATGCCCACGATAGAGAGGTGTGGCAAATCCCGGGGAAGGTCTATGTCAAACGACGGACGATAAAAGACTCATAATGATGAGTATGATGGAGTACCTACTTAAATATTCATATGTAAGTATTTTTCACTAAGACTAAAATAGACAATCTAGATGACTCGATATCACAGTCAATAATTGAAGCGCAAGGAATTTGAAGTCATGTAAAAAGAATCCCAACGAAGAATAAAGTGGTTAGAATAAATTTTATTTATGACATCACTAGAGTTTTCTACAGATAAATAACTAAAATAGAGTAACAAAAAATATCTATAAACATCAAGATTCTGGTGAATCTCGATGTCATTAATAAGGTAAATAAGGATAAGGTAAAAAAATTATCTTTTTTTTTTCAATTAAAGATAACATTTTCAGAAGGGGTCAATTGGGGTATGGATACCAAATCTCAAGTCCGAAGACCAAACAGTGTGGCCAGGAACACTGGAACACACAAACACACAAACATACTCATAAACAAAAATTAGGATTGAACCCTTCTCTATCTTTGATGAGTTAACACAGGCCGGCGCAGAAGTCGTGAACGGATCCAAAACATTCATATCTTTTTACTTTTAATGGTCTTTTAAATTGCTTTTCAACAAATGGAATATACAAACACCAGATCTAAAGTTACACGAAGCATTCGAGGTAACATTCTTTGGAGAATTTAACGCCAAGAACGTTGATTTGGGTGAAAACCATTGGAAAGTGAGACAAGTATCCACTATTAATATCGCTCAAATAGTATTACGAATGGTTATGTAAATTTATTTTCGAGGACTCTGGAATTTTTCGCTACTTTGTAGTGTTGCTCCAGACAGATTATATTGCTTTACTGGTTTTGCATATGCTGTTTAGAATTACGAGATTTTGAACGCGATTTGAAAAAGTATTATTCTCGTTGCCTGATTAAAATTGCGTCGAGAGGGTTTTATGCATACATTTTGTTGAATTTTAAAAAGAGTTAGTAACTTTTTTTTCTAAACACTGAACGCATCTGGAATTCTTTGTTTTGAACGTTGATAATGGTATAAGAAGCCGAAATATATCCGTTTCTTTTTAAATATACGCTAAGGAGGGTCAATAATATTCATTTGATGAATTGAATAGAACGTTGCAAACTTAAAGGGTTTTTTTATTTTATTTTATTCCATTTAATTCAATAAACAAGAAAGATTTGATTAATCTATGTACAGAAAATCATTTCCTTTATTCTCGACTTTTCAAATTTATGCTCTCTCAATGACAATCTGTACGTTTCGAAGGATATCTGGTCTTTGGTCACTTTTTATTTCTTGGATACTATTCTTCCACTCCGGGCCAACCCTTGTCCTTCAAATAATCCCGCATCCTTTGAAGTGACTTACGAGGTAAGCTCAGCTAAGCAGAACGCCACAGATTTGGTGTTACGGGATAATCTGCTACACTCCTCAACTCACGTATACGATTCCCAGCAAATCGAACTGAACGTGGTCTCGCTATTCGTGGGTGAGCCCAGTTCTCGAAAACGTGCAACCAAACGGCGAATCATCGATTCAAATGGCGGTGCCCACACGTCCAAATGATGCGAATATGGGTTAATGTTAATGTTTTTGATTGATAGTATTCAAAGTACAATTCTATAATTCTTGTTCGTTGCTCCATTGTGTACACTTCCATGATGGTTTCTCAAGTGTTCTTTAATATATCCAAGAAAAAAAAATATTAAAACAGGTTATTCCATACAAAACGTTATGTGACTAACGTCTTTTGGCTGCATGCTGTGTTAGGAGTGATCAATCAAAAAATTGGAAAAATGGTTGATCAAAATTGACTCACGCTAAAAAAAAATGAAGGGGGGGTCAAAAGGGCCTTTTTTCTTCAAGACACGAGTAGGGGTAAATGTTTGAGTTATCAGCCCTCTAGCTCCATTGGTGCAGCCTTGCATGGGTGAAGCACACATGCATACATACACGCAAATAGCCAGCCAGTCAGCCAGACCAACTTGGAAACTGAAATAACCTATTTTGACAGTTCGGTGACAGTTTTGCTTGACGGCTAATAGAAAAAATACGATTGTTTTAAACCCCTTTCCGACTTTTGTGCCTTCCAGTACTATATCTTAAAGGGGACCGAAGTTCAGCTTTCCTGGGACACCTACTCTCTGAAAATAAAACACGGTAATCATAACAGCGGAAACTATTGTTTGGGATATTCTGTCAGTTGGAATAGCCATAAAAATCATCTTCAATTACTCCAAGAAATAGCGTGTGACTTTCAACAGATGTTTGCCTGACTATTTTAGAAAAGTCATCTTCTTAGAGAAGTCATCATCAGAGTGAACATATAATTTTTATTCTAACTTTAAATGATTTATAATAATTGACAGTTCTGAAGGCTCTTTCCTCTCACAGGGCGTACCGAATGGGGTGGGGTGCTGCCCCCGACAATGCTATTTCTGGCGGTAAATTCCATCCAGGGTTGCCAAATTAACCATGGATCTGGCAGCTTTTTTTCCAATTTAAGCCGATAAACATTCATGATAGATGATTAAATTTAGTAAGTTTATTAAAAGTAATATTTAGTTCTTATTAATGATTTGTTAGAATATGTGAAAATTTAACCGATTTAGCCATTTTAAAGACTGTTCTAAAGTAAGAAGTCATACCTGGCAATACTGATTTATTTCCTTAATCTGCCTGCACGCACACTTCGTCGGCAAATTAAAAGCCTGCAACCCCGTCCCCCCGAAAAATAATTAGGTACGCCCTTATTCCCATCTGTGAAAAGAAACAGATTTTTTCAATGAAAAGAAATCTGTGTCCTTTTTATGTATCAGAAGTTTAATTGGGACGACGACTGAGTCACACGAGTGCAATGCGTCTTCAACTAATTCAGTGTCATTCGCTTTTGACTCTTGATTAGACTTGCCAAATCCAACATTTTAGAGCTAGATCTGCAAGAAAAGGGAGCTAAAAAGGAGCTAAATACAGTTGTCACCGACATAGCGCGGTTCGCGACTCAAAGCGGATGGGTCGTAGACCTCAACATTTTGTTATTATGTTATTCCCCATTCATCCAGAAAGAAAAATAGAAACAGAATTTCATCAAAAGACTTACCGTATTTTACAACATATAAGATGCACGGCTACAAAAGACACACCTCAATTTTTGCAGGCATATTTTCGAAAAAATAAAAGCCCCCTCTCCTGATCTTTGTAGCCCTCTGAACTATCAGGGTATTCTAATGCTTTTATCTATTCAATTCTGTATTAATCCCCACATTGGTGGGTTGGCTGTTTACATTATTTGCCGCCTGTCGAGAGAGAAAAAAGTGTCTTATTTGCCGTTAAATACGGTGCTAAACATGTCTGGAATGAAATTTCTTCAATTTGTAATCAATTACCATACAATAATATTTTTCTAAAACACAATTTAAAATTCTATTCATATAATATTTGTAAATTATATCATCAGCGAGAAAATATGCTTTAAAAAAGTTATATGAATTAGATTAATTAGATAAATTGAAAAGTAACTGTATATACATCGAAGAGAAAGTCTTGTTCGAATTAAATGAACTAAAAGAGCAAGGTCTAGCTCGAACCCTGATCTTCATCACCAAATCCCATTCACTTGCGACTAAATTTCTTTATCTTTTTTTTAATTTGTTTTTATTTTCGCCTGGGGATAATTTTATGCACAATCATTTTTGTATCATATGTTAGTCTGGTCCCCTATAAAGGATTATGTTACGGTAAATTTAGGAAATATTCCGCTACTTTGAGATTAGAGAACCATAGAGAAAAAAACGGATCCCATTTCTAGCTCCGCTGCTTTTAAGAGGTTATAAAGGCTTACTAACCACTTTAATGAAAATGACTTTTTTACAATTGAAAAATATAGATAGATGAGTTGATTAACTCATAGTGAGATCAGTAAAAACTTCTTCAGACTGCACAGCCCTCTGTTACTGTGATGTCGAGTGCTGAATAATCTTTCATGCGATAGACCCTAAATTTGGATTGTTATCGTTACCACTCATTTTGAGTCATAAATTGTGAGATTGAAGGAAACCTCTGAACAATTTTCCGAATTCGAAAAAATGTATGAATTGATACCGAGATCATCCATATCAGATAAATTTATTGCAACTACAATTTTCATACCAGCCTCGGCCACCATCTTGAATTTTCAATGACTCGCATATATTATTCAAATAGCAATTTCCAAGAGCTGTGAATGATGAAAAACAACTAATTTTGTCCTCAATATCATTATATCCATCACCGATAAAAAAATTCCCCTGAAAATAGTTGTCGCCATTTTAAAATGGCTGCCATAGAGGACATATTGAAAATCCATGATGGCTCAATATCCATTTCTTTCGAATGCCTTTGGCTATGAGTGTACCACATTTTATGCTTTAATAACAAAATACACAATTATTCAGCAACGCGATCCCACCATCATTTATCCTTCATCTTCCATGAATTGAGAATTAACATGCTGAATAATAAACCGGCTATTACGAATCTTAAAACGGAGAAACAACAATAAAGATAATTATTGTATGGAAACCTGCACCATATATATGGATTCAAATAAATCTAATCCAGTTATCATAAAAATGATTTTTAACGGTAAAAATTACTTTCTTATTGTAGTTCATTGATAACAGTCTGAAAACTTAATGCTAAAAATAGGTGTGCCAGAATATTTCCTTTGTAGAAAGGGTCCTCAAGTTTTCAAAGTTTCGAAATCACTGCTCAAGAGAACAACTTGACAAGCTAGGAAGCACTCAGAAAACATATATCTCTGCAAATGCCACTGTCAGTATGAGTATTTGTTGATAATCTGTCCCCCACACGATATCTCCAAAAGATCTCAATGAATTTCAATGAAATTTTGTGGGAAGGTGGACAATAGACTACGAAAGAAGTAATCAAATTTTGAGGTGGAACCATGCACACTCTTCCTGACAATGGCAGTGGCAGAGGTATGCGTTCTCGGAGTGCTTTCTAGTTTGTTTGCCTGTAATACCACAAATATAGCACAATGCTAGTCGTACGAGACATTACGCATTCAAGAATGAAATGAATTAGACAAAAGTATTTCAGTGACTCGATAAAATATCAATTTCATATGTGCTGTCATTTTTTACTGCACCGGTACAATAGTCTGAAGAATTTATCATTTACTTGGAACGATGGGATTTTTTTAGATAATTTAGGGTTCCCAAATGAATACAATATAATGATTTTAGAAGTTAGGATGAATTGATTTATGCTCATATCAATCCACACAAACTATGGTTTGAATTGGAAAAACATTTTTTCTCCACAATACATTTCTATGAAATCTCCAGACCACCATACTAAAAGTCCCAAGAAATCCAAGTTGAAATTCCAAGAAGGCGGCCATTTTTCAAAATAGCAGCCACTCTGACCAAGCTGAAAAAATTCTCTTTTCAGCGATATATCACGTTCTCTGAAAAAACATCATATTTTCTGTACTAACATTGAGTTATGTTTATATATACATATATTGAAAAGAGAATTTCATCGGCGTTTGCTTGAATACCTACCATCATGACTTTATATGTAACTTCTCGGGTATGGCAGATGCAAATTGACAAGATACACCGTTCGAAAGTTAATAGGATTTTCTCTCCAACTATATATCATGTCATCTGGACAAATATTGGCCACCATCTTGGATTTTCAACAAGGATATAGGGTGATTTGTAAGTATGGTTCTCTTGAGACTTACCAATTTGGGCTACAAATAGGGCTGGTCTGCCTAGACTATGTATATAAATTGAGTTGCACCAAGGATTTTTTTTTAAATCAAGAAAAAAGTTGATTGAATAGAATTGTCATAAAGAGTGTTTTTAAAAGTTTTTCAAATGAAAGTTTTCTCAGCTTAAACAATCGTATCTCTCGATTGATAAGACGCTACAAGTGGTAAGAATCACTAAATAATTTCCTAGGCTTGCATGTTAGGGGTATGTGGGTGCTTGTATCTCGTGACTGGGGCTCGTGAGGATTGAGAAACTCCACCCTACAACTTTACCTTCGAGTGCTAAAATGTAGAGTGACTTGGAGGGCATTTTTCATGAAAAATACATCTTATGAGCTGTGGAATACGGCCAATCCTGAAGCCATGGATTAACTTTCGTCTAAACTTTAGAATATAATCCTCTTAAGTAAATCATGGCTTTGGTCATTTCATAGTTTAAACGTCTTAAATTGTTTTAAAACTTTTCTCGGGCTTCAGTTCAGGTCTGGAGTTGACAATCGTCATTCGTCGGTATCAACAAATTGTTCTATAGACTCTCCATCGCAGTCAATAATTGAAGAACCCTAGCGTCAAAATTTGAAGTCATGTAAAAAGGGTTCTATCGAAGAAAGAATATGGTCAGAATAAATTCTTTTCACGACATCGCTGACGTTTTCCACTGGGAAATATCTAAAATGAAAAAAAAAGGAAACATCTATGCTATTCGTAAACCTGTAAAAATACCCCCCCCCCCCAGTCACTAATATCTTTTTTTAAAAAAGATACTTAGATTGGAGTACTGATGCCAATTTTCAAGTCTATAGATAAAACAGTATGGCCAAGAAGTGCCAAAGCACTTAAACGAACGTTTAAAAAACACTCACGATCAGATATAGAAAGACTAGAACCCTTCGCCATTTGTAATGGCTGCGGTTATTCAACAAGATCAGGGGTATGCAAACTGCGGTTTGCTGGCCACATGCGGCTCTTTGACATTTGATACGTGGCTTGTGAAAATATGTTGGCTGAGCTTCTCTCCTCCTTGCAGTTAATATGGAAGGCAAAAAAAGAAAAAAAATCCAGCTTTGAAATTCTCTACCGGATATGGACTGTGACCCCACAGGATTAAAACGTAAGTTTGATGTTCATGAGTAATAAAAAAAAATTAAACTGCATGCATGGATAAATATTATTGCATAGATATATCTTTTTAATATTCATATTACATCTTCGGAATAAGATGTGTACGTTACCATTAGAACGTGTGTATTAAATTCATTGTGGATCGTGTTAGCGATTCATTATATACCCGGAAATTAATTCTGTTCTTCCGCCATATAACATTCTTTATGTAATCTTAACCTCCGTTTTAGCTTTCATTACTTAAATCCTGTTTTTTAGTTTATGTTCTGTTTTTACGCCGATTTGATTTACGCCTACGGACAGTCGTAGTCCTGGAGGTATTAACTCTAGTTTCGTGGCCCCGTAGGCATCAACTTTAGATAATCTGATAACCCTTTTAATCCAGCAAACCCCTATAAAGGACAAAGAAGGAGTCTTGCGTTATCATCATCATCATCATCAGTTTTTTAACGTCCGTCGTTGGACATAGACCTTCCCCAGGATTTGCCACACTTCTCTATCATGAGCGTCGCGGAGCCAGTACTTCCTGAATTTGTCTAGCTCGTCTCTCCATCTAATTTTCTGCCGGCCTCGGTTATGCATGTGATCTCGGGGGATCTATGTCGTGAGTTGTGATGTCCATCGGTTGTCTGCCATTCTCGCAACATGGCCAGCCCACAGCCATTTGAGATTTTTAATGGATTCTATGATAGAGAAATATGGTGGATCCTGTGGGAGGTCTATGTCCAACGTCGGATGTACTGTGCTGTCCTGTGGTCTTTCCATGTGAGGTGTAGCATAATTCTTCATGTGCACGTTGTATGGTTCTCAATATACGGATCTGTCTCTTGGTTAGGTTCCATGTTTCGTAATTGGACTGTTAACGCGTTTTTGTTTATTTCTTACTGCACTTAAACATCTCAAGTTTGTCGCATGTGGGTCTCACATCAGGCACATTTGGCCACCTCTGGACTAGATATATATCTCTTGCACTTGAAGTGCATTAAGCCCGTTATAAATATGCTGGTATATAATTGAATTGGTTCCAGTTTATAATAATGATAGATACATAGATAAATATAATAAACTTCTTGTAAATGTCTTCAACCGTATCAACAAAAACACTCACCTAATCAGGGGAGTATACTTTTCACTGTCTGTCTGTCTCGTCGCGTTAAACCAAACCTATGCATAAATTCAATATTCCCCTACGGTGAATTTGAAATTACAAATCAGCGGTAAGCGGCTCTCTCACCGACTGAGCCAAACTGACGAGTCTTGAACAGCTACAAAAATTATGTAACAAATGTGCAAAGCCTTGTTTCATTCTAATGAAGAAATATATAAGTACTATTATATATATATATATATATATATATATATATATATATATATATATATATATATATATATATATATATATATATATACATATATATATATATATATATGGTGCAGATCAGGTAAGCAGGATAACATAATATAATAATATATTGATAATATAAAGCAACTTCTATTATGTAATGGATTTATTTCATAGAGTGCTCGATACACACAACTTTTCACTATTGAAGTCAAGTTAGTAGTAAGAGTAGAGCTGAAAATAATGATGAGGCCCAGAGAGGGTATTAACATGAGGTAGTTTGTGTTGCGAATCCACACACAAATATTATATATATATATATATATATATATATATATATATATATATATATATATATATATATATATATATATATATATATATAATATAATATAAAAGTTGCAGTTATCATCTTCAGTCGGAATGGGGTTTGGCCCTGCAGCAGCTGGGCTAGCAGATTCTTCTTTATGAATGAAAAAATTGAGAAGAAAAAACTTCGCCAACCTGGTCAATAACTGAACAACCCTGTCGTCAAAATTTGTAAAAAAATTCGATCGAAGAATAGATATGGTCAGAATAAATTCTGTTCATGACATCATTCATTTCATATGGAAAATATCTAAAACAGAGTTAAAAAAAACATCTAGAAACATCTAGATTTTCGAGAATCTAGATATTGATAAAAGACTTTTTTTAAAGACGTTGAAATAAGGCCCTAAATGGATAAAAAAAGTTTTTCTTCAAAAATAAGAATAAAAACATTTTTAGAAGGGGTTGGAATAGAAGCATGAATGGAGTTTGAACCTGCAGCAACCGGGCCTGTCACACGATCATCATCAACATCAGTAATTTATCGTCCGTCGTTGGACATAGACCTTCCCCAGGATCCTCCACATTTCTCTATCGTGGGCGTCGCAGAGCCAGTATTTTCTGAATTTGTCTAGTTTATCTCTCAATCTTGTATTCCGTCGGCTTTGGTTTCGCATGTGATCTCTGGGGATCCATGTTGTGAGTCGTGATGTCCATCGGTTGTCTGTCATTCTTACAACATAGCCTACCAATGGCCATTCAAGTTTCCTAATAGATTCTATGATGTCTCGGACTCCCGTTTCCTTCCTTATATACTGTGCTGTCTTGTGATCTCTCTATGTGAGGTTGAACAGGATTCTCTTATATGTGCGTTGCATGTTTCTCAGTTTGCAGGTCTGTGTCTTGGTTAAGTTCCATGTTTCAGCTCCATAAGTGACTATTGGGAGGATGCATTGGTTGTATACTTTTCTTTTTAGGATTTTTTGGGGAAAAAAACAACTTTTTTTTATGTTAAGTGTAAAAAATCTTGATCAATTATTTAGGGAAGCATGAAATTTTTATTCATCCGATAATCGTACATTAGAAGTAAAAAGAGCAAATCTAGCCCCCACTCCATAGAAACCACGCCCAACTGTTTAACGTTTAATTTCGCTTACCGAAAACCTGCCCGACGGCCAGGATTTTTATTTAGATGTCTAGTTCGCGGAATTCAAACAGTGTTCCGTGAAACTCCAGGGATCTGCGTAACCTTACCAGGGGTTTCTCCGAAACAAGGTGGCTCATACATACGACACTCCCATCAGTAACTGTATTAAAATAATACCAACTCTAATCAAGGGTGATAATTAACTAACAGCGTTAACCTTAAACGCCCAGTCGTTCAGGGAAGTTGATGGCAGTTTAGTATTTCTCTTAGAGGAAGAGCAAGATCACTGAATTGTAATTGATAGCTTGTAAGCATTTAGCGAGGGGCCCCTGAAATTGCGGAGCCCGTAAGGTATGCTACTTTTGATTCATAGTTAATCCAGCACTGATTGTTTCTAAGATCTCAATTACTTCTCTCTACGCCTGAGTTTTGGGGGGCTTTTCAAACGTTACACCTTTTTTTTTTCTTTCGTTTTATTTTTTCTGCATATTGGATTGTTTTCGAAACTTGTGTAAATGAGTGTGTTCACTGAGTCAGCTACAGTCAGACGATCACTGAATTCTTGTATTCCTCGGCAATGTTTTATTTTTATTTCTCTACACACAAAATCTGTCTGTAGCCTTCTTCGTTCTGTATTCTCAACAACTGGTACAGGAGATGGGAATTATATAAAGCTATTCATTTATCTAACCAATGGATGAGAAGAAAACCAGGATTTTAGCGAAGTACGTTTACTAACTTCTCTCACCGTCTTCTACTGCTATAACTTGAGTAGCTCTTAGCTCTTCTCGGGGATGCTAAATCAGCTATTTTTCGGCTAGATCTAGCCAATTTCCTACCTATCCAGCCGATAAATATCTGCTATAGCAGATAGACGAAAATCTGTTCAGTTAAAAAAAAAGCAGCCGATTTAATTCTTTTTTTTTTTTATAGCTAACAAAAATATATATATTTATTTAATATTTTTAGCCATGAATGTAGCTGAAAATGGGAAAATGTAGCCGATTTCAGCCATTTCTGAAGGTCAAAGCTAATCAAACTACATAAGAGGATTTTTTTTCATAATTTTCGTTACTTTTTAAAAATCGAATTTCAACTGAACTTTTTGCTTTGAGAATATCTTTGGAGTCAGATACGATTTTTTTTAGAAAATCCACTACAAACCTGATAAGTTTTATATAAGTAAATGAACAATTTTGATCAATTATTTGTTCTGGGGTCTTCGTATAGAGTTTTTTTATTGGATCATTGGGCTTGAATGAATTAAAAACATATTCAGTCATAAAGTTGGCCCAACGTTGTGAACATTCACATAATACTGTTAAGTTATAGCTATACAAACTAATGTAACAAAGTATTAACTGAAAAGCACATCAATTTATAATAAGACCTTGAACAGTACGGTTTTGAACATTTTTCAGAACTGAATTAATCGAGGCACACCTGTATCCAAGATCTAGGATTTATATCATATATTATATATAAAATAACGAACAAAACTTCTGCTTGCATAATGACCAGTTTTCTACAATAGTATTTATGTAGACGATTGAATCATTTTAATGTTCAAATTGACTCTATGTACAAGTGAAGAAAATTTTCATTCAAACTTTCATGTTAAACAATTTTACAAATTATAATAATCTAATGTGAGAAACTACAAGAAACCATTAGTGCCTCATTCTCTCTTGATGTTCTACGCATATCCTTATTTTGCTCAATCGTTATTCCCGGGCTGCTGCTACTACTACTACCACTGATACTGGACGCATCGTTGAACTTACGGTTCTTGTTTTATTGATAGTCAGTCTGAAAACTTCCTTGGCGGATATATTTGTGATTGTAAATCAATTTCATTTATTCGTCACGAATCTCTGCCAAAGAAGTTGGAGGAGATCTATCTATTCACTCGTGCCTGTCTGTCCACACAATATCTCCAAAAGTTTTCAATAAATTTCAATGTAATTTTCTGAAAGGTTAGGTCACAACCTGAAGAAGAATTGATTAAATTTGGGGGTCAGGTCCAGAAATCTTTTTACAGGTACCCCCACTGCATTTTTTGTATATATGAAGTTATTTTCATTCAGTTTTCGGAGACAATGGCGTTGGCAGAGGTATACACTCTCAGAGTGATTTCGAGATGAAAGGTGTGGAACTTTTCGGCCTAAATGACAACGGAAAAAAAAACAAACAAAACACTCCATGTAAATGTAGGTAATTATTTCGTGGGCCTAAAATATTTCTCCACGAAATTTTTTTTCTTTTAATTTTTGTAGCTTTCAATCCATAAGTCCATAGAATCATCCTGAAATTTGTTAAAAAAAAAAATTTTCAAAGGTTTTCCGAGGGGTTTCCATTTACAATATAACTATAATGCTAAATTGGGCAATTACTTTCCACCATTTTACAAAGCTACGGCATATATAAATTATCTTCCCTTTGATCCGATTTTATTTTGTTTAAATTCTCTTATTCTATTTTCATTTTTTAAACATTATGCTGCATGCATCATTTTTCAACATGGGGTCATGTGAAAAGTACGTCCATTCAGTCTCCCGTAAAAAGACGGAAAATAAGTGCCCAGTTTAGTGTTATAGATATATTGTAAATAAAACCCCTGCGTTTAACCTCTGAAAAAATTATTTTGTAAACCAACAAATTTCCAACTGGTTCGAAGGTCTACTGAATTGAAAGCCCCTGCAATTGACAGGAAAATAATTCTCACCTAGAACTACATATCTTGGGCCCGTAAATTAGGGAATCATCTAAATGTATTCACCCGCAACGACGGATATAGTGTTTGAGAAACAGTTTAGAAAATCGGGGAATCACAATATAAATCGAGACGTTGAAAAAAATAGCGGTCAATGGATAAAATGAGTTGGTGACATTTAATAATATCTTTATTAAGAGGAGAAAGACTATAAAAACTTGTTCTCCGGCTGTCGCAGCCCTATATCTACACGACGCCTTCCTCCTCTCATATGTGAGTGATTTGTCTCCGAAGTCGCCTCTGCTATAGACATCAATACATTTTAGTATCGATCCTAGGCGAAAGTATGACAATGGTAGTTACAGCAACAGCCATTCGAACATATTTTTGCTTATGTAACACCTGGTCCCACAAGAATAGAACTATAATAATCACAATAACTACTGTTCCGTGCAACAACCAGTGTGCCGTATTTACTCGAGTACAAGGCGATCTCGAATATAATGCGACTCTCAGTTTTTGCTGCTGAAAATCAGTAATAATTTATCAATCATTTTTTTTTTTACGCGAATATAATGCTAGCCGCCAGTTTTGACACTAGTATTTTATAATAAATATAGAAAAATGTCCCGCATTATACACGAGTAAATACGGCATTCGAGTACAGTGAGATCTCGAACGCAATGTGATCCTCATTTTTTGTTGCTGGGAATCTTTTTTTTTTTTACACTCGAGTGCAATGGTAACCCCCGAATTTTGATCCTGATATTTTATATTGAATATATGAAAAAAAAAATGCCCTGCATTATACACGAGTAAATACGAATACCATGCGATCTCGAATATAATGCGATCCCCCACACACACTTATTGTAAGTAAAAATCAGTAATATATGTAAATATGTATGTTATCATTTTTTCACACTTGAGTATAATGCTCACATCCAAATTCTGACCCTGATTTATATTTGAAATTTCTCGCATTATACACTAGTAAATGCTGTACATCGACTGTCACCCTTGACACGTCGAAGTTTCAATCCATTAACGATAGAAAAAACGATGTAAAGAAAAAAGAAGGTACAACTTTACGAAGGTGGTCCCGATTAGACGCCACGTGACGTCACGCAGATATGCGATTTATCGAAAATTCATATAGCGAAACAGTAACGATACAATTGATGTTTTCACTTCCATTCTTTTTTTCATGAATTCTCTTATTTCTTTTTATTTATACATGCGCCATTTTAATTAACGAGTGTGAGCGTTTGTGACATTATCTCACTCACATCCGCTACATGACGTCAATAGAACTTCGATCGGGACCACCTTCGCTAAGTTGTGCCCTAATTCTTAGACAATAAAGGGAACAAAGTCAAAAAAGGATATTTTCAAGTTAGGGCCAAGATGGGAGGGTCAAATACAGGTATACCTTGATCAGTGCGGCTGATTTCCGTACTGTACAAAACCGTAATGTTCAAGGCATCATGATTTAGTGTGGGATTTTTTCTGCTTTTACTTAATTGCATTAATTTGTACGTTAATTCTATAGCTTGCACAACATCAGAAAACACATCTATCAAAAACCGCACTGTTCAAGGTATTATGATATTTTCCAGTTTATACTTTGTAATATCAAATTGTTTAGCAATCCCTAAATCGTACATTAAGACACGCACTATTCAAAAACGCGCTGATCAAGGTATTCCTGCAGATGTGAGAGAGATTTGCTATCGCTTAATTAGAATTAAATTATACACGTCTAATTATTTCTTATAATTTGTTCGTCTTATGCCTGTCTGATAGTCTCTCTTCTCTATTTCTCTCTATCTATCTCTCTATCTCTATCTCACTCACTCACTCCCTCTCTCATTCACTCTCTCCACTTTTTTTTCACCGACGAATCCTCTTTTTATCTAGGATCTGTAGTATTTTCGTTGTAACGCTTCTAAGTCGTTCGATTAATTTCATTCCTTCTGTTGCAACGCTAACGAAAGTGAAAGAAGTTGCAGAAGACTTAAAGAGAGTGTGAAAGGCAGAGAAAGAGAACAGAGAGCGTGAAAGGGAGAGTCTGTAAGAGAGGGAGCGAGAAAAGGGTGAGAGGAGAAAGAAAGGGGATGAGGAAGAGAGAACTTGAGTCTATAGCAAAATCAGTCAGTCAGTCGGTACCCCCTCATTATTCTTATATCTTTTTTTTCTCTCTCTCTTTTCTTGGAGTTTGCTACGGTAGCGCTGCCTGCTTTCACTTTCACCATTCAAAAGCCTTTCCTCTTTCTCCTTCTCATTCTCCTTCATCTTTTTCTTTTTCTTCTTCTTTTTCTCCTCCCCCGCCCACTCCTTCTTGTTGTGTTTTGGCTGCTACTACAGACTGATGCTGGTCGTAGCTTCTAAATTCAACAACTGATGGAGGCGCCACAGCCTCTGTGTTTAGGGGAAAGGAAAAAGCTTGTTGCTGAGACGGACACAGACATATCCAACGGCTTCTTGTTGCGGGGGAAGAAAAAGAAAGCAAGTTGGTGCCACGAAGAAGAAGAAGAAGAAAAAGAAGAAGCACGGCTATGTCAGACGAAGAAATATACACAGGCAATCGCGTTCTACTATTCCACACCTAACGTCGAGTCAATGATGCTACCTATTAACACAGAGAGATGTTCTTGAAGAAAGCAGAACAACAAGGATTCTACATCTAAAGTGATTTCTTTTTTCCTGGATGTGCTGGTATTCTTTAACTGTACTACTGCTGCAACCATCGTTGTTCTTGTTACTCCCATTTTCATTTTAATTCTTTATGTCGTCAAATTGGCTATTTTACCTTCCGAATCTTCTTGCCATGTCGCGTTGCTGAGAACGGATAAAACTCAAGTACCTTTTTTTTTTGTTCATTGTGGACTACAATGGTCTACCGATGATTAAGAGATGGATGAAGGGAATACTGCCATGAGCGAATCTCCCAGGTCCACAAATGTTTCTATTGCTTTGGTCTCTACAATTAAAGATGAAAATCCTTCGTCCTTTAATTCACAGAAGGATATTAATCCCGAAGTGGCCCCAAGGAATGGGGGTGATTCTGATTCTAGCAATGGGAACAGCACCGGTCTTGGAAATTCAGGTACAGGTGGGGGTGGTCTTGGCACTATTAATGATCCTGCGACCACCCCCGGTAGTACCTGTCATGAAAACAATACAAATGGCCAAAATAATAATGATGGCCAGACTAACGACCAAGACGACAGCAACCAGGCTCGATCCATTGCAAATACAACAGAGACCGTTCATGACGAGGAAGAGGAGTTACCATACCCGGGATTCGTACCCAAATCATTTTACTGCCTTAAGCAAACCAACAAATTACGGTGGATGTGTTTAAAAATCATCACGTGGCCATATCCTTTTAAAATACCTATTTATCTATCTATCAATCAATGATCATCATCGTCATATCTATATTAATGTATTCGTGAAAGCTTGTAGAATTCTTTGATTTCAGCAGTTTTAAAATTATTCTTATTTGGGGGTGAAATATCGTAACATACTTTATAATTATTTTGACTTTCAATTGAATCACAAAATTGAAATTTAAGATCTTTAATTTAAATTCAACAGTTTAATTTACACATTCATCCATGGGTAAAAGACGGGAATAGGTTCGTAAATTTTCTGCGTGAAAAAAATATGAGCATGTGTTGTCATGTTTTAAAATTGTAATTCTTTTCATAATTTCAAATTGAGGGGGGGGATTTATTGGAGGAAGTAACCGGAAGAAGAGGAGATAATTCATCTAAGCTGTACCTCCGTAAAAATGGCGGAAAATAAGTGCCCACTTTAGCATTATAATCACTAAGTAGATAGAACCCCCCTCCTAAAAACATTAAAAATGATTTTTATAAAAATGTTGTAGGTAGTTTCAGGTGTATATGTATTTTAGAGTGTTATGAATATGAATGAATGTGTTGTTAAATGTTTTTAATAATTTACGAACCTATTCTGTTCTTTTACCTATTTTTGAGATAGATGTAAATACTTATTTTTACCTACCTGTAGTAATTAAGGTTAAAATTCTACTCTTTCCAGGGATTCAACTAATGCTTCTTTTTATTTACAATACTTTCCAATCTTTCAATTTTTCGTAAAGCATTTTTTTCGCTATAAAGAATAAAAATCATCCATATTAAAACGTGGTATATTTCCCACCATACCTAAATGGATCATCACCCCTCTCCTCAAATGTCTAGGTAAGTTAATTAATTTTTAACAATTTTTTCTCAAAATTTTTTCCTCGTTCCTTTCTAAATATAAACTGTCGCTATCAGTATAGAAAACTGTCACAAACATTGACGGTTTCTAATGGTTTCAAAGGGTTTTAATGCTTTTTAAATGTTTTTTCTCTTCTTTCAAGCCGTAATTTTGTATCCTTCACAATACACACAAATTATAACTTTCGCTTTTTACAAAGTTTACTTATTTCCATTACGAATCAAAATGCAAATTTTTTCTTTCTTAAAGACAAAAATCGGTATTATTTCAGAATATGTCGCCAATCGAACGAACCATTGGCGAAATCAACGACAGGAGAGCAGAAATGCCAAAATAAGCCTAAATTTATTAGAATGGAAAGCATACGGAAATATTAGATTATTAGTTTGATTATTGAAATTAATATCACAGACACGAACACCAATGGATACATTTATTTATATATATATATATATATATATATATATATATATATATATATATATATATATATATATATATATATATATGTTGTTTATTGTTTTTTGTTTTCCAAAATGCGATGTTGATTTTTCCCTAAAACAAATATGAACAATAACTGCCAAGTAGATGTAAATGAATATTGCGCGAATAAGTTATTTTCCGTCTTGTCTTCTGTACGGTTTACGATAAATTGGTCTCATGCGAAATCCCACCTTACTCCCAAGCACTTCGTTCTACATATCGTCATGCTATGATACAGTTGACACTCCAGTGATTTTTTTTAATGGATTTTTTTCTGCAGTTTTTTTAATGCTGGAATCGAATAGACCCTTTTGATACTGTTTTAGAATAGAAAAAAGATTGTCATTTCGAAGATAGAACTGAATTGTTTAAAACTGTTTGGAAAAAAACATGAATTTTTTGGCAATGTAATCTGGAAAATATCTTTATTACACTGGATTTTTGTGTACATCTTTTGATTAGGATTCCGTTATCTGAGACACGCAGTTCTTGCTGGAGATTTTTTTTCTTTCCATTTTAGGTGCATCCAATCCATTAGACCTTCGAACGATCCGGAAATTTGTTATTTTTTTAAGGGTTAGGTTGGGGTTGGGATCGGGGTTAAGAAAGTAACCGGAAGAAGAGGAGATAATCCATCTAAACCGAACCTTCGTAAAAATGGCGGAAAGTAGGTGCCTACTTTAACGTTATAGTCTCATTGTAAATAGAACCCCCCCTATAAAACGTTATTTTACCCCCCCCCCAATCAACAAATTTCCGGATGGTTCGAAGATCCAATGGATCAAATAAAAAAAATCCTTAAGTAGAACTGCGTGTCTCAAAACAACGAATCTCAACCCATTTTTATGAAGGTAGGGAGGTTTTAATGGATTTTTGTCAAATCCATATTTTAGAATATGCAACAACATCATCTTAGAATGTCAACCCAATTAAATATTATTGAGCAAAAAGACATTTTCTTTTCTTGATTACCGTGTATATTCGTGTATAAGTCGATTTCGTGTATCAGTCGACCCTTGTATTATGGTCACGAAATCATTAATTTATGGTATGCTTTTTTTGAAGCCAATGGTTGCTTCTCGTCACTCCATCTATGTTTGAATTTCAACCTTACTAAATACTCGTGTATAAGTCGACATCCAATTTGGGCCTAAAATGTGTTCTTCAAAACTCGACCCATACACGAGTATGTATGGTATTTATAAAACATATCTTGTCAACATATCTGGACATTGAACGGCCATGAATTTTAAATCGCAGGTGAATTATTTAGAAGAATCTTTAAATGTCAATGAAAAATAATTACCTACATCTGATAAGTGTTTCTACCTTTGAGTCATTTGATAAAAATCGTGCTGAAATTCGGAGGCGTAGCTGAAGGGGGGGCTGTTTTGAAAAAAAGCCCCTACACCCAATGGAGGGGGCCTGAAGGCTTTATGAATAGTAGTTCACTTACTGCATTTCTACTAACATTATACAATAACAAGGATATATTTGTACTGACACGAATTGTATGAATAATTATTCAGTCTTTTGGATTGTTTTTCAACGATTAAGTGACAATGTATGTCTGTCTAGTGCAAATTATCCTTTTTCATCAAATCTCTCTAGATATTGGAGGGGGACCCTCAAGGGGCCCAGCCCCGCTGTGGATCCCAAATCCTTATCTCTAGTTACGTCACTGCAGAAATTGATCAAAATATAACTAATCACCATTTTTTTCACCTTTGATTTCTTATTTTATTTATTTCATCGTTTATTCAAACAGAGAGAACTGGATCAATCCAATTAAATCCAGTTTTTATACTATCAAAACCAATTTGGACGGATGTTTTCTCATTTGTTTTCACAAATTTTATTTGTTTAATTTCATTTATTCTTCCTCCGCGTGGAGGATTTTTTTTTTATTTCTGGATCAACAGTTTACGAGGAATCTGAGATCGTAACTTCTTCAATCTTTGGGGTATTTTAGTCAAGTACACGAAAAATGCGTTGCTTAGGGTGTTAGAGGGCTTTTTAAAAACGGGGAGGGCATCCAAAAGCTTTATAAATAGTAGTTCATTTACCGCATTTCTACTGACTAAATGTTGGAGCGTCCCCTCAAGGAACTAAGTTCTCCGGACCCCCAAACCAAATGCGCCCGTTACCTAGAATCAAAGCTTATAATCCACCTCTACTTGATATACCTACAAATATAAGGGTATTTAGCTGGAGATGGTTAGTTGTGAGTAGGGATGAAATAGGGTTGGGTGCGTACGTGGGGCTATAGCATATACCTACTTCTGAATTAGCAGGATTTTTTCGTGTTCAATTCTTACTATACACATTTCCCCAAACCCAGCCGTACTGTATACCGAGTCCCCCAAACCCAGCTTTACTGTGCGCTCAGTGCCCTAAACCTATTTCCATCGCTGGTTCGTGTGCTTATTTATTTCAACTGTGGATTTCAGACTCACGAACTAACTGACTGATTTTCACATTGGTAGATAAGATTACTTTTGCTCCATCCGTTTAGTTGAAAATCTATCATTGTCTAATCCAGTGGTTCTCTGAGTCCTAGGTGATATCCCCTCCTTGCCATCCTAGGTTCCCCTGATTGACCCCCCCCCAATCAAATCGTCATTTAGTAATTTTTTCAGCATTATACTTCATATTGGTATTCATTGAAACCTTTATTCGTCACCAGGCTAAAATTACTCCTATCAGATCGAAGTCCATCGCCGAGGAGCCAAGTGGCCCCCATTTGAGAATCACTGGTATCTTTATATTGCTAAACTGGGCACTTATTTGTCAATCATTTTTACAGAAGTATGGACGGAAGTACGACCCCAGGCTCAAAAACAGAGCAAGCCCCATGTTTTTTTGTGTTTTTGCTGTTTTTTTTTAATAAAAATAGATAAGAGAATTCATACAAAATAAAATCAGATGAAAGAGAAAATAATTCATATAAGCCAAACTTCCGTAAAAATGGCGGGAGGTGCGTGTCCAGCTTAGCATTATAGTTGCATTGTAAATAAAACCCCGTCGTAA
Source organism: Thysanoteuthis rhombus (assembly GCA_963457665.1). NCBI lineage: Eukaryota > Metazoa > Mollusca > Cephalopoda > Oegopsida > Thysanoteuthidae > Thysanoteuthis > Thysanoteuthis major. The sequence goes on along the minus strand of OY735237.1, from coordinate 38,368,772 downwards.
AACCTTGAAAAAATGTTTTACTAAAAACAAACCAAGTTCCGGGTGGTTCGAAGTTCTAATGGATTGAATACACCTAAAACTGAAAGAAAACTATTTCAGTTCTGCAAAATAGAAAATTACCTACATTTATATAGTGTTGTTTATTTTCATTGTCATTTAGATCGAAAACAATATCTTTCAACTAATAACGTTTTTCACCTAAGCACTCAGAGATCGCATTTTTCTGCAAAGCCCATTGTCTATAATAGCTGAAAGAAAATCAGTTTATATATACCTACGATGCAGAGGATGTTTTTCAGAAACAACCCCCCCAAAGTGTAAACACCTTATTCTCAAGCCATCACTCACCCTTCCACAGAATTTCATTGAAATTTATTGAGAACTTTTGGAGATATTGCATGGAGAATTATAAAAGAACTATTTTACGAACACCAACTAGAAAATTAGCTAATTCATCTCTTTACATTTCAAAGCTACTTCTCTCCCCCATACACACATCTCTGAATTCGATACAGAAGCAGACCTGAAAGGGGCTATATGTGAACGCCCCTAAGCCTCCAAAAGAGGGGACCTCTAAATCATTATAGATAGTAATTTCTTTTATTCTATTGTGTTTTCGTCGTTGTGGTGAGATGGATTTTTCAAATCTTTATTCCATCTTGCATTTTACTAAATTAACTCAGATTTTATAATTCAAAATTCTAAACAGCTTTTATTTTTCTTATAAAATATTTCATTGAATTAATCATATTACCCAAACATTGCGTCTGAATTCTTTCTTACCCAAACTGGATCCTATTTATTATTGAGGATGAACCATGAACTAGAGCTATCTTGACGATCGATATTAATAATAATTTTTCCTAAACCGAATTATTAATTTATTTTTATGGGTCGAAATTAATTAATCAGATTCGAAATGAAATGTAAGATTTAATGTTTGATCTTAATGAACAATTCTGTTCTTGGTTGGTTTTTTTTTTCTAAATTCTTCAAAGACTTCCTGCAGAAAAATAGACTATAATGAATATACGCTCACGTTTTTGTCTTTGAAAAAGAATTTTTATGTGGAAGGATTTTGTTCATTTCTCAGATATAAGTTTGTTGTTATCACGAATTTTTAGGTGAAAACCCCGTTGAAACATTGAGATCGCATAAACGTAGCTGACGGGAGAGGGGGCTATTTGAAGATGCAGCCGGGCCCCGAATGGAGGTGGGCACCCTAAAAGCTCTATTAATAATAATTCACCCACGGCATTTATACTGATACTACAGAACAACAAGGATATATATATATATATATATATATATATATATATATATATATATATATATATATATATATATATATGAATTGCATGAATAATAATTCTAAAGAGTTGTTATTCACCAGTTAAGCGATGGTGCATGTCAACATATTGCAAATTTTAATTTTTCATCAAATTACACTGAACGTCGAAAGGGGGCTCTCAAGAAGCCGCCGGTCCCATTATTTCTAGCTACGCCACTGACCCCGCCCAAAAGACTAGACACAGTATATATTTTTTATTTTTGTCTTTAAAAAAATCTGGTATTAGAGGATCTTCATCATTCTCTGGGAATAGGTTTGTTTTTGTTACGAATGCCTCGGTGAAAACCCCATTAAAACATTGTGTAAATGTCGTTTCTTTGCTAACTCATAAGCGTAGCTGAAGGGGGCTTATATGAAAATGCCCCCCAGTCCTCTTAATGGAGGGGGCCCCTTAGAGCTAAATGAATAGTAGTTCACCTATTGCATTTCTATAGAAAGTTCCACTAGCTGATGAAGGGGTTCCTCAACGCCCAGGCCACCAAATCCCTTCCCCCCCCCAATCTCTAGCTATGCTTTTGATCACATTATCCATTGTAGACAAATCGTCGTCGTTTGCATGGACAACGTTGACAAAAATGAGAGAGGGGGGGGGAGTATGACACAAATACACCAAGCCATGAAATGATCGATAATCTGTTGTTGATGTGCTTTTTCTCAGAAATCATTCAATTCAGCTGCTGCCCGGGGGCGGGGGGCTTCCTTTTTCAAACCTTTACTGCTGGTCGTTAAATGACCGGGGAGGAAAAGGGTTAACAGAGCCGCAGACTGCGATAGAAGCACAAACATTAGTGGTAGAGATTAGGGAGGGTTATGCGATGGATACAGCGTATACCTACTTCTCAGATTCCAGTTTTTGTGTGTGTGTGTGTGTGTTCAATGCATAGGCGTGTGGGGACGCTTTCTCTAAGAGGAGCTTTTAAAAAGCATGATTTGTCCGAATTGGGAGGGAGGGGCCTTGTCCCCTGGTCCGTACGCTTATAGTTCAATGTTTATTAATGGAGATATTTATTATTAACTCTCCTCTGTCAACTTCCTATCAATAAAAAATACTTGTTTATATATTGTAATTATGCAGGCATATTTTATTCAGTTCTCATAACACAGGAGATAGATTGATTTATAAGTCGTACGGTCTTAAATTCGCTCCGAGATTGGCTATCGTTAAATAAATATCCTCGGGGACTCACAATACCATGAAACCCCGAATTGCACGGGTCCATTTGGCTCAATCCCCGATGGATCCTACTGTGATCTGGGAGCATAAATCCCAGATTCAGTCTTACTGTATACCTAGTTACCTCAAACTCATCTTCATCACACACGCACGAGCAACCCCCGACATATTCACACATACTCACGCTTACGAAGAGTTCTGTGCGTGCAGCACTAATTAAATTCGCAGTAAGAAAAAGGCGAGGCGGAAGGCCCAGTGATGCCAATTTAGATGTTTTTCATCTAGATATAGATTTTTGATAGCGTTTCGATGTCAGAAATTGTTATTTTGGTGTTGGATGTAAATTTAGATGTTTTCAACTGAAGTTTGGATCTTTTGGGGAGGGTAGCAATAAAATAATGCTTTTAATATAATAAGTAATGTTGATGATTTAAGTCGTGTTTATTTGCTCGGTTATTTTTTAGGTATATCTGGAGTTTCTGGATGTTTTTTTAGATGTTCTTCATTCAGTTCTAGATGTAAACTTGGAAATGAATTTGCCATCACTCTCAAGGATCAACAGACATCAGAATGATCATAACGATGATGATGATGGACACGCACTTACAAAAAACAGTTAAAAAACTGTAGGGAGCGGCCAAGTAGTTGGTGCTGATGATGATGTATATCTTACGCAGAATCGGCGAAAATGCTTAATTGGCGAAATTTTAACTTTTTCTCGGAAAATATATATAAACGTACTTTTAATTTGATCAAACGTTCATTTAATCAAAACAAGGATATGAAACAACTATTTTTACAACAAAAGCTTATTGAACCGAAACAATATAGATATAAAGCTACTATTTTTTTTTGTAATCAAACATTTATGTAATCAAAGTGAAATGAAACATTTTTTACAAAAAATGACTATATACGTAGTTTTGACTTTTTTTACAAAAAATAAATAAATACGCAGTTTTAATTTGTTTCAAAAGTTCATTTAATCAAAACAATCGTTAAGAAGAATATTTTTTATGACCAAAAGTTTATGTAATCATTGAGAAATTGAACTTTATCAAGTAAATTTCGCCAATTAGGCAATTTCGCCTATTCGGCGTATTCAACTAAAATTTCTACTTAGTATTTGGAAAAAAGCTTTAGTCGAGCACCAATGATGATGACTGATGATGGTGATGATGATGGTGGTGGTGGTGGAGATGATGATGATGATAATGATGATGATGATGATGATGATGATGATGATGATGATCATCATCATCATCATCATCATCATCATCATCATCATCATCATCATCACTTAAGAGAACATGAAAAATAATAGTTCAGTACCTTCCTAATTGATGTCGGGTTTACGTCCCTAAAAACTACGACTTGGGCTAAAACAACGTTATTTATTGCAGTGTAGGAATTCAGGGACTAACTTATGTCCAGCTACGAAAATCACTTAATTCGTAATTCCAGCTATAATGTTTTATATTATCGTGTATATATATATATATATATATATATATATATATATATATTCATATACTTATACATATGTATATATATATATATATATATATTCATATACTTATACATATGTATATATATACATATATATATATACATACATACATATATATATATATATATATACATACATATATTTATGTATATGTATATACATATATATATGTATGTGTGTATATATATATGTATGTATGTGAGTGTGTGTGTATATATATATATATATATATATATATATATATATATGTTTTTTTTTTCTCAACGGTATGATAACAAAACGGCGTTAACTAAGGAGTTCCTGGATACCTGAAACTTAATCCCCTATTGGTAGTTTTGGACATAATCGTGGAAAACACTGACATTTTTTTAGAAAATGTAAAATGCAAAACAGTGGCGTAATTCGGGAGCCAGGCGGTCTAGGCCCCTTGAGGGGGTCCTCTAACATTTTGAGAGATTAGATAAGAATGAAAATTTGCAATGAATAGACATACTTAATTGGTGAAAACAACCCCAAAGGCTGAATCTATGCAATTCATATATGAAGTAATATATCCTTGTTACTGTACAATGTCAGTAGAAAAGCAATCGGTGAGCTATAATTTATAAAGCTTTTGGGATGGGGGCTCTCCATTAAGAGACCCGAGGGCATTTTCAAATAGATTCCATCTTTCTCCCTAAGCTACACCTCTGATACAACTTTTTGCAGTAAAATTCCTAGACAGTAAATATTATATTACAGCATTAATAATTTGTTATGCTTTCAATTCACAATACCTCACTTCCCTCAGTAAATTAGCTAATTTTGAGAAAAATATTTCTCAGGTTTTTATTTACGATGTAACTGTAATTCCAAACTGAACACGTATCTTCCGTCATTTTCACAGAAAAAAGGCTTTGCTCGATGTGATTCGTAAACTTCCACTTTTTTTTTTTTGCCTTACTTCGTAATAATGGCTGACCACATACTTCGAGGCCGTACTTCCGTGAAAATGACGGAAAAGACGTGCCAGTTTAGCATTATAGTTGCAATGTAAATACCAGAACACCCTCGTAAAACCTTCGAGAATTTTTCCCCCAAACTGACAAATATACGGAGGTGCCTAAGGTTGTATGGATTATTGAAAACAAGAAAATTACAAAACAATTTTTTGCTATTATTTATCGAATATTCGACTTGAATCAAATCTTTAATTGTTCCTATTTTCTCTCATAACTAAGAGCCTCTAGATGTCTCCAGTCGCAGTTGAAAGTTTCAAGTAAAGCATCTTGGCAATATTAGACCTAAAAAGAGAATTCTCCGTTTCTACGTGAAGTCTTTTAGCTTATTTGTTTTTGAGTCTCTACAGGTGATCGTAACTTCATTCAGAGTTGCAAATTTAGATCTTTTCCATCTAAATCTAGATGCTTATGTTAGCATCTAGATGTCAGAAATCGCTATTTAGATATTTTTTGATAAAGTAATTAATATTTTTTCGATTCATATCAATGAAATAAGTAATATTTTTGATAAAATATAGAATATTTTAATAAAGTAGGTATTGGCGATGGAAGTTACATTTAATTTATTGATAATATGCAATATATTTCGAAGATATTAAAAATATATCTGGAGAATCTAGATATTTTTAGATTTTAGATGTTTGGCAATTCTAGATATTTGGCAATCTTTTTCTTTTCTCTCTAACTTCATGCAAAAAACAGTCATCATCTGTAGAACAGTTGAAATTCGGTTAATAATATCCAGATTTTGATATTTATTTTTGGAAATAAATGAACTGTTGTAACCCATTGGATTGATTTCATTATGTTTTACTTTCATCTTGTTTTGAGAGGCGCCAGTGGAAGCTCTAAAAGAGGCTTTGTCCGTCCCATGTTGTTTCTCAGCTGTTTCAAGTCAGATTTACTTGAATATTGATAGAACTGTGTTTCTTGATAAGATGCTTCTTACCTAAACTTATCCTCTGTTCAGGGTCACGAAATCTGGCAATAATGGTATTTAAATCTGTATGTTTTAGAATCGATTTTCTCAGCTGTTTCAAGTCAGATGCACTTGTACCTTGGCAGAGAGATGCCCCTTAATAAGATGCTTCTTACCTAAAAAATAAATTCTGCCACTCAGGGCCAGATGATCTGACAATAATGGCGCTTAAACTTTATGTTTTAATATCGATTTTCTCACCTGTTTTGTGTTAGATTCCATTGAAACTTGATAGAAAGGTGTTCTTTGATGAGAGGCTCCTTAACTGAAAATTATTTTCCACTCAAGATTACGCGATCTGGAAAATAATGGTTTTTAAACTTTGTAGTGGACGCCTCCTTGATATTTGGCTTTTTGTTTCGTATTTCCATGATTTGCTAATTAAATTAGAAATGAAATGTAAGATTTAATGTCTTTGGTCCTACTGAATAATTCAGTGTTTTTCTGGGGGGGGGTATCCTTGAAGACCCCCACAAAAAAGACTTGATATACGCTTTCTTTTTTATCTTTCAAAATGTTTGGTATAAAAAGATCTCCTTTCTCCGAGAATCGTTTCGTTGTTGCTGTGAATGTTTAGGTGAAAACCTCTTTGAAACGTTCAGAAGTGGAGAGAAGACTATTTGAGGGGAGGGGCAGTGGTTTGGCTTCAACATTTAGAGAGATCTGATGAAAAAAAAAAAAAGGAAATAATTTCAACGAATAGAAATACACCATCACTGGAGAACAACACCAAATGTCGACTTATTATTTATACAATAAATTGGAGATCCGGGTGACGTTTTCAAATTAGCTTACCCTCCTCAAGCTAGGCTTCTGTCCCTATCCAATGTAGACTAAACACACGCTTTATTTTTGTCTTTGAAAAAATGTTTGGTATTAAAGTATCTTCTTCTTTCTTTAGGAATAGGTCTGTGGTAGTTGCGAATTTTTTGGTTAAAACTCCGTTAAAAAATGATGATTGTAATCTCTTAGAACGTCTCTGGAAAGGATCTCCTTTGCCAGGAATAAGTCTGTTGTTGTTGCTAGTGTTTAGGTGAAAACATAATTAAATCATTTTGATTGCAATCTCTTGAAACGCCTCCGTAAAGGATCTTCTTCCTTCGTTAGAGATAGGTGTGCTGTTACGAATTACGATGAAGAAGTCTAAGTTAATTCGGTGTATCCAACTTCTTATTTCACGCATATATAAATTCCTTTCTGACAAACGCAATTTATTAAGAAATATCATTGACCGAGTTTATATTGTGACATTGATACGAAGAGGTTTCGTTTGATACAGACTAATTTAATTCAAAGGATGTTCATGTAAATCAATCAACAAATTTGTGTTTTATATTTTCTTTGAAACAACGGGGGTCACCAATTGTAGTGGCATTGCGTCCTTTTGAATGTTGCAAGGTTTCCAATTGTGGCTTGGATCATCGGGCTTATTAATTGTGGTATGACCGATATAGTTGTCATTATGTCCTCTTTGGAACGTCGGAGGGTCACCCATTGTGGGCTAATACGTATACGTACATTACCTTCTTAGGTTCATAAGATTGTGAGTGTACATTGTAATAGTTGCAACATTTTTAAGATACACTTCGAAAGGAATCTTGTGGAGCCTATATTTGCACTATATTGTTCAACTTAGTCTGAGATTTGCCTACATGAGCTCCTCTAGTTGATTGAAGTTTAAATTAAATCAACTCAATAACTAGTATCAAACAGGTTTGAACGTGTGTACGAAAATTAACTTCCAGGTCTTTTTAAGCATCGTTGCCAATGTGTTTTTCTGAGTATTTCGAATATCGTCAGTAAGCACCTAACAGTCTTTTGAATCGGCTTGTATATCCATGAATTTTGGTTTGACTCTGTCTTTAGATACATTGTTTTTTGTTGTTACCTTCTATAAATTGAATTGTTTTCTTGTTCTGTCCAAAACTGTGTAGGGCCTTGATATTTTGGTTTAAAGTGATTTCTCTGCTGTGTCGTCCTTAACAAAAACGTATTCCCATTCTATTAAACCTTTTGGCAGATATGTTGTTTTTTGGAAAAAAAACGCATTGGTATGAATTGTATTTTTGACGTTTTGTCTTCCAGATCTTTGATAAAGTAAGATAATAGTTGAAAGCCATCATTTTCCTAAAAAAAACTGTCCTGGCAAAATTATTTCCTAGCCCCAAACCGGCATACAGCCAATTTTCACTGTGTTTCGTAGAGATAGAAGTACAAACGATTTTCCAATCTAATTTTCCGTATCGTTTCAACGTTTAAACTGTTTTCAGTTGACGGTGTAATCGTACTATTGGGCCGTTCGAACGTGGGTGATAAACAGTTGTCGATATGTGATTGGTACTGAATAAATTACTGAATTTATGAAAAAGATCTGGATTGAACTAGGAACCTCGGTCAGTCAAAGCAACGCTTGGTACTCCATAAACTGAAGTCTGTTGATATAGCCTTAGCCACCGTTTCAGTAGATATATCTCTAAGTGGTATTGCATCCGAGCAACGTGCGAATATGTCAACGACAATCAACGCATAGGTAGATCCCTGACAGGTAGGCAACGGGATATGTGGATATATAGATTTACAAACGTCGATCTACAGGTGTGCAAATATGGCGTCTGGAATGCTTAAGGTACCCATAAGTGTTTTTTTTACACAATTGGCAGTCCACACAGCTGAGAGTACAATTTCGAATACCAGTTGTCATATTGGGCTAAATAAAACATTCTTCAATTAATTTTAAAGTAGATCATTTACTCGGGTGATATAATCCATGCAAATGTTCAAATAATCGCTTTCTAGGTCGATTATATGGCCGAGGGCGGTTTCAAGTGATATTGGCCGTACCATGTTTGATAACATGTTTTCATAAAAAAATCTTTCCATCAAAAATACTGCATACTAAAGAACGTTATCACGTTATTAACTCCCCAGGCACAGAAAGAAATGAGACGAAATCCGCAGATTCCCGTTACATTTTTTTCCGCTGGACTACTGGCATGGAAGATACAGGTTATATCGCAGAATATTTACTTATCAGAAAATGGAACCGCCATTTTTTTAAATTTAGAGATTTATTCATCCGGGCGTCTTGTATTGAAGAATCAATTTCTTGCTCTTTGGTTAACAAATCGTCGTCAACAATTTCTGTGATTTCCGAAATGGATAATGTTTCAGCCTCAGAATTTTCTGAGCCTTTAATGTACCTGATATCGGCTGCATATTGTGAAATGTAATCTAAATGTGTTTCTTTAGGCGTACATTCATCCAGTTATCCGATGAATGGTAGTCACTGTCGACTCCGAAATCGCAGCTTTTCAGGATGCGCCTGAAATGCTTAAGAAACTAAATGCTAAAAATTCTCTCGAAAAAACCCTGTGATATTGTTGTGCTTCGGTTAATTTCACAGGAAAAATGCTTTTGGTTCAGTTTTTGTCAAACTCCTTGAATTGACTTTATTGACGCGAATTCGTCAGATATTGGAATTCAAGACTTTTGAATTTAAGATATAAAGAGGGAATACGAAATACTAATGCCACAACGTAGTGTCGTGTCAACTAGTTTACGAGCCCTCGGTTATTTATTCATTTTTGTTGTTGTAAACATTGAATTTCTGTTATGAAAACTACTCTTGTCGCACTCTTACTATATAAGTTGTGAATTTATTTTCGATTGTCATAACAAAGACAATGACGTACTCAAAAACAGATGACGAATTCACTCTCTCAGCTCAGTTCGACTTGTTTTATTATAGGGACTACTTATACAGGAATTGAAATGGGATTCATAGTTTTGGAATAATATTGTATGGAGAAGTGAATTCTTTTTTGTTTACTTTTTAGATTTTAAGAAAGCAAGGGAATTTGACCCTGGAGCAGACAAGCTTGTTTTATTTATAGTTGTGAATAATTTAACCAATTGCCCTCGACGTGACGTCTATTGTTGGAATGATCATAACGTATTCGTTATCTATTTAGTTTCGTAAAAGTTGCTAAGCATTGTAGAAGGCTAACAACGTCTGGTCGCGTAGGGATATCTTCTCCTTTTTTCTTACGTTTTTTGAAAGATCTGTTAGGGGTGACTATATTGTAGAACAATTTGAAATAAACTGTCGATATCAACTGATCAGTCTCAGAAAACGTCAGAGTGATGTTGGCGTTTGTAATTCTTGTACGTCATTAATTTTTCCTGAAAGGTAATATACCCTTCTCGTTGATCACATGTCCTGAGAAATTGACTTCTTTCACTGGGGAAGTGCATTTATCAATTTACTTTTAAAACCCAAGTGTACTAAACGTACGAATACTTGCTGAAAGTGATTAATATGCTGTTTTTATTTTTACTTGCAAATAAACCGTCGATGGTGTAAGCAAATGTGAAAGGTAAGCCTCGAAATACTTCATCGATCAAGCGTTGAAAAGATTGCTCGGCGTTGCGCAATCTGGATGGCATCCTGGTAAATTCATATCGTACGAAGAGTGTTGTCACGGGTGTTTTTTGTGTGTGTGTGTCTCCTTCTACGACTGGTATCTGATGGCATGATTTTACTAGATCCGTGAAAATATTTTGGTACCTTGCAGACCAACTGCAAAGTCCTGCAAATGCAATTTAATGTACAGAAATCTCCAACAGGCCTCCAGGTTTGCTTAGGAACTGAATGTAGACGGTTCGACCATTGACTTTTCGATGGACGCACTATGCCAGTTTGCAGGATTTGATCACACTCTGTTTTCACGATTTTCTATTTCTCTGATCGCAATCGTCTCAGTGAGAAATATATAAGTTGTTCCGTATTCTGAATACGGTGTCTTGCTGAATGGCGTACGAGATCTGTTGACTTTAAAGGTGTAGTTATTTCTGTCTATTTTTCGAGAGGTGCCTTAACACATGTGTCTTCGAGTACGGTTGTGCAAATCCACATAGAATTATAACATGTCATACGGGTTAAAAGGACAGGAAATCTGCACCCATTATCAGGATTTTTACTTGAACTAGAGTAAATAATCTATGCAAATTTTTGGTACAATTCGGGGTCTAATGTAAGACTTTTTTTTTCCGTATGAGTCAATTTTAGAGCCATTTGCAATTTGTAAATTATAAGTCCCAGGTGTCAATTTTTGCTCTGTTCTTGATGGTATGATGCTGATCTCTGCTCCAATTCAACTAGAAATTCGTACCTGCGTACTTTGTCATGGATGTGAAATAAACCTTTTGGGGCATGCCCGGGTACAGAAGTTGTCTTCATTGTCGGTAGGTGGGAGCATTTCCTTCATGCTTCTTCGTTTTTAAGAAATTGCATGGTTCCTTGCTTTCGTGCCGTACTGTTGACGGTACCAACAATATTTGTAGTGTTTTCTTGGGACTACGTCGACCAGCATTCCTTTGACTTTGAAATGTGGACCTATGGTCACAGTTTAGTCTCAAGACTGTCTCTGATTATTCAGGAGGAATTGTATTTGTTCAACTAATCGATCTACTCTTGATTGCAATTGTTGGAGCTCGTTATCCGTATGCTGTGTCATAGCTTTCATAGATTTTACACTTTGTCCCGGCAGCTCGCTTTGGATTGTGTCGGCGATCTCCGCCATCTGTTCAATGCCCGTACCTTCTTTCATAGGCGCCAGAATCTGCGTTATGGTAGGAGGTAGTTTATCCAGCCATAGCCTCGTGAAGATTGTGTCTGATATGACATTATCTCCCAGTAATTGTTTCATGTGGCGTAACACCAGAGAATGTGTCTGTTTTCGATATCTACGTTGTTGAACAAATCTCTGAGCACGTACTTGTTAGATTTTCCCGTACGCTTTAATATGGTTTCCTTTAAGGGCCTTCCTCGGGCATCACAGATAATAAGTCTGTGACCATGCTGGCTGCTTCTGGCTGAGGTTTCCCAGTGACATATGTACATCACGCTCTTGATAGTGTTATTTTCCTCGTAGAAAATATAGTTTGTGTGAGGCAAAACCAAGTATTGATGTCCGTCATGATTATCGCCGACAAGTTCGTTGTTATCGCCTACTGGGTAGGTCTTGTATTGTTGTTAGTTTACATCGTTTGGCGTTTTGACAATTTTACTGATGATCTTCCGTTTGATCTCGTGTTTAGTCGGCAGTTTGTGACAGCTCGTTATTTTTTTTATTCGTGTTGAACAATCGAAGTTATAGATTTGTGTTATCCTCTCTGAAACAACAGGAGTCACCAATTGTGTTGGTATTATATCTTTTTGAATGTTGGAAGACTTTCAAATGTGGCTTTGAACGTCAGGTTCATCAATTGTGGGATGACCCATATAGTTGTTGTTATGTCCTCTTTGAAACATCGGAAGGTCACCAATTGTGGCGTTGATACGTATGAGTTACGTACAAGAATAAACAAATTTGATTCACAGCATGTTCAAGGAAAGTATTTGACAGAGATAATAAATATACACTCTTCATTCAAAAAATAACAAGAATAATTTATCGTTTAGGGTTGATTGTCAAATTATGCTCATGTTCAAAAGAGTCAATGATACATTTGATATTATGTACCGTTACTATTCATATAAATAGATGTGTGAAGTGTGGGCGTGAAATATCTTTAGAGGTATGAAAAAAGTCAGTAATGGATTGAATGGGGGAAGAAGGTTAAACACTATTCATAAAAGTGTGTATATATATATATATATATATATATATATATATATATCAGTGGAGTAAAAATATATCCCCTGAGAAACGCACATGATTGCATACAATTGAGCTGACTGTTGCTAAGTGAATGACTGCACCAAACTGAACTTATGTGAGTAGGCTTCCTTTAATGTTTTTTGTGGGAGGCTCCATTGGAGGCCCATCTCACCTGCTGAAAGGTAGGCCTGTGATTCGTCATTAATTCGTGAATATTCTATTTCTCTCAATTTTTTAATATTTTTCTGTTACATTTTGGAGGAAATTTTGCGGGGCTTATATTTGCACGATTTTTGTTCAATTTAGTTTTAGTGGTCCCAAAATATATATATATTGGTATGTTAATCTATGGGAAATTTTCTGAAAACTTTCAATGTTGCAATGATGGATCAAAGATACTGAGCATGAGGGTGGGGCCAAATGTTTTTTTTAAAAATCGGGTCCAGATGGAAAAATATTTCTATAAATAATCAACTTTTGTTTTTAAAATTAATTTATGATCTTTTTTTATTGATAAAATTTCCATTTCTAGATACTTTTCTGAATTCAACTCGCCATCACAGTCAATAATTGAATAACTGTAGCGTTAAAATTTGAAGACATGTAAAATAAATGACATCGAAAAATAGATATGGTCAGAATAAATTCTACTTATGACATCACCGTCGTTTTCTACTGGAAAACATCAAAAAAAGAGTAAAAAAAAAACAATTAGATTCTGGAGAATCTAGATGTTTAATAAACTAAACACGTTAAAATAAGGCCCCAGAGAGTAAGAAATGCCTTTTCCCTCAAAATTAGAAATATTTATTCTAAAAGGGGTCTAGTACAGTACTGATGCCAATTTTCATGTCCGTGGACAAAGCAGTATGGCCAGGGGCATTGGAACACCCAAACAGACACACGCATTTAAGAAATAAGGAAAAAGATAGAACCCATCGCCACCTTTGGTGGCTACGATGGCTCAATTTTGTTTTGCCAAAGCAGTGGGTGGGGAGTCCAGACCCCCGTGAACCCCCACCCACCCAGAATCCGTGCCTACCTGGGAACATTCAATGTAAAAAAAAACATAAGGATCGGTTCTTCTGAGATAGAAAGTTGTACTTGCGTGTTTTGTAAAAACAAAAAGGGGTGTGGTCCTTTTCAGAGAAAAATAAGTCTTTACTCACCGTAAAGGTAACAACTTGGGGTGCTAAACTAACCTTGGAATGTTTCTGATAAAAAAAAAAAAAGAATTTGTACGCTTGATATTCTTTTTTTTTTTTTTTGTTTTTTTTTCTGATAATCTGACTCAGAGGCACAATGTAGGAACGGTGGTCCCGACTGTAATTTGTGAAGTTTCACACTCACGCCCACTCGATGCTAAAAACAGCGCACAAATAAAATTTAAAAACGGAAATAGGAGAATTAATGAACGAAAAACAGAAGTAAATACATATTGTAAGTGATTTGAATAAATTAGATAGTTGCATTGTTTTTGTGCGCCGTTTTTAACATGAATTGAACGAGGGTGTGAAACTTCACAATCAAGACCATGTCCCCTTCCTTACTTAGAACAACGATAGAAAGAATTATATTGTACTCTTCAGATTCTCCTTTTGGTAATCTTTCCGTAAAAGAATTGTGTTTAGAATCCCGTAAAATTTATGCCATGTTTTAAAAGTACATCCTTTCTTCTGTATCTCCCATTCTAGCTCTATTGTCTCTACTGTACTCAGTTTCACGTACTAATATAACGATTTTTCCTTTGGTACAATACAGAGAAAGCGGTCCCGATTGTAAAATTTCACACCCTCGCACACTCGGTGTTCAAAACGGCGCTCAAAATCAATATAACAATTTGATTTATTCAAAACAACAGCAATGTAATTTACGTGTTTATTTGTTTTTTCTCACAGTAATTCTCTTAATTCTTTTTATTTGCGTGCCGTTTTTAACATCGAGTGAGCGAGAGTGTGAAACTTCACAATTTACAATCGGGATCACCTTATTGTGCCTTTCTTTTTATTTTTTTTGTAAAAATATTTTTGCATTTGCAAGCCAATTGTTATCATTTCAGATGGTTCTTGGTTCAACGTAGTAAAAGTGGTCCCGATTTTAAATTGTCAAGTTCCACACCCTCGCACACTAGATATTGGAAACGACGGACAAATATAAAGAAATAAGATAATTCATGAAAGAAAATACGAGAGTTATCACACATGTTTTATTGTCATTGCTTTGAATAAATTGAATAGTTATATTGTTTCTGTGCGCCGTTTTTAACATCGAGTGTGTGAGGGTGTGAAACTTTACTATCGGGATCACCTTCCCTACATTACAGTTTTTTTTTTAATTTCGGAAAATTCCAAGATCGAAAAATTGTTGGAAAAACATCTAAATTGTGAAGATTGACAAATGTTATGATTTATTTCTATTCCTTTTGCCACGAAATAGTAGGAAGAAGGGAATTATAAATGTGTTGATCGCATGAATCTTGATTAATACTGCTGCAAAATCCTCAACATTACATCGGCCATCTTGCATGGCATTTTCTTCTCTTTCTACCTGTTCCTTCTCGGGCTCCGTTGTTTTTTTTTCTTATCTAGAATAAATTCAGGGAAAAAAACACAACTCTTCCTTTACATTTGGATCTCAATGGATAAATACATTTATAAAGACGAATAGTGCATAGAAAAAAGAGCGCAGAATGTTAGGAGTTATCTTTTCAATCCTTCATTGTAAGAAGGTGTATATATTAATTGATGATCCATAAGTGGCTGAGCATATCCTCTTTCAACAGCTGATGGAGTCATAACTGTGTATTATTTATTTAGCATAACACTGTTTATAGCATCGTCTAATTTTATCCCTAATACAAACCATAAGCTTCATCATGAAGGTTTATCGATATCATATGAATACATCTTTATTGAAAATACGCTACAATATAGGGAAAGTGGTCCCAATCGAACAGTTTCACACCCTCGCTCACTCGATGTTTGAAACGGCGGACAAGTAAAAACAATGAAGAAAATTATGATTTGTTTGAATCAATGAAAGCACTAATTATTCTCCCCTTATTTTCTTTGAAGATTTCTCTCATTTCTTTTCATTTGGGCACCGTTTTTTTAACATCGAGTGAGCGAGGGTGTGAAATTTATTGATCAGGACCATCTTCGCTAAGATGTGCCGGAAATATTTATAACTATTTAGCTGATTCTCAACACTTGAATTATTTTGAGAAGAAAATAATTACTTTGTTTGTCTACTTACCTTCATTCTAATTTCTGTATTTTTTTATATCACATCTTAACTGGGTCCATCACTCTAAGACACCGAATAACTGTAATTACTAATTAAAAAAAAGTAAAAATGAATAAGTTAACTGTTTTGTGCAGATGCGCCAGTGAGGGGGGAGGGGGGCTTTTTTGAAAAAAAAACACTCGGACCCTAATTAGGGGATGGGTGCACTAAAAGCTTCATGAATGTAGCAGTGGTTGTCGGCACTGTATCCAACTGAGGCCCCGTGCAATTTTTTAAAGATTACTTTTTTTAGATTTGTTTACATCATTTTTAGATTTTTGCAAACGGTTTCTAAGATTTTTTCCGGGTTGCTCAGATACATTGCGCCCCCAGGGCTTCGCTCCCTCTGTTGCAGAGTCTGCGGGTCGCATGTGCCGCCTCTGGAATGTATATAAGTTCACCTACTGCATTTCTACAGAAAAGTCACACTAAATGTTGGAGGGGATCCTTGATCTCTAGCTACGCCTCTGAATTGTTATCTGACTTCTCTTCATTAACGAAGAATTTTGCAGTTTATAGTTTTCGTTTCCCTTAATGGATTTCTCAAAATGGATTCTCCTTTCTCTAAGGAGTCGTCGCCCCTCTCCTCGTCAAACTTTTCTACGATCCTATTTTTTATTCTCTGTTGCTCGGATTTAAATTTACTGCAGCATGAAATCACATTCAATCAGCAGCCGACAGACGCATGCCATGATTAGGTTTGCAAAAAGAAGAGATATTGTTTCAAGGATTCAGTCTGCCTGATGAGGTAGAAAACCTGCTTTTTAGCAAAGGGAATAACTCCTCTCTTCTCTACCGTTTTTACAAGGGGTGCCAGATAGTTGGAGTCATTTCTGGCCAGAAATACCTCCGAAAAATGGCCAAATGCAAAAATTATTCTTAAAAGGAATTTATTCATTTTATAATTTATTTTTATTAAGTGAAGTACTGTAAAACGTTATCTTTTTCTGATTAATACTTCTATTTACCTTAATTTTGATTTTCCCTTAATTATTTTTAACGCAACTTTGCAGTGACGGCCCGACCTGAGTAATGAAGTTGTTATCAAAAGCAACTTAAATATCAGAATGAAGGTGAATAGTTGTATTGCAATAAAGCATTGTAATACCGTCGTACACATTACAAATGAGAATTTAGTAAAAATACTATTCCAACTAAATCAAAATGGCCATAAAATTAAATGTGGCCAAAACCAAAGCTATTCCGATTTGTCAAATTTGGCCATAAAATGGCCGAAATAGCCACCCTGTTCTCAGTAAAGGGAACAATTCCTCACTGACGTTCTGACTGCTACGTTCCCTGCTCTTACTACTGCATTATAGAGACGCGAGAGTGGGTAGGGCTATTTGAAAAGCGATCCCCCCGTCCCCCACTGGAGGGCGCCCGATTAAGTTAACCAGTTGGCCTTTGATTTTGAGAGGACCTACGGTTTGGAGGGCTACTCCAGAGGCGTACATCAGATACAATACATTTACCTGAAAAGCTGTATCTCATATGTATTTAGCACTGATTACAAAAATACCTGGTGTGCAGTCTGAAATGTGGGGGGGTTAAATTCCTATATGGCCTGAGCCTATTACCATCTCTGCCTGACCCTGAAATGGGCCTCCTCAGAGCTTTCTAAATACTAGTTCACTTACTGCATTTCTACAGACAAATTACATTAGATGCTGAAGGGGTCCCTCAAGGCACCATATCCCACAAATCTCTAAATATCCCTCAGCTTCTGTTCTTGAATTTGATATATTTCTTCTAGGTCCCTTACCACAAATAAATGTACTCAACGATTTTATTTCCAGCAATTCCTTGATTAATACTCCAGATACCATCTGAAAAAATGTAGCATTAAACAGCACTATACGGGGGTCATTATAAAATGGCATAAATAGACATCAAGTCTGCAGTCATTTTGAAATATTGATGTTGTTGTTGAGCCTTAACAGCATAGAATGGATCAGTGCCGTGTATCTCATCTAGTAGCTTTTTGCCGGAGCTGGTGAAGTAAATGTTGATGAATATCACTAGATGATGAATTTCAGTGCATTTGTAATTGTTTATTCTCATACACACGTGGCACATTAATCAAAATCTTCAGTACAGTTATTTCTAAGGCTATCCATGATACCGTCTTTTATCAATCACCACTACCTACAGCAGACCAGTTTAATCACTGTTGCTGGGTTTTGGTTATTCATGTGTTCTGACATTTATATCTATCTATTTATCCATTTATCTATCTAGCTATCTATTGGATAACCGTAGCCACGAAAGTTGGCAAAAGGTTCTATCCTTTTTCTCTATGTGCTTGTGTTTGTGCATTCAATGCTCCTGGACATATCGTCTTATCTACAGACTTGAAAATTAGAATCAGTACTTCACTAGACCCCTTCTAGCTTTTTAGACTTTTGGGAGGCCTTATTTCGACAGCTTTATTAATAATATCTAGATCCTCTAGAATCTAGACATTTCTAGATATCTTTTAACTCTATTTTAGATGTCTCCCAGTGGAAAATGCCAGTAATGTTTTGAATAGAATCTATTCCGACCATAACCAGACTCTGCCCAGCCCTGACCGTTCGTAGTAAAAATTTGAAATTTTGAACGCGCGACCCCCACAATGATTGGGGAAAATATTTCTTTGGATATTCCCTCCCATAATTGTCTTTTTTTGAGGGGTGTTCAATTTACAGTGAAAGTTCATGCCAAATTGGTCCCTCGGTTTGTGTCAAAAAGGCAAGAAAAGTAACTTATTCATTGATCACCCCCTTTTCCAATTTTTTTAATTGATCACCTAATCGAGTGACTAACCAGACCTGTTTATTTTTTTAGATAATAAATCTATGATTCAAACCATGCTGGTAGTATTTTCATCAAGGTAACTTGATTTTACCATCACCACTGCTTAATTTATAAGTTAAAAAGCTTATTTGGGTGGTGGTTATTCATAATTTCCCTTGGAATGCAAGTCATTATTAATTTTGTAAATTTGACATTACTAAAATTTTTTACGGAAAATATTTGGAAAAGTGTGATATTGCGAATCAGTACTAAAGGAAGTGATTTTGATGGATCTTACTTTTGAAAATACCCAGATTCAGAGAAATCTCCTGTTTTTTCAAAATTTCCTCCTCTTATGATAAAAGCCAGATAAGATGAATTCTGATGATACATGAAAATGGACTTGTTTTATTAGTTTATTGATATTTTCAGGATCAGGTTTTATGGTCAATCTTCATCTCTAGACTTCTATAATCATTTTAGATTTTCGCATGACTTCCAAATGTTTATTGAGGACTTGTAGTTGTATAGAATCTCCTGATTATCCCAATGTTTATCATGTCTGTTCTTGAGAGAATTCACATTTTTGGCAAACACCATTTTATTAGGTAGACTCTTCCATATCCGCACTAGGCGGACATTGAAACTGTTCTTAAATATCCAGCCTGGCTCTTTGTTGGTACATTTTCTGGTTCCCCGTTTCCTGTTCTCTGTATATTTTCTTCCCACTCCTTCACGAAGCTAGCAATCCTCTTGTCATCATTTCTGTTCATGATCTTCTAAACTTCTATCATTTCTCCTCTCACACTCAATTTAAATAAGGCATGCAATATAATATGATATGATATATTATAATGTAATATAATATCAGATATGTGATGGGTTTATTTCATGAAGTGCTCAATACATTCAATATTAAACATTAAGTTGAGTTAGAGTTGAGCTTAAAATATATATATACATATAAATATATATATATATATATATATATTCATACATATATATATACATATATATATATGTATATATATGTATATATACATATATATATATATATGTATATATATATATATATATATATATATATATATATATATATATATATACATGTATATACATATACATATCGCTTAAATTCAGCCTTGCTGGCCACCCAGTTCCATAGTCCAGAGGTAGAATATCGGCCTCCGTATACGATGTGAGGATTTCAATTCTGCCTCGCGGAACTGGATGGGTTAAAGTCTATAGCCACACTGAAGAGATGTAATACATCAAAACAGCTGTCAGTAGATGACACAATAATACATACATATATATATATATATATGTATATATATTCCAGACCTGCCAAAGTTTCGAAATTCTCAGGAGGTTCATCAATAATTCTGTGGCCTAGTGATGAAAAAAGTATATTTTCACACAACAAATTTAGAAAGACTGTGGTTCCAAAACAGTGCATGAACCATTCAAAAAACAAATGTTACTAATTAGATTAGAAGTCAAATTTGCAGTCTATAAGGTTTTAATAAGATTATGTTTCAATTTTGAATGAAAAATATATAATCTGTGTATACATCGCACTCCTTTCTTTGATCTGATGGGTATCTCTGAAATGTTTGCTGCATTTAGGAGAAAGTGAATTTTAACCTAAGCAGGAAATATTATTCACCCTCAGATGTACGCTAGTCATGAATGATTGAATGTAGAAAAATACTGTTACTATGGAAACGACATAAATAGTCAGAGAGTAGGGTAGGGAGAAGTCAACATGTTAGTTCTGTGGTTTCTGCAAAACTTTGAAAACTCAAGAACCCCTTCTATAAGGGGAATATTCTGGCAGACGCCTATTTTTAGCATTTAGTTTTTAGACTAACCAATGAACTATAACAATAAACAATTTTTAACCTTTAAAGATAATATCTATTCTAAATGGATTACATTTATTTAAATTCTAATATATCGTACAGGTATGTGTGCAATAATAATGTTTTTTGATAGCTATGCTATGGATGTTGTTGTTTCTCTGCCATGAGATTCCCATCATCAGCTATAGAGGGAACACTGCTGTGACCCCCTGAGAATTATCTATAGCATCCCCAGGGGTCCACAAATAGTTGGTACATGGGAAATCATGGTGAACATATTTATTTTTGAAGTAATTTATTGTGTTTTAGAATCACCTTCTTAATTTATTTTTCAATATATTTTCACTCTTCAACAATGGTCTCAATTTAGTGGTGAATATTGATCACACTGTATTGTCTAAAACTTTTAAAAGTGTATGTGTATGTGTATGTGTGTGAGAGCGTATCTGGATGCTCTGGTTACATTTTGTAAATTTGCATGAGTAGATCACTAGACATTATCTCAAGAGGTTTCTTTTGTTTTTTCTCAAAAAAGGGTTTTTTGGGGTCTCTATAGATTACTTTGGACCAATAATGCTCAAATCTTATGCTTGTATTTTTTAGATAATTTTAGATAAAAGATCTAGATGATTTTGGATAAAAAGTCTATTTTTTAAGAATGTTTTAGATAATTTTTTAGATAACAAGATCTGCTATATGCACAGGCTACAGGGATTCATTTATGCAAGGTATGGATATATTGATAAATTTGAGAAGAGTTATCAACATTGTTTCAGACAAGTTGATCTCTTCTTCTTATCTCCAATGTTGTAACAACATTTTGGACGATTCATTTCTAAAAAAGTTGGTAAATTGGTATCACAGATCGAACATTATACAACGTGAATTTCAGATCAAAATTCAGGTTATAATTGTGTCCAGCTACAGCTGAAAAGTTCACATACAACTCAATAATTTTCGATTTACATTTTGAAATACTTTTATGAAATAAAATAAATAGTTTGGACTGATGAAGTAGGCAATTCAAATATGACTCATAATTTTCATTTGGTGAATTTGTCCCTGGTTATTTTTAAAAGGTTTTAGAGCAAGAAATTCAAATCAAAGCAAAATTCATGTGATAAAATTTAGCAGTTAGCAGTTATTTACTGCTTTCATTTTTGTTTTTAAGAGCATTTTTTCTTTTATAGCAGTTTGAAATCATTTTAATGAGAATTCATTCGATACAGTCACTAGTTTATGAAATATGATCGAATTATCAATGAGAAAAATGACACTTTGAAATTAGTGTGAAGCTGACTGTATTAGAATGAAATTAACCCATCACCCTCGGCAGGTGTCGAAGAGAAATAGTTTTCTATTGCAAGTTCTCCATTGGAAAGTAAAAGCCCTGACTCACAGATAGGACTGTGTTGCCCTCAATCACAATAAAATGGAAATTCTGTTTAGTTCCCCATAGAATAACAATGCTGCTAATTCACATCATTCGCAGTTAATGGATTGAAGTTCTTGTATATCCATCACAGACAAAATATATAGAAGGAGTTGAAATGCAAGGTACAATCTAGAAAACCAGCAAATGATGTGGACAGGGTATAATGGGTAGCTTGTTCTAACAATATGATGGCTCTAATACAGGGAAGAGTAATGCTACAATGTCTTCAAAGGTTTGCTCAGTTTATTAAGGAAACAAGCCTGAAAGTCAGACCAAAGATGCACTTATTCTGAAGAGTGAAGATCCAGCAACGACAGTGTTGCCAACTTTATTTTCAAGTTTACATCCAAAATTTGGTGAAAAAGCATTCAAAGACACCTGCATATCAAAGCTGGTGTATTTTTTGTAAAAGCAATTGACAGTCAATCAGCTGATACAAGCTATCAATGAAACTGGCCCTAAGCCAGTTAAAATACAAGATTTTAAATTATCACTTATTAGCCAATATAACCTGTCAATGAAACTGGCCCTAAGTCAGTTAAAATACAAGATTTTAAATGTTACTCAAGAGCCAACACAATCTATCAATTAAATTGGCTCCAAGCCAGTAAAAATAAAAGATTTCAAAATGTCAGTTAAGCAACATCAGATACTAGCATTTCTTTCACAGAAGGAGTGGGAGGGAGTGCTTCATGGAAATAGTGTGAGGCATTAGCTATGTCAATTTGTCAATCAGTCAGTCAGTCAGTTGGCGACAGCTATCACAGCACTAGGTACACACATCTGAAAATAAAAGTCGAATTCTTTTATTTTCAACACTAACTTTCTTGAATAACATATCTACCTTGTTATTCCATTATCTTCGGGTTTCTTTTAGACATTTTCATAATTCCATCCTCCAATAAAGGGAATAGAAATTTTCTCCTCAAGAGATTTATGTAAAGACTGGAATAAATGGTAATTCAGGGTACAAAATCGATGAATACAGCTTATGGGTGAAAACTTCCCAGTTAAGCTGGAACAATTTTTGCCTGTTACTCAAAAGGTAAATCGTTATCCTGTCTGAATTTTACAGCCTTTCTGTTAACTAATTCTGGACAGTTTTCGTCAACAGCCGACTTCAATTGATCTAATTGAGAGCAGTACTTGTTCTAATCGATCATTTGGTTCTCCGGAAGGATCTCATAATAGATGAATCCCTTCCAATCTCACCACGTACACAGCATCACTTTCTTTGGAAGGAGATCAACTTCTGGTATGGTTAGTGATAATTGATTTTGTTTGCCCTACGATCTCTTGCATTCTTTATTGTTGTAAAATATCTATTTTTCATCTCTTGCACAATTAATTATGGTCGCTAAGAAATTAACATTATGCAAATTAACCTTGTCTGCCATGTTGCTTTGTACCAAATTTGTCAGTTGTGCACACACACGAACACAGTAGAAATAGGAGGAAAGAAACATCGAAGTATATATCGAAGTATATATATATGATTATGAATTGCGTTTTGTTAAATAGAAACTCATGTGGAATGATCTCCTGTCATTATACTGTTAATGTATCATTTGCCCTGGACATCATAAATAGAATAAACAATTATCGGTGGCAGGTTCGATTTCTGCAGCAGACCCATTTTCTTTATTTGTTTATTCTATTTACATTGTCTGGGTGAATGATACATTAACCAAGTAATGACAGGAGATGATTCCAAATAAGTTTCTATATAATACAACGCAATTCATAATCATTCAGTTAGATCATATATACCCATTTCTCAAAACATATATATATATATATATATATATATATATATATACATATATATATTAGTATGTGTGTACATATATATATATATATGTATATATTCCATTATGAGTGGAATGATTTTCCAACTGTATAATTTCACAATTTGGAAAAAAAGATTGAATTATTTTCATGTATTGTAATCTATTATGCATTTCACTTTTGGCAACATTGTCAGATTGGATTTAAATGATTTTTTTCAAATATATGATGTCCATCGTCATTATGGGGACCACGTGATAATATTGCCTTCCGACAACGTTATTTGATGTTCACTCATGAATACTTTGGTTTTTATTACTTAAAATTCTGGCTTGCATCCATCTTATTATCTATTTTCAATGATGTTTTATCATCTTTTAATATTGTTTTTACTATATCTAAGATCTATGCCCAGGGATCACACAGAGGTTTATCAGGGATGAGCGAAGTGAACCTCTACGGCTTCAGGCCAATCTCAGGATCATTTTGAGCACATAACTTTTACCGAAATTGAGAAGTCGGTATATGTCCAAATCTGTTCACATCATTTCCCAACATTTCCATGATTGGTTAGCGCTGGTTCTTTTGACTTGCTCCACAATTTTGCATTCCACGTTGATATAAAGAATCCACTTTTCATCACCTGCAACAATTTGTTTAAAAAACAGAACTTCTACAAGTTTTTTTTTTTTCACTTAATTTACATGGAAGTGACTAACATGATAAAGCTGGTGCAAGTGATTTTCAACACTTGATTCGGATATTTTTAGCGTGTTGGCTATCTCTCACATCGTATAATGTTGATTATTCTCAAGTAATGTCTTTGTTTGATCATTTCAAACTCCAGCCCGTCTACCCAAACTGCGGCATATCATTGAGCCAGATATATCTAACATGGAAACTTATGAACCCCCCCTTGACGCATTCGATCAGTCACCTCACCCTTTCTATGAACACAACAGGTCTGATTAGTCACTCAATAGAAACCATCTGGTGATCAATGTATTTTGGCAGCATGCCATGTTTTGATCAATTAAAAAGTTGGAAAAGGGATGATCAATGAATAAGTTACTTCGATTGTATTTTGTTGGACAGTGATTACTAAAAGAGTCTGAATTTCAAATAAAAACAAGCATGAATTCTACTGGACACAAACTAGCTGATCAAATTATCATAAACTTACATTGCACATTGAACTGCCCACTAAAAACCTTTTTGGGGATGGAATTTTAAAAAAACAAAAAAACTTTTTTCCTAGACATAATAAGGAATAAACACTTGAATTTTCAGCCCTCTAGCTCCAGCCTGTATAATACATACATACATGCAAAGCTAGCCAACCAGACCAGTACAAAAAATAAAGAAACCCATATAGACTAAGTTTCTTATAAGCAGTAAATGTCGCTTATTTTCGTCCAGTTTCAATATCAGAATCTGTGAGAATTATGCTACAACTGACAATGTTTTAAAACCTTTAAATTCATAAAAGAAAATTCAAATGTTAATATCACGTGGGATAACTACCGATCAAATTTAAATCCCTTTTACCTTTAGGTAAATTTTTTAATTATTCATTCTATCAATAAAAATAATTTAAAGAAATTTCTTTCTCAATACAGAAGTATCCCTCTGTCAATCTATGGAATTGAAAGTTAAAGATCAAACTTTTTGGCCTACACAATGGTACATCATCATCATCATATTAGTGTCCCTCATAGACCTTACCCAATATTCGTCATATCATCGGCATTACGGTGCCAGTACTTTCTAAACTTGTCTATTTCATACTCCCTCTTATTGTTTATTGGCCATAGTTTTGATGATCTCTGGGGACCCATATCATGAGCTAAAAAGTCTAGCGGTTGTCTAACATTCTAGCAACATGACCAGCTCATTGCAATTTGAATTTTCAAATGGATCTTATGATATTTCTGGCTTGTGTTTTTTTGGAGGGGGGTTTTCTTATATACTGTGAATTGTGATTTCTTCAAATGATATTGAGCATGATTCTATCCTATACATGTCTCATGGTTCTCAGTTTGAGGGAGAATGTTCAGGCTAGGTTCCATGTTTCAGCTCCATAGGTGACTATCGGGAGGATGCATTCATTGTAGACCATTCTTTTTAGAGGTAATGGGATTTTTTGTTCTTGCATTACTGAAAGCTTGCCAACCTACAGTTATTCTTTGCTTGATTTCTTCTTTCAAAGATTCCATCGAGAATCCTTATCGTAGATGTAGCAGTCTGTAGAATCAATTCTTAAACCTTGAAAGGACACATCGATTGACAATATATGAATAATTTTGATCCCCTGATACAAGTTTTGTCATTTTTTATGTTATTGAAATTTGACCTAATATTTGAATAGCTCCTTTCTTGGTTTTATACACAGTGAAGAAATCTCTGTTGGTGTATATGCACTGCAATAACACGCCATTGTACAAAGAAGACATTTGCCAGATATATTAGTCGACACACAAGGCACTGCTGTGTTAGACCCTCCGATCCAAACAACTTTGAACTTGACACCAATGTTAAAAATGGCACATAAATAAGATGAAATAAGAGAATTCATGGAAGAGAAATTCTGGCGAAGATTTTGGTAAAAACACTGATTGTTGTTGAAAACTAAAAAAGAAAAAATAAGTCTTTTGAAGCAAAAATATTATACATGGGTGACTCGAATTTTTGTTCATATTGATGATGAATTTCCCAAATTCATTTTTATTAATCAAGATTCTTTCTTGAGAAAATTATGTTTAAATGGTTAAAGGAGTAGAGGTTGACATCATTAAGAAAAAGGAGAGAGCGGGGAGACTTGATAGAAATATTGAAGATTATGTGAGCTATAGAACTTGCAGATCCTAATGGAAGGAAGTACAAAGGACTAAGAGTACTATTTCTATTATTATTCGGACTATCCTCATCTTGGTTGTTTTTCATACAACGTTTCGGCCGTTGTACTCTACGGTCTTCATCAGGTATCATCTGGTTAGGTGAGGGGAAGTAACGAACCAAACTCTTTATTTATGGACACATAGCGTAGTGGTTACAGAATCAGATACAATTACTGCAAGTAATCTAATGGTTCTAGGTTCAATCCCAGTGTGAGACAATAATAATACTACTAATGCTAAGAGGGGAGTGCGGTCAATATACCCTCGTCAGTTAAATAAAGGGTTCAGTTCGTTACTTCCCCACACCTACCAGATGATACCTGATGAAGGCCGTAGAGTACAATGGCCGAAATGTTGTATGAAAAACAACCAAGATGAGGATGGTCTGAATAATAATAGAAATAATAATAATACCTCATCTCAAAAATTCAGAGATATACTGACTAAGAGTATGCCAAGGAAGTGAATAGGAGTCGATTGAATATCAGAAAATTCTCCTCAGCAACAGGGTCGTAGGATTATAGAATGGATTACTGGGGTATGTAGTGCTATCAACAAATGCAAATGAATTTAGAGAAGAATGATCGTGTTCATTTCATCACTTCTAACACCAACGTCTCTGACTGAGATATTGAGTAAATGTGATTATTTGATGTGTGTTTTTATATACAAATCGCTTTCATTCATATTGTAATAAATGTTTTGTATTAAACCAGTTATTTGATGAATTTTTTTAGACGATTGCGCTCAATCTTGTTGTTTGTGTCATCAACACATTTGGAACAATCCATTCTACGGCCTTCTTCAGGTGTACTATCCGAATGTAATTAATTCATTACTTAATACAATAAGGAAATCATTTTGCATGACAATTATGACAGGCTGCTCCACACACCATAAAGTCCGGGCCTTTCCAAATATGCACCTTTGGAACAGGCAATGTCTTAGTTTGATTAAAAGTGCATTGATTTCTGTTAGAATAGATATTTCGTTTCATATTTACTTGCTCAGAAGATTTTATATATTTTTTTTATGTATGTCATAAATAAATAACTGTACCTGATGTTTTTGAACAAATGTTTTCCTCAAGGCAAACACATTGTGTCAAGATTCAACATTAAGAATGATTGAGAATCATGTGATCCCCACCTTCCTCCTGGCACCACCAAAAAATCCATTTTTGAGCAGAGGGAGGAAAAATAGGGGTGGGGGTGCTTCTTGTCAGGGGGTATGCTCCTCGGGAAAAGTTTGAAAATTATGAATCCAAAAGTGGTTAAAATTGCATTTCGGGTCATATAAGCTACAGAAATTAACTTTTTATGAAATGAGTGGGAATTTTTCTTTCATGCCTGTGAGCTAAACAATGTATCAAAATGCATTTATCTCAGACAAAAAGGGTGAGACTTGGAAGGTATGGGCAAGATCCTTATAAATAGATTGATATATGAGAGATTGTCCAGAAATGAGAACGGCCATCAACATTCATAGAAATTTTTTGACTATTGAACTTGTTGTTTGTGCTGTTCAAGTCAACGTTTTGCCAATCCACTTCTTCATGTGCTCTATCCAAATACAATAGTAGTAAACATGATTTTTCCAATGGTAGCCGTGCTACAACATTGAATTCTGATGATATCTTTTTCTTTCCTTGTTAGGCGTGTCCCTGTTGAGTAGCTGAAGTCACATCAGTTTGAAATTTGCACTGCCTCCTTGATTTTCCCTGTCTATGATATGGACTTCTTCCCAGAGAGGATAGTGTTCACCTTTCTCTCTCCAAACATTTGGCTGGTACTCCTAGAGAAGTCTGTTGAATGGATCAGGCAAAAAGTTGTGTTAAGACAAATAACTAGGAGTTCAATCATCCTGAAAACTCTTTGAACATGAGAAATTCATCCATACCTTGTTGCTCTAATAACACGGCCCAGGCCACTCAAAGGGTTCAGCGTGAGAGGGCTAGGTGGGTGTGAGAATGGTAACCGATAGACCAAAACTTGAGTTTCTCTTTAAATGAATCCTTTTACTTGGTACAAAATACAAGGTAGCATAAAAGTCACGAAGGGGTTTAAAACATCCATATCTTCTTAGTTTTAATGATTTCTAATCACTGCTACCCACTCTAGACGTAAACAGTTTAATCATTGCTGTTGGGTTTAGTTGATCACCACCACCCACAACAGACTGATTTAATCACTGTTGCTGTGTTTAGGTTATTCATGTGTTCTAACATATCTATCTATCTATCTGTCTATCTGGACTTTGCCCAGCCCTTATCGTTCATAGTAGTAATATGAAATTTTCCACAAGGTGAGATAGGAAAATGCCCTTTTTGTTTTTTGAAAATTCCTCTCCTAAGGTTTTCATTCGGGAGGGGCAGTCAATTTGCAAAGAATGTTTATAGCAAATTGGTTCCTTATTTTACGTCCATATATTTTTCAATCATAAATTCATGATTCAATAGACATTGATTGTATTTTCATCAAGGTAACTTAATTTTACTCCCACCACTACTTAATTCATGAGGTAAAAAGCAGCATAAATTGGTGGTGGTGATTGATAATTTCCCTAGGAATGCTAGTTTTAACTTGTTTTTGACAAAAGGAGTACATAAACAGAAGAGATTTAATTAACCTACATACAGGAACCTGTTTCTTTTTAATGCCTACCATTTTCAACATCCCGAATTTTTGCTTTTTCAATAACATTCTGTTTGACATTTCTTCAAAAGATATCTGCTCCTATGCACACGTATATGATTTTCACCATTTTGAATTAAACGTGATCTTCCTGTTCGCAGATGATTACTTTAGAGCCCAATTCTCCGCACAAACAAATAACGATAATATGCTCCTTGGATTAATGTTAAATACATTCAAAATGAAATCTAATTTTTGAATTGGTTGCTCGGGTGTGTACTTTTCCATGATAAATTCCCAAGGGTTCCTCTGAATTTTTGAGATGAGGTATTATCATTATTTCTATTATTATTCGGACTACCCCCATCTTGGTTGTTTTTCATACAACGTTTTGGCCGTTGGACTGTACGGCCTTCATCAGGTATCATCTGGTGTGGGGGAAGTAACGAACCGAACCCTTTATTTAACCGATGGGGGTATATTGACCACACTCCCCTCTCAGCATTAGTAGTATTTTCGAATCATTATTGTCTCACACTGGGATTGAACCTAGAACCATTAAATTACTTGCAGTAATTTTGTCTGATTCTCCGACCACATGGACACATAGCGTAGTGGTTAGAATGAAGGCCATGGAGTACAATGGCCGAAACGTTGTATGAAAAACAACCAAGAGGATAGTCTGAATAATAATAGAAATAAAAATAAATCGCAAGGGTTCCTTTATATATTTGAGAAGTAGAAAAATAAAAAATTTTAAAAATAGAAAAAAGTTATGATTGTTTTGAATCCCTCTGAAACTTTTTCTATTCCCATTACAAATCATCAATAGTATCATAGATCCTGATAGCTAAATCCGATCAGTACTTCATCTTTCGTGTCGATCATCTTTTGCAAGCTCCGTACC
The DNA here is from genome assembly GCA_963457665.1 of Thysanoteuthis rhombus. NCBI lineage: Eukaryota > Metazoa > Mollusca > Cephalopoda > Oegopsida > Thysanoteuthidae > Thysanoteuthis > Thysanoteuthis major. The sequence goes on along the minus strand of OY735237.1, from coordinate 38,338,507 downwards.
CACTTTTTTTGTTATTTTTATGCATACTTAGGCGGAGAAGTGAATTCCACCCTTGACTTTGAATTAAAAATGTCCTTCTGGACTGGTTGCTTACCAAAGCTAAACAGCCCCGTCTGCCCCGCTTTTTTACCCATAGCTGGGGGAGATATGAATTCATGCCTTTCCCAAAGGCATTAATGCCAAATGAACCTAATTAGCCTCAACCAGAATTTGAACTTGCCTTGCTGATTCAATTTTCTCTGCTGGTAACCACAATTCGGTTTGTTCATACTATCAAAGATACTATGAACAAATCCAAAAATATAATTACAGTATGAAAAACAGATGTACGATTAGTGCTGAGTAATTTGTATTTTGTCTGTTGATAAATCACTTGAGAGAAGTAAATAAATGATATGTGTACAATATATACATATATATATATATATATATATATATATATATATATATATATATATATATATATATATATATATATATAAATATATATATATATATTTATATATATATATATATATATATATATATATATATATATACATATATGTATACATAAATAGATGATACAGATGATCGTTGAGATTATAATATCACAGATAACAAATATTGAAAACTAAAAGAGAAACTGTAATCTGCTGTCATTTCTGGTCGGAAATAATATCTGCAGATCTTCCTTGGAGAAAAATCAATATCCATAATTGACAAGTTTTGTGTATTTATAAACCTCAGCTTAAAGAAAAATATTTTGTTTTTGTTTTTAATCAAGTGAAAGCTTTTCAATATTTGCTCAAAGTAATTTTTCTCCATTTTCTTTTTCAACCCATTAAATACAAATGACGGGAATCGCAGTTCTATGGCTAACTCAATAAAATTTCCATTTTATTGTGATTGATGGCAACTCAGTTTCATCTTTGAGCCAGGGCTTTTATCTTGTAATCAAATACTGCGATCAGAAATAACGAGTAGTCATAGCAGCCGTGCATGAACCGGTCTTCTCTCCTGTATGAGACGTGAGATCCTTAATGGAGGCTTACTCTTTACTTCCGATTGGGCTGTTTGCTAATAGCGATAGAATGATGGCCAAAACCAAGGTTGTTATGAAAACAACTAAAAATTGAAATGAAACTAAAACAAAGTCAAAATTATTAAAACATGGTATAGCATTTGATCTAAGGATTTTATAATAAACAATTTTAGTTCAATGTTCTTAATTTTGTGGTGGAAAATATAAGAGATGATTTTTATTTATTAGAGATCATTGACCATAACTGTTGCCAAAACTGTTGATATAGGTTTCTTCAGTTTTCAAGTTGTCCTGATCAGCTGGCTGGCTATTCATCAGTGAATGTGTCTTACATGCAAGCTGCACTAATAGACTTGGAGGACTGTAAATTTCAAATATTTACTTCTTAATATATCTAGAAAAAACGTTATTTTGGTTTCTTTTACTCCCCCACCCAGGTTTATAATAGAAGATAAATTTGCAATGTAAGTTTATGCAAAAGTAATTCCTTATTCTGCTGCATTCTTTTTTGTCATTTGGAAATCTAGATTTTTATAGTAATCACTGCCCAACAAAAGTCAAGAGTAGTCATTCATTCATTGATTACACCTTTTCCAATTTTTCAATCAATTTCCTCAACATGCTGCCAAAAGATGGTCCTATGATGGTTTCTATCAAATGACTAACCAGACCTGTAGATCATTATTTGCATTCTACTTGTGTGTATTAAAACTCTATCGTATCTTGTTTCCTAATAGGTTGTCCGTATCAATTATTGGCATTAGACCTGATCTCAGCCATTTTCCATAAAGATCATGGATTTCAGATGCCGTCACTGAGTTTTTGTTCAAACCGATAATTTGATTAGCATATGATTTGGCATTCTTTTGTTCTAGGTACTCATACGTTCTTATTTCTCTCGCTTTTTGTTAAGCAGTGATCAGAGGAAAAATTTTCAAAAACAAGTGTGAATGCTGCCGGACACAAAGTAAGGGATCAATTTAAGTTACCAATTTAACTAACTTTATTCATTGAACCTCTACTGAAAACCTATTATGGGGGAAAATCTTTTTAGAATATGACGTTTCTTGTAGACATAATAAGTAACTGTTTAAGTTTTCGGTCCTCTAGCTCTATTTTGTGCAGTAAGCACTCTTATACAAGCATAGCCAGCCAACCAGCCAGACCAACTTAAAAACTGAAGAATGTGAACTAATAACTTTTAATCATTGTCGAAATTAACTATGGATGCACAAAAAGGCCAAAACAAAGAGATAATTCAAACCATTCAAATGACCAGAAAATTCCAATAAAAATCAAAATGTTATTTTCTCAATTACCAGCACCCTCCTCAATATTGTAGTTGATTTCAATAATGTTGTTGTCTAGATACAATTCTTCTTCCAATTTCTAATCTCTGCTAGTTTCTTTAGGTCTGTTCCAAGCACTCTAGTAATCATCATACGATCATCAACTTTCTATTCCACAGTATTTTTAGATCAAGATATTAATTTATTTTCAGTCTTTTTCAATTCCATACTGTGGTCAGCTGGAATGATAACATTTGCTGACAGGTTTTTTGATCTTTATCTATGATGACTAGAATGGTTGAGTGTGTGACACCAGTTTCACACATTACAAGCGAAGAAAAGAGAAACGTATGATAAGGGAAACCCTGGCAGCTGATGCTATCCTAGCCTAGATAGGGTGATCAGTTTAAATTCTAAAGTCCAGAAGAATCCTCACTTTTTTGTTTGTTTTATAGAACAGTTTCAGGTTTGTGTTGATATAATTTGTCTACATGCTTAAATCCATACCATTTGCACAATTCCCAGTTGATCACTTTTCCTACCCAGTTCTTTTGTGCAACCACTAGTTATATGAATCATGATTCATCTCCATGTCCATACAATCAGCATTTGCTATTTTAACCTTGATGTATCCATATGCTCCACCTGAGTAGCTATAATTGCAAGTTCTGTTTCCCCTTTTCAAATGTAGTCATTGCAGCCATTTCCTCGGCAAATTCTTTTGTTTATCTCTCAGAATTAGCACAAAGTCATTTTCCTTCCGATTTTTGGCTTCTCTGTTCGAACATTCATTGCTGATTTGTCAGCTTTGTTGCAATTGTTATAATCAGGAACGGAAATAGCTTTTGGGAACTAGGTCAGTTAAGATGTATCTCTGTATACACGGAGGATGTATCTGTATATAGTAAGCATGTAATTAGGATTTATACCAGTGGTGCAATTATGGCTCAGACAATGGAATCATCAATATGAGTTCAAATTCTGGTCAGAGAGAATCCATCGAGAATGAACAAAATAAACCCATACAGATGGGGGTTCCAAGCCACTGTAAGCCCCCGTGGGTGAAAAAAAAAAAATGTCCGATTTCAGAGACATTTTGAGATACAAAAGACCAGGAAATTGAGAAGTTGGCATATGACTGAATCACCCCCTCACCCCAACCCTCCTACCAGTTATGATTATCCTCTTTCTGTTCAGTAGTCAACCCTCCTCTCCCCTGCTAGGTTTTTGATCTGGTTTCTTTCTCAAAGAGTCTATCGGTAGTCGGGTTTGGTATTTTTCAAGACCAAAATTGAACAAATTTGGTACTGACCAAAGCTATTCAGTTACACAAATGAAGATATGGTACAGAAGAAAAATTTTAAAAATATAACTATCTTCCAGACACAAACTAAGAGACTAATTTAGTATAAACTTAGCCTGGTCTGGATAGTCACATGACCAACATCTTTTGCCGTTTGCTGGGTAGTAAACCTCAAAAAGCCTGAATTTTCGGAAAAAAAAAAACAAGCATAAATGATGCTAGACACAAAGTGGAGGACCTTTTTCCTTGACATTATAAGGAGTAAATCTTGAAATTTTCAATCCCCTAGCTCTATTGATGTGGCCGGTACACACAATGAATTCATTCGTAGATTGCCAGCCAAACCTGCATGAAAACTGAAGAGACTTATGTTGAAAGTTATGGTTAACAATTTCCAATACGTAGAGTGATCTGCGAGGAAGTGCACACATACTGTGTGAAGTGCTGGGAAGTAATGTCTGGGCTTTTTGTATCTGGTTTTGTTCAACTATTTTCCTCGTTTATGTTGCTCATTTTTTGGCTGTATACCCTCTAGGTGTTCTTCGTTCTGGAATGTGGAAACTAACCAGGAACTACCCTCCACATTCCAGAACCGAGAACACCTGAAGAAGGCCCGAGGGTACCCTGCAGAAATGTTAACAGAATGAACAATAGTGACAAGTAAAATAGTCCGACTAAACCACATACAATGACTAAAACACCAAGTCTAACAAAATACAGATGAGAACCTCTGGGTCTAATATGAATTATATTGTTCATGAATAACTCCATAGAAAATACTCTATTGTTTTATTACAAACGCAATACCCTCCAAAAATGATAGGATTGTTTATATTATCAATGGATAGATTAATATTTTATAATTCAATTCTTGAACATTGTTTTCAGTCATATAAGTTTCATTCTCTCCCTCTTTTTAATCAGCTATAAAGAGAGGAACAGAGTAAAACTCACGTTTTGCTGAAAGTTTACACACCAACATAACTACAGCGGTAAGTTGCTCTTTGGCTGCTGGCCACTTTCAGTCACATAAATCTTCCTCTCTTCTTCTTTTTAATCAGCTTTAAAGAGAGAAAGAGTGTAAAACTTCACTGTGACTTGATTAGACAAACAAGCATATAAACAAACTTGGTGACTATGGTTTTTATATGAGTAGATTTATTTTATTAATGCATTTTCACATATATTGGCAAAACTTAAATCTTGTAACTTATCTTAGTATTAGCACATTAATCTTAAGATAAATATCTTAAGCCTATCAGCAAATGATGTATATTGCCAAATCTGAGTACAGTGGCTTAGTTGCAAGCTATAATCTAAATTGATAAAAATTTTGTATGTAAACACTGCCAGAAGTAGGTCATTGTTGCTAGGTTACAGTCAAGCTAATGAAAAAAGCAGTTATGATTATCTACATTCTTTTTAAGCATTTGCACTAAAATTATGAACGTTAGTTTTTGGCAAGACCAAAAAAGTCCCGTATCAGTTTCTAGATTCATGGAGCTCTTTGGAAATATAGTTTAAAACCTACCCCAGTGAAATAAAGGGTTAAACCAATTTCTTGGGGTAAAATGCAATATTTGGGAAGAATAATTGCTTCAAGCACAAGATATATACCATTACATATGAATTATACTTATATTGAATTATGTTTACTGATGCAAACATGATAATTTAATCCCAGTTATATGTATTAAGACTGTATAAATAGATGTGAATATAATAAAGATTCTGTTGATAATGAAGATTTTTTGAAAAGTTTATAAAATCTGTTTTACAAGATGTATAGCTTAGCTTATTGATGTTTTCTGGAACAGGTTTTATGGTAAATCCTCTTCTCCAGACTCTTGTAAGCATTTTAGATTTTCACATGACTTCCAAATATTTATTGAGGACTTGTAGTTGTATGGAATCTCCTGATTATCCCAATATTTATCATGTCTGTTCTTGAAAGAATTCACATTTTTGGCAAACACCATTTTATTAGGTAGACTCTTCCATATCCGCACTAGGCGGACATTGAAACTGTTCTTAAATATCCAGCCTGGCTCTTTGTTGGTACATTTTCTGGTTCCCCGTTTCCTGTTCTCTGTATATTTTCTTCCCACTTCTTTACGAAGCTAGCAATCCTCTTGTCATCATTTCTGTTCATGATTTTCTAAACCTCTATCATTTCTCCTCTTACACTCCTTTAACAAAGAGTAGGTAGCTCAAGTTTACAATATCGAGGGAGAATATTCAGACCTAAGAGGAAACTATCCACCATGGTTTCTATTTAGATAGAAGAATGTAACATTTGGATATTATTTAAATAGTACTATCTATCCATTAAAAAGATTTTTTTTATATTAAAGCAAACTTTCATGGTAATCTTTTTAAATTTATTTATGATCTATTCATACACTATCAAAAAAGATTCAATAACTACCAATGTGTTTTCATTAATCACTGCTACCCACAATAAACCAGTTTAATCACTGTTGCTGGGTTAAGGTTATTTATGTATTTTGACATTCATATTCATCTATGTATCAATCTAGATTTCACCCAGCCCTAAACATTCAATGTACAAACTTGAAATTTTGCACAAGATATTTTTGTTTTTGAAAATTCCCCATATGTTTTTATTGGAAAGTACAATTTACAATGAAAGTTTTGGCTAAATTAATTCCTTAGTTCGTGTCTATGTTTAGTTTTCTTTTTAAATCATAAATTTATAATTCTAATCACACTAGTAGTATTCTCATCAAGGTAACTTGATTCAACTACCACCGCTTCTTAATTTATGAGATAAAAAGCTGCATATATGGGTGATGGTGATTGATGATTTCCCAGGGAATACTACTTATTTATTTGTTTTCTGTCATGCTGAACAATACTTAAAATTAAATGGAACTGCCACAATTTGAATTCCACTGTACACTGTTGACTCAGCACTCAGATTTTGAGCATTATATATGTCAGTCAGATTGTATATATTGGTGGAAGGGGACAATATATCAAAGCAGCTTACAGTCTAGATATGCAGAACTCAAAAAACAAAAACAAGCAAGAAAATTAAGACTGTTGCCATTTTCAACGACACTGGCAAATTTGCACATTTTCCATCATGTAAATAAGAAAAACAATTACTTATGAATATCACTGTCCTGGTCAGAGAAAGCAAAGTTCGAAGGGAGAAATACCATTTTATATCCGTTTTACACATAAGCAATCAGAAAATAACATTCACTACCCAGGGACAAGAACACGTTGCATGATGAGTATGTAGATACAATATTCGACAATATTATCAAGTGAATAGTATGGAAAATAGTAGTATTCAGTCAAATTTATTATACTGACAAGTCTTCACTTTCAGCTTTGTCAAATTAGTAATTTTGGATATCAATATTGAAAAGTTTGCTTTTCAAATGAATAATGTAACATTGTATCATATCACAAAAGCACAAACACAAATATTTTGATTTAAGAAGAAAGCTCAAGATTAAAAATTTACTTGATTTAAATACTATTTTCATATTGTCCATTTAATGATAGTGTGGAATATTGTATCCACGTAATTACAGTAATACTCCAGTTTGTAATGTAGATATGTTCCTGGATGAATGAACTCTAAAGGATGTGTCATTATTTAGGACCATTATCATCATCATGCTAGACAAAGGCTCTTCCTATCTCTTTCCATGATGACTGCAATTGTGTTTACCTTTGCTATGTCTTACCAACAAACCTTTCTCTCTCATCCTTCCATCTGGTCTTTTTCCACTGCATTTACTGTTCTACAGGCACCAATCACTTACCAGTGTTCTCTATCTATTGTCATTCCTTCTTGTCAAGTGTCCTGCCAATTTCCATTTTAATTACACAAATCTTTCTGTATCTTTTTCCATGGCTTTCTGTACGATTCTAAACGGGGTTTTCCGAATTGTTTTGTTAGTTTCCGTCTTTTGAGTTACTCCACTATTTTTCACAATATTCATTTTGTAATTTACAACAAAAGCACAATTTAACCATCTAAACCAATGATTCTGAATGTGGGATACAAACCCCACTAGGAATCAATCTGAATATATTGGGGGACAATTTGGAATTTGAGCGTGAAGAGTGGAAAGCATTCCATTACTCAAAACAGAGTCATAATTAATCCCTAATTACACAATACTATTAATTACTACTTACACAAAACAATTAATTATTGATTTAACTATAAATTCCATTGTAACTAATACTTAACTAAATAACTTTGTGAGATCCAAAAGTGATGAAGTAATTAAATCATTGACACTAAATATCACACAATAAAGAAATTACATGACATATAATCAAACTAGAATATACCCGTCAATAAATGATTTATTTATGTAGGAATTAGCCCGAAGAAGCATAAAGCCAATTTAATACGTAATTTATTTTTTATAGAATTCTAATTTAAAGATTTTTTTAATGTCTCCACCCAACATTAAACTTTTTTTCAGTCACTTCATCATCATCAGTCTTTTAACATCCGTCATTGGACATAAACCTTCCCCAGGATTCGCCACAATTCCCTATCATGGGTATCGCGGAGCCAGTATTTCCTGAATCTGTCCAGTTCATCTCTCCATCTTGTGTTCTGTCGGCCTCTTTCTTGTGTGATCTCTGGGGATCCATGTTGTGAGACGTGATGTTACACACTATTTTTTTAAAATTCATTTCAGTTTTAAATGGCCTGTGACGTGTTATCCATTGTCATTTTAATAGAATTCCTCAGTTGTTTTTATCTACTGAGTTAATCTATTTCACATGGACCAATGCCGTATGAATTTTTGATTAGTGACTAGAAATCTACGAAGATCTGTTTGCAAATCAAAGTCATTTTCATACATTTTACTTTATGAATTATTTACCATTTGTTTGTTTACTTTTAGTCACACTAAGCAAGATCTCTTTTCACACCAAAGAGTTAGTTGGAAGAGAGTTATTTATGCCGCAGAATTAAGACCAGTGGTAAAAAAAACATGTTAGAATATCTGTACCTTGCTTAAATGAGTCATTGTAGCTTGTGTGTACCAGAACTACTTCTAAAATACAAACTTAAATATTCCCCCCACAAAGTTCTTTTATTTCCCCGCTCCAAATACCAGCACAAGAATCTGCCATGTTGGTCCAAAATGATCATAGAGATCCCAGCCTAATAGTAACAGGTGTGCCCAGAGACAAACACAAACACACAGAGACTCGGACAAACTAAGAGAGAATAATCTATAGCCTGTTTGGCCGGTTGTGGGATTATAGTGATTTGGGGCTTATTGATGTTAAAATTGTAAAGTTAGAAGCACCAAAATATGATATGTTTCAAATGATAACTAAAATAGCAACAACAGAGTTAAAATGACTAATAAGAGTTAGAAATACTAAAATGAAGTACAATAAGAGAATTTTAAAAAGACTAACATTGGGCAAAGCACTTGACCAGTCTGGATTTTAAAATATTGTGATTGTACTTGTCGGGGAAAACATCCAGAAGAGAGTTTGTTCCTCTCAGCAGATGTCCTTGGGAAGAAGCTATTTGCCCAGAACTTGCAGCGAGTCCTTGCTATATCTAAAAAGTATGGATGTGCCTTAATTGCAGACCAAGTATTAACTGAAAATTCCCCGACAGGAGAGACTCAGGAATAGACATTGATACATTATATAAATAGGGGTTTTGTTAATTTATTTTGGTGTAGGAGTTTTGTTACTAACTTATGTTGAGTCTGAAAAATCACTTATTCATAATTCCACCTACAATATCCTATATGAGGAACTGTCAACCAGAACGATCAACAAAGGTTTCAGTTTTCAAGTTAATCCAGCTAGCTGGCTGCGTATGTACATATTATATATACAGGCCATAACAATGGAGCTAAAAGGCTGAAATTTTCAACATTTACCTCTTATTACATTAAGAATTTTTTTTCGTTTTAGGGAAAATTCCAACCTTAAATAGGCTTTTAGTGAGGGAATGGTTCCAATATGCAATGCAAGTTTATGATAAATTGATCACTAATTTGTATCCAGCAGTATTCACCCTTGTTTATTTTCAATTCAGACTTGTTTTTAGTGATCACTGCCCAACAAAATGCAAGAGATAGTAACCTATTAATGGATCAGCCATTTTCTCAACTTTTTAGTTGTTCATCATCCCTAGTATAGCATGCTGCCAATAGATGTGACGGTTTCTATTGAGAGACTAACCAGACCTGCTTATATCTTCTTTTCTTCTTCTCAACAACGTTATAACGAGACGATGATGAATGAAACAATATTAATAGGGGAGTGGTGTAAAAATCTGAATTTTATTTTCCTTGTGAACTACAGCACACAGTAGTAATTTCTGATTGGTATTTCTCCCTGACAGGCATGATACATAAATACAAAAGTATTTGGAACTGAAGTAATTGCCGCAGCACAAAGATGGAAAAAAACAAGTTAATACTATTACTGAAACATCAGACATATTTGTTGTATTATCAGGCTGTATAGCAAATGAAAAAAATGCTATTCCTTTGCAAGTAAAATATATACTTTTTGGTAGTGATTTTAATTTTCATAATTTTGGGACCCTTTACAATATAGGCTAGAGGCTAGACACTAGCTGAATCTGGCCCTTGTTTATTACACTAAGAGTTAAAATAGAAACTATCTGGATTTTATTTGTTATTTTTCTTATGGACTACAGCACATGGTAGTAATTTCTGGTTGGTAGTTCTGCCTGCCAGCATCTATCTATACAAGTTAGTAGTTCATGAACACGGGTCAAGTGATATGTTTCTGTGAGTCTTTCTCTAAAACCAGGAATCTGTCTTTACCTGCTGCTGCTGCTGCTGATGATTCTCATTCCATTCTGGCCGCGTCTCTCTATCTGGCACTGGCCACTGCAACAATTGCTACTACTATTTACCTTCTTCGACTACTTCTAATGGATTACGGAGCCATCTTCTTATCTATTTCTCTCTTTCTTTTTTGGATGTTTCGAGTTGGCTAGATTACCAGATAATAAATTTCATGTCTCTTCTCCAAATAGTTTATCTTCTTCTTCCGACCGGAGAAACCTGGGTATTTCTATCTCCATCCAAGAATTGCTTGCTTTTTTTCCCCTTTAATTGTGTCGGTGATCATTATGACTCCCTCGTTGTGGTCGCTTCTACTTTTGATTTCATTCGATTCAACACGCAAGCTATTCCAAAAGTTGTTGCTAATAAATTGACATTTTTGGAAACCGTCAATCAGAACAGGTTTGGCTAGTCACTCAACAGAAACTATCACGTGATAAACATCCTTTTGGCAGCATGTTGGGGGTGATCAAGGGCTAATCAATAAATAATTTACTTCCCAAGTATTTTGTTGGGCAGTGATCCAACATCGTTTTGGCTGCATGTTGGAGGTGAACAAGGGCTGATCAATGAATAAATTTCTTCTAAAGCATTTTGTTGGGCAGTGATCACAAAAAAAGTCTGAATTTTCACAAAAAAAAGCGGACACAAACTAAGGGATCAATTTATAAACTGAACCCCCAACTGGAATCCTATTTGGGGGGTTAATTTACAAAAAACAAAAAAGGTCTATTTATTGTGTTTAAAAATTAAACACAATAAAAAGTGAATGTTGAAAGTTTCAGCCCTCTAGCTCCTTTGGTGGCCTGTACATGTGATATGTAGACGGCCAGCCTGTCAGCCAGCTATCCAGCCTAAAACCTGAAGAAACCTGGTGACAGTTTTAACTACCATGAAAACTGTCGATGTAGGTTTTGTCAGTTTTTAAGTTGATCTGGCTAGCTATGAATGTTTGTGACATTTATGCTATATGACTCTTTTAGTTTGTTTCTAGCTTGTCTTTTGAAAATTCAGACTTTTTTAGTGATCACAGCCCAACAAAAGATGAGAGCTGTAACTTATTCATTGAACACCAATTCTAACAATTTTTATTGATCACCCCCAAAATGGCATGTTATCAGATGTTGATCATGTAACGGTTTCTATTGAATGACTAACCAGATAGTTTTTTTTCTTTTTTTTCACATCAGCAAACTAAAATTACACAAACTCAATATTGAAATATTATTCCTTAACTTCACTGAAGTTAAGCAGCATTGAGCCAAGTTAGTATTTGGATGGGTGACCACTTTGTAATACCAGGTGCTGTAAGTAAGAATAGAGAATTGAAAAAGGATTTTCAGCTAGTTCCTGGGGAGAGTCTAGATGAGGCCTTTGGTGTCAATAAAATATGAAAATTACTTTTTTGTTGGAGGTACTTTAATTCAGTGCCACTGAATATCTGTTTTAGTTACTAAAAAGTCATTCATTTTATTTCCTAAAACTAACTTGCTAAAACATGTCTGGAGGTCCGATTGGTACACAAAGAAAATTTTAT
>OY735237.1:38223997-38323997 GCA_963457665.1 Thysanoteuthis rhombus | reverse complement strand
CCTCCAAAGTATAGTATCATTTATTACTTCTCCCCATGAAGTTGAAGAGGTATATGAGTTCAGTTATTTATCTATGTTTTACAGTGAGAAAAATAAATTATAGGAATAAAATAAATTTCTTTGCCAATTGTTTCTCTTACTCTCACCCCAACAGCCAGTAGGCTATGTTAGGGATGATCAATTAAAAAATTAGAGAAAGCGGTGATCAATGATATTTCTCTCACCTTTTGTTGGGTTGTGATCGCTGAAAAAGTACAAATTTTTTTAAAAAGCTGACCAGATGACTAGATGGTTATCTTTTATACAGGTCATGCTGTGGAGCTAAAAGACTGAAAATTTCAATATTTACTCCTCATTATATCTTGAAAGAAAATTCTTTTTGAACTGTGAAAATCCCACCCTCAATAGATTTTTAGCTGAGGGTTCAATTTACAATGTTTATTCTAGGTCACTTGGTTTTCTAAAAACTTTTGCAGTGATCACTATCCAACAAAAGACGTGAGAAGTAATTTGTTCATTGATCACCCCATTTTCTAATTTTTTAATGGCTCACTGCCAGCATGGCATTCTGCCAAAAGACATTGGTCAGATGATGGTTTCTATTGAGTGATTAACCAGACTTGAAATAGAAATATAAGTTTCATCTACACTGTATACTGAAATAAAACCTGCTATTTCACTCACACATAAAAACTACATCAATATTTCTTCATTTTCTTATTAAAAAAAAAAAATTCATTTACTTTTTTTGGCTGATCCAATCTACAGCCTTCTTCAGGTGTGATAGTGGTGAACGGAATTTTTCCAATAGTAGCAACACTACAATGTTGGCTTCGCGTGGTATTTTTTTTCTTTTTTAGTTAGCCTAGATTTGTATACCTTGTCCCTATTAAGTTGCGGAAGGCACAATGGGTTGAATTCTACACTTGTCTGACTACACTCAGTCGACATGTTGATGTGGGCTGCCTCCTTACAAGTTTCCAACAGTGTTCCCTATCTATAGGATCAGTCAAAATGTTGGGTTAACAACACAAGCATCAAGAAAGAATTCAATAATCAAAAAAAACTCATAGAATTTTAATGAACGTTCTCAAAACTATAGATAGTAAATTCATTTCCTTGGATCTTAATATTAAATTCAGTATTTAAACCCTTCTAGAAATGAAATTGAGTGAATTAGCTACTAATAAGTGACTCGTATATTCCAGTTGTAATTACTCCCCCATCAGTCAGTTGACAATAATATTTCCAATACTGAATTGGTGCAAAAACTATGTTTGCTTCCAAAATTCAAAAATAAAGCAAACATTTCATGCTTGACTTAACTTGGATCAAATTTTTGGTAAGGGGTGTCAAACAGAAAATTGGAAAAATCAAACAGAATGAAAACTATCAAAATAAGATTCCTTTCTGTGAAATAAGATTTTTTCAGGAATATTGGGCAATTAGTTACTTTCTATTGTGGTGAAACTAATTAGTGAAGGAAATTCTTGTGACCAACAACAAATAAATCAGATTCAGCATCACAGTATTAATAATTGAACAACCATAGCATCTAAATTTGAAGTGATGTAAAAAAAAATTACATTGAAGAATAAATATGGTCAGAATGAATTCTATTGATGACATCACTGGTGTTCTCTACTGGAAAACATCCCAGATGAAAAAAACAACATCTAGAAACATTTTGATTCTGGAGAATCTAGATGCTATTAATAAACCCATTAAAATAAGGCTCTGAGAAGAGTTTTACATTTCTCAAAAATTTAAAAAATTTCTGAGGGGATGTAGTGGAGTACTGATGCCAATTTTCAAGTCTAGAGACAAAACTGCATGGTCAGGAGTGTTGGAACACACAAACACATCAACAAACACAAGCTCATATAAAAAAGGATAAAACTATTCACCATCTTTGGTGGCTCCGGATGTTCAATGATACTATTTTTTAAAAGGTGTTGAAATTCAGCTTGCCCAGGGCGCCAGGAAGCCTAGGGGCGTCCCTGAGTAACTACATACACTCAGCCAAGATGGTTAACATCATTGGTGTCATTCTTAGAGCTATGTTCTTGAAGTATTCCATGTCTTTGTTTGACATTACTAGAGATAACAGTAATCCCATAGCCATACCTTCTTTCTGTTGATAAAAGTCAGACTCTACAACTGGGAGTATGTTGTTTATTCACAGAATGTCAACATCTTCATTAGATTGTCTATCCAGATATGAGGGTGGGTGAAGGGTTTGCTCTCCCAGAGCTAAGGGTCAGATTCCAGTTCATCTTGAACAACTGAAAGGGCCTCATCTGTGCTTGATGAACAGGCTCACAATACCCAACCTCACCAAATGGTTGGAACAAATTGGAGCATCATGTAAGCTTTGACTGTAACAACCAAGACTAGGATATCTGATCAATTTATCATGTTCAAGTGTCGGCTTACAGCAAAAAACACAATATAACCCCATGAAATTTCTTGTGTGTACCAATTTGATCAATTAGGGAAATGTTCCTAGCAAATTAGTTCTTGAAAATTAGATTTGGTGAAGAGTTTGATTCACAAAATCTTCTTTTGCTAAAGTCACCAGCTGTTGTTGAGGAAATGCTTATTTGCACAGTGAGTGAGAACTTTGTATAGAATGTATAGAGAGGAGAGTAAGAGGGAGAGCAATGAGTACTTTGGTATCATTCATAGAGAGGAGATGAATGTAAGAGAAAGAGTGACTTGGTTCATTTTCTCTTAAGCATGCATACAAGTGCATGCATTGAACATTTTTCTAAGATCATTAAAAAAACCCACTGAAAATCACAATCATTTTTTAAAGACAAATTGAATCAAGCATTAGTATATTTCTATCTATCTATATATCTATCAGAAACCCTCAACCAAATCTGTCAACCAGAAATGTAAAAAAACAGATTCTCACATTTTTCACTCCATTCTGCCAATATACATATTTGGAACAATCAACCCTGTAGGGCTGAAAATTTACAAAGGCTCTCCACAGGATCCCTTTTGAAAACGCTTTTTTCATTTTTTTGAAAAAGTGCTTTTTTCCACTTTTGGAGGCTTTATTCCCCTAAAATATCCATTTTTTAAGGTTTTAAGTGTGGAAGCCAAATATATTTTTCATGCTACAGCCTTAAAAATTTGCATCAGTTGGCACACCTGAAAACATTTTTTTTTTTAATCAATCTGATTGCTGTCCAACAAAAGCAGAGAGAAGTATCTTATTCATTCATCCCTTTTTTCCATTTTTCTAATTGATCTCACCCAACAAAGCATGCTGCTTAAAAAGGAAGTTCATATGAAAGTTTCTATTTATTGACTAACCAGATTTATTCATCCTTTTTTTTTTACAGCAATTTACCCGGCCAGTTAGGGTGGTTATTCAATCTAGTTATAATAATTCCTCATTTCAGAAAATGTATTGACAAAATGTCAAATACATTTGCTTGGAAAAAGGATATATATATATATATATATATATATATATATATATATATATATATATGATTCATCCTCTTTATATATATCAAAATCTTTCTATTGAGTTATGATGGTAGTTGAAGAAGTAATAACCTGCCATTTAAGTTCCCAACTCAAAATTTACAACTTTTTACATCTTAAATATGATTTTATGAAAGTACCACTATCAAGTTTTGTAAATTTTGTCTGTAACAACTATGACAGATGACACTGATCAAACCAAAAACCAGTGACGTCATGCATGAATAAGAATTCACTAGAACTATAATTGAAGGAGTTGAAATGGGATTTGTAGTTTGGGGATAATATTGTATGGAAAAATGAATTCTGTTTTGTTTACCTTTTAGATTTTTTGAAGTAAGCCACGATTGTTTTTGATTTTCATATTTCACAATAAACGTTTCTAAAGATGAAGTATTATCTTAGGTTGTTAGAAATGGTCACTCAAAACAGTTAACATACATCTCCTCAGTTTTCAGTTCAGTCCGGTTGGCTGGCTATGTATGTGTGTATCATGCGTTCAGACCATACCAACAATAGAGTTGAGGGCTGAAAATTTCAATATTCACGACTTATTGTCCAGAAAAATTGTTTTCATTATTTTTGGAAATTCTTCAAAGTATGGTTTAATGGTAGGAGGAGTTTGAATTTGCAGTGTAAGTTTATGCTAAATTGGTTATCACTTCCTCTCCAGCAACATTCATGCTTGTTTTTTTCAATTCAAACTTTTATTGATCACTGCCCAACAAAATTCAAGAGAAATAATATTCATTGGTCATCTGCTTTTCCAATTTATTGATTGATTACCCCCAACGTAGTGTACTGCCAGAAGATGCTTCACCTCTTAAAATTGTACAAGACAACTTTGTGAGCCATTTGATCACCCTTTGAGAGAGAAAGCAATCTGATATGATCGATATGAACTGGAAAGAGTAATAAGGGAAACTACTCAATAATTAGCATTCAATAGTTATCTCCCTTGACAAATGTTATAAGTAGAAAAATTAGGCAAGTGGTGTATTATGAAATTAGACAGGAGCGAAAGGATAGACATGGGAGAGAGAAATGATTGGCTGGATTTTGAATCTAGACATGAGGAAATGATTACGTTTGTATCCTTATTATTGTAGTGGCAATGCCAAGAAGAGGAGGATAGCAAAACCCAGACACATGTCCGGGGGAGGGGAGTATAGCAACAGAACAAGAAATGAGCAGTTAGGAAAGAAGTTAGAAGTGCGTACTAAGAAAAGAAAGAAACCCAAACTACATTTCGACATTTTCATTGGCATCTGAGCATTATTCCTTCTTATCTCAATCTGGCATCCTCAAAGCTTTAATAGACTCATGCAATGATGGCCGAGCCAAACGTAATCTCAAATGACTAGCAGGCTATTGCAGTAAATTATACACTGTATCTTATGTAAGTAAAAAAAAAAGAAAAAGTTGACCGCATTCTGAACATCTTGAATGACTGCATTATGTAAGACTTGGCTTAGATGTAAACACAGATTGAGTACAAGTACACTCAATTAAAACCAATCAATTGATCATGGAATTGATATCTGTACCTGACATAAATGAATCTCTGTAGCCTGCATGTGTATCAGAACTAGTCATCCGTAAGATATTTTAAATCATCCAAAAATATAGATCTTTTATTTGAAATTGACTAAAAGAATACCAGCACATCTGGGTAATGACCATGAAGACCCTCGAAAAGCATTTTTTTGAAAAAACCAAGAAAAGGTTTTTAGATAGTGCCTAATGTGTACTTATGCAAATTTTCAAGGTTGTAGCTGCAAACATGTGACCAGGAGTACCTGGAGACATACACACACACACACACACACACATACACACATATACCTATAGATAGGCACCTAGACAAAGACACACGAAGAGAGAAGAATCTGTAGCCCACTTGGCTGGTTGGTTGGGCCATTTGAGGGTGCTCGGTGATCAATTATTAGAATGGATACAATCTCTTTTTGTCTGTGTTCTCGACATTTATTTCAAAACTAGCATATAACTGTCAAAAATGAAGGGTTTATTTATGTATGAACCAGCACAAAAGAGTCAAAAGCAATTTTATTTGGGCATTTATTTTTAATAATTCTAGTCTCAAATCACCATAGCCGTATAAATGCCCCAACCAACCAGCCAAGTGGGCTACAAATTCTTCCCTCTCTGAGTGCCTGTGTCTTTATGCCTATCTGTGTGTGTATCTGTGTTTCCAGATAGTCCTGGTCATATTTTTGGGATTGCAACCTTGAAAATTTGCATGAGTACACCACTAGACATCATCTAAAAATGGTGTTTTTTGTTTTTTCTCGAAAGTGCTTTCTGGGGTCTCTATTGTCATTTTGGACCAACATGCCAGATTCTTGGCCTGGTATTTCTTAGATAAAAGATCTATTTTTTTTAGATAATATATTAGATAATTACTTTCTTTAAAGTCTCAATTCAGCATCAAACATTTTTTTCAGTCACTTACACATTCTTTTTTTCTTCTATTTTAGTTTCAAATGTCCTGTGATTATGTGATGTATTACTCATTGTTATGTCAAGCCTCATTTTATTACAAACCATCAATTGCTCTTTTTGAGCTCTCCTAATCTATTTCACATGGACCAATCCATTATAACTTTGAGATTATAGCAGAATCAGATGGGACATAAAACCAAATAAATATACAATCAAATATACTTATCAGCATACATATCTTTCATATGGATAGATTTATTCTTAAAAACCTTAAAAACTTGAAATTCTTACAAAGTCCATCTTGTGAATGAAA
This sequence comes from Thysanoteuthis rhombus, assembly GCA_963457665.1. Taxonomy (NCBI): domain Eukaryota; kingdom Metazoa; phylum Mollusca; class Cephalopoda; order Oegopsida; family Thysanoteuthidae; genus Thysanoteuthis; species Thysanoteuthis major. The sequence goes on along the minus strand of OY735237.1, from coordinate 38,317,717 downwards.
TTGATAGATGCCTTTGATGTACATGTTTCAGCTGTTTTAGGTTATTTTCAACATCCTGATTTAGCAATTCAGTAAGCGTTAACATCCAGTAAGCACTTTTAGGCTCAAACAAATTTATATAGATTTATTTATGATTGGTAGGAACTAGTTCAGCTAGAACAATCTAACTTCATCTCTTATAGGAACGACTGAAGCATTAATTAATTCATTCCTTTCTTGTCACTTAGATGGTTGGCAGGGAAGAGAGGCACCTTCTGTTTGTGTTATTAAGTTTAGTGTAGAGATCAATTTCCTCCTTGCCCACCTTTTCACATAAATATCATTGAAATTCATAGAGAACTTTTTGAGAAATTGTATGGACAAACACTCGGATGAAAGACAGGCATGAGTGAATACATATACCTCTTCCAACTTCATTTTCAGAAATAAATAAAGATTGATTAATAACACGGCCTAAACTTTGTTTACCATGATTGCCAGCCAATTTAACTATATCAAGACTGGCCAAGCATTTACCAAAGTAAATTATCACATTTTTGTTTGATTGGAATACATTTTTAGTTCTTCAGTGAAAGATTGTTTCTTTCATTGAGCTGGTCAATAATTTAATCTTGCAAATGTGAATCATTTAGTATACCAGTAAGAAAAACGTATACTTGCACAATGTGTTGATATAATTATAAAAACTGAAAAACATTGAAAAAGAATATTTCAATATGAAATAAGCAAAAAATATGAAATCAGTGGCATAAAATAACTATCTATAGTTGCATTTACCTCCATGTAACTAGACTTTGTAAAATAAGATTGTTCAATTTCTATTGTCTATTTTATGTTAAAATATTCTTGTTCAGTATTTAAAAGTTTTTACAATTATATAAACACGTTGTGCAGGTATGTATTTTTCTTACTGGTCCAGTTTTCTTTAATATTGATATATACGCATAATATCTTCAACTATAACAATAATTGTTTAAACAAAAAAGCAGTTCCCGTCTTGATTCAAACCACTTATTTCTTGATTAGAAGATGAACACACTAATCAACTGCATCATTGAGATATATGTAGCGATACAATTTATTTCTGAAAATAAATCATTTGTGCCTGACTTTCGGAATCCTTCTCATTTCCCTCACTAAAACCCTTTTTATATGTTTACAAATTGGAGAATCTTAGCTGGGTCAAATTAAGTGTATATAGAAAATAGGGTGTTAAGGTGTGCTTTGCGTTATATCAAATTTGAAGCGAAAATTCCCTAAAAATCTATATGTAGCTATTTCCAAAGCAACTTTGTTGAGTCGGTGTAATTAAAAAGGTTACTCACAATGAAAGTCTCTATGAGATGACATCAATTTTATTGAAATTGGTGGAGTTTTACAAAAGTTATTACAAAATTAAAGTCATCGATTTGTGTGAAAACTCAACTTACTCATTTGAAGGGCTAAATGCATCTCCCCAAATCTTCTGTTTGTTAGAAGTCGTCAACCAAAACTGATTTCTATAGTTTTTAAATGAGTTTGGCTGGTTATATATCAATGTATAAGTATAGAAGCACAATCTATTTATTCATATACAAAATGTATGTTTCAAGTTTTCCAGCAAAATATAAAACAGGTGTGGCTAGTCACTCAATAGAAACTGCCATATGACCAATGTCTTTTGCCAGAATACCATCTTGGGGTGATGAATTAAAAAGATGGAAAAAGGGGTGATCAATAAATAAGTTACTTCTTTTGCTTCTTGTTGAGCAGTGACCACTAAATTTAATTTTTAAAAAACAAGCGTGAATGTTGCAGGCACAAACTAAAAGATCAATTTCGGATAAATTTACATTATAAACTGACCTCCCATCCTATCACTAAAACCCTATTTAGGGGGAGAATTTTCGAAAAAACAAAATGTGTTTTTCCCCGACCCAATAAGACTTGAATGTTGAAACTCACAGCCATCTAGTTCCATTGGTGCAACCTGTACCTCCGTCAACAACATTGTCTGGGGAGTGAAAGGATCTGTCCCCAAACTTTATCAGTTCTTCCTTAGCCTATTGTCCTCCCACAAAACTTCATTGAAACCCATTGAGAACTTTTGGAGATATTGTGTAGAGACAGATGAGCATATACATAGATGTATACAAAAAAAAAGGAAAAACATTTCTCAATCAAAAAAAGATCCTGGATCCGCCCCTTACTTTAACCACTCCTTCTTTACCCCATTATCAACTCTCTCACAAAATTTCATTGAAATCTATCAAGTACCTTCAGATATACTGTTGGGACAGGCAGACAGAAAGATGGACATAAAAATATGACAGAATACATATACCTCTCGAACTTTGTTGGCAGAAGAGAAAATATCACTAAATCACATTTCAGTAAATAGAGGAGACTCGAATTGACCTCAATTACCTGGTTTAATGTTTTATCTTCTGAAATGGCTATCATAAAATCTCACCCTTACAAGTGAGATAATTTCCTACAACAAATAGCTCTTACAACAAAAGATTCTGATTGGGAAATCACTCTTATCATCATCATCATTGCCATCACCATCATCAGCCATCATAAGTCCACTGCTGGACAATGGCCTTTCCCATTTCTTTCCTCGATGAATTCCAAATCTCTTCATCTCCTCCTCATATCTGGTCTTTTCCTACTGCATTTGCTTTGAGAAGATTTATTAATGTATAAACATTTGTTTGGACAATCTTATCTCTCTTTCCCATCTTTGTTGCTGACACAACGTTTCAGATGATTCATTCTACAGCCAGCCGTTTTCTGGTTGTTGAAATAAAATATTCATAGGCATTGTAGGTAACGTTCAAGTTTTCTGCTTTTTGCTTTGCACCACCAGAGAAAGAGACCGACAAAAGAGACTCTCTTTCCTTAGGGATATTGCTTATTACAATTGAAGAAGGCCATAGAATGATTCGGACAAAATTTTGTGTTAACACCAGAGATGGGAAGAAGGAATTTGATTGTCTGAACAAAAGTCAGTTTATCAAGATTTTTGTATTTGGCAGTTGTGATCCAGGAAGGCTATCTCCCCCTGGCTGTTAAATCTTGATCATAAGATGGAACTCTGTATTTGATAAATGAAGATTTGGCAGTGCAAAATTTACTAAAATTGATGTGGAAATGTCTAATCATTTGGACCATCATGTGACCATTTTTTGACACTTCTAAGCATCTTTTTGGTGTTTTTTTTTCATTTTAGATCAAGTTCCAAGTTTCCGAATCTATAACATTATAATGCAGAATTTGGGGTCCATAATTTTCTACTATATTAAAAGTTAATCCACATTACAACAAAGTTTCCATTTTTACAAATTTGTGTAGAGAAAATAGTAGGAGTTGGTGATGGTAGGATGAAACCAGCCCAAAAGGGAGACAGAATAAATATATAAAAAAGGATTAAGTTGTGACACCTAACCAGAAGGTAACATTTAGACAACATTTAGATACATATGTAGTAAGTGTCTAAAGTAGGAGTTTGAGACATTCATAGTCTTTTTAGGGACAGATGATAGAGAAAGGGCTGATGAGTTTCCTTTATTGATTCCTGAAATGTTTTTGTCTAATTCATTTCTTTTTTGCAATTGGTGTAACCTGTTTCAGAAGGGGTCTTTCTATTTTTGTATTTAGCAATTATTTTGAGAACCTAATGTAACGTTTCCAAAATTGAATCCATGCTCAAATCACATTACGAGTGATTCTGTGTTATATCGGATCTACCTGTATCTATAAACATCATGATTTGTTGTTTTCTAACATTGAATTATTCACGCTACATTTATATTCATGTCTAAGCCTGTTGACCAACTGCAACATTCATATTCCGCATATGTAGCCCTGACAAATGTCTGAATACAGTGATGTACAAAAAAAAGAAAATTTGTGTCCTTAAAGCAGATTTTAGACATTTCTTTTAACAATGAATATATGAATATTACTGTATAGACAACTTTTCATTTGTAACTCTGCAAGAAATACCCCATCACACTATGAGAGTAGTAGTCAGTTCACTTTAGTCTCCAGTGTACTAATATCCACTTCTCCTAACTTCTCCGACAACACTTCTAGTGCCTGGACTAATCTTTCAGCTGGACCATTTGATGATGGATAGTAAGGTGCGGATGTCACATGCTGTATTCCGTTGTAACTCAAATTAACCACTGGTAAACCGTTGTACTGTCTGTCAGAAATAACCCAGGATAATTGAATGAGTTTTTATTTTGGTAACTCAGCAACTCCTTATCGAACTTGTCCTCACGCCATCCCTCAAAACATTCTGTACTAATTATCCCTAAATAGAGTCTCCCTTCATTTTTTAAAAATCATTTTTGGGGCCATCATAAGAGCTCTCTCTATATCAAATATCAATATTATATTTTTTGCTAGTGTTGAAAACCCATCAGCATTTTCATTCAGTTGACCCAACTTAAATTCAAATTTATAGTTCTACGCTGATAGGAATAAACTCCACCTCTGAATATATGCTACTGCTAAACTTGGTATTGGTTTTCTGGGTCCCAACAACATTACGAGTGGTTTATGATCCACGGAGATAGTAAACTTCTGCCCCCACAAATATTGGTGAAATTCACACACTGTGTAAATGATGTCCAGAGACTCTTTTTCAAGATGGCTGTAATTTTTTTCCACAGTTGTTCGCTATTTCGGAACCATTCAATATCACATGCATCAAGAGTGCTTCCACCACATATGGCGATGTATCATAGCTGACTTTGATTGGAAAGCTTGCGTCATAATGGATTAACAACTTATCATCTATGAGTATTTCGTTCAGCCTTTTGAAAAGCCTTTTCCTGTACAACTTCCAAAACCCAAATCCCATCCTTGCGTAATAACTTGTGAAGCAACTGAAGGGATGTCAATAAATCAATTGATCATCACTAAAAATTACTTTGACCGAGTGACGTTAGTTGAGGTTAGAGCTTCACGAATTGCGTCAGCATTCTCTGTAAAACCCTCTACTCCCTGTTCACTAACCAAGAACCCCAAATAATTTACGTCATCTTTTAGGAAGCAACATTTATTTTTCTGGAGCTTCAGTTTGTTTTTTTCTTACTCTGTCAACACTCTTTCCAGATTTGTGTGATGCTCTTTGTCATTTCTGTCACTTATTAGTTTTTGCGCTCTGATGGTATGATGTAGGAGGATCCAGGTTCAATTCCCGATATGAGTGAAGAATGTGGAAAAAATTTTCATTTGGACAAATTTCTCTGTGCACTGCTAATTGAGTACACCCTAAGCTGTGTAATCAGGATGAAAATTGGGAATGGAGTCATGCTCTCCCCTATTTGAAGGGATAGAAGCAAATTGAAAGAAGAGCTTTTAGGTCCCCTCTGACTGCCAATAAGAGTCTTTTTTTATTAGTATGTCATCCTCTCTCAAAATCATGGAGGGAATTCAACTCAGCCTCTTTTTCATCTATCTTTCCGAAAATTCCAGCTACACTGTGGACCCAAAAGGCGAGTCTGCGGGGCTTATAGTGTCTCTTATGAGTGTTCATGGTAAGCATCTCTTGTGAGGTCTTAGTAAGTTTCAGTTACTAATAAGCATTGAAGAGATCAAACTTGGTGACTTTCTTGCTGCCAGTCTGTGCAGACAAAAGATTTTCAAAGCTAGGTACAGGATAAAAATCATATTTGGGCCGAGGATTTATCATTATTTTGCAATCCCCGCATGCCCTAGTTGAGCCATCCTCTTCCAAGACTGGAACAATTTGCATTTTCCAATCTGAATACAAGACTGGAACGCCTAACCTCACCATCTGGTCAAACACTTCTTCCACAATCTATCTTATTACTTAGAGTACTGGCTGACCTTTACAGAACACTGAATGAGCATTCTCTTTTAATTGAACAGGTACTTCAATGTCTACCATCATACCTAAGTTTTCTTCATAAGTGGCACCAAATCTCTCTCCAATAGACTTTCTGACTCTCCTTCCTCTAGATTATCTATTTTCAACAAATCAGGGATGCTCGTGTTAAAGTCTTTTCAAATTCTTACCTAGTAGTACCAATGAATAACCTGGCATTAAAACCAGCAACAGTTTCTTTTCTTCCCCTCAGCATTTAATATCTACTTCTGTTATGCAGACTGCCTTGACTCTCTTGCCTGGATATGTCCTTAACATTGATGTCTGCAGTGACATATGGTGTTTGGTATATTAGGTGTGCTTTATACTGCTGATGCACATAAATGCAGAAATATTTCAATGTCTTTAAAAAGCAATTGACAGTAGAAGCCTTTCTCTTACAATATTGGGAAGATGGTCTCGATTGTAAAGTGTTAAGTTTCACAATCTTGGTCATTTGATGTCACAAACTGCAAACAATTAAAAAAAAGAAAGAGATTTAATGAAAGAAAAAAAAAATTTGTATTGGACATCATTATCCATCGGTTATAGAATCTAATTCAAATGCTGTTCTCAGTTAATTTTCTAATTTCTACATTTTGACTAAAAGGCTCCAACTCTCCTGTCCATTGCTTTTTATAGTCATTAAAATATTTTTATCTCTTCGTGCATTCATAGCACACAGAAGATCTATGATACAAAACACCATATGCCACTGGAGGTCTATATCCTGTCAGTCAATGTCCTTCAATATCTTTTTGAATTCCACTTAACTCATAAGTGACAAGCTAGCTCCAGAATCAACTTCCATTTTGAAATCTGTGTTGTTATGTGCTTACTAAAAGGATAAATGGATCCACCCTTGACATTTCACAAGCATATGAATTAAATATTGTCTACTAATAATTCTGTCTCATCAGCAGCAGCAGCAGCCGTTTAGCGTCCATTATTGAGCATAGACCTTTCCCCAAGATATGCAAGACTTTGGTGTCACAGATCCAATACTTCCTTAACTTGTCTAGTTTGTCATACCATCTCATATTTTGCCAGCTACATTTTTGCATATGATCTCTGGGGATCAACATTGTGAGTTGTGATATCCAGTGGTTGTCTAACATTCTTGCAACATGACTAGCCCATTGCCATTTGAGTTTTCTAACTGATTGCTCCTGTTTTCTTTGTCATCTACTGTGCCTTATTATGAACTCTCCGTGTGATGTTCAGCATGTTTTTCTCCTGTGCACATTGCATGGTTCTCAATTTGAGTGTCGCTATTTTGGTTAGGTTCCATGGTGACTATCAGGTGGGTGCATAGGTTCTTTCCAAATTTAATGGGATTTTCTTGTTCTTGAAGATTAAGCTTGCCCTACCAAAAGCTTGGCAACTTGGAGTGATTCTTTGCTTTTGAGGATTTCATGAAGATTCACTGTCCTATTAGAAGTAGTGGTCTACTCTCTACATTTTCTATTCTGATTATTGTGTCTTTGTCCTCAATTCCTTTGCATCACTTTACTTAAACTTCCGCTTATCTTTACACATTCTTTCATTATGGCCTCTCTTATGACAAGCATGACATCCTTGAAACCACAGACCTTTGCATCATGTCTCCTCGACCCACACCTGAAACAAACATTTCCCTTCTAATCAGATCTCTTACAAGTATTAGCAAGGTGGTCTCTTGATCTGCATTCGAAACAACACTTCCCGTTTCCTTTCCTTACACGACTCAAAGGCAACTTGCTCACCGAATACTGATTCATGATAAGTGCTTCCTTTTCAATGCTCTCCATAGCTACAGCATTCTCAAAAGTCAAATCCCTCTTTTAGATAACAATTTCTTTTCAATGTTAACATCTCAAATACTGCAACAAATCTTATCTCGGGTCCTCTCTTTCATCTTATTTTCCAAATCGCATGTTTTCGCTAATTCCTTCAACTCAACAACATACTCACTCACACTTTTATTTCCGCCTCTTGTTTCTTATGTTAAGATGGTAGCTTTTTATCACTTCATTTGGTTTAGGAATTAATTGATCCCCATGGGGCAATGGTTGCCAACCTTTGTATGCTTTTTATTTTGAGATTTCTGTGAAATTGAAATTCTGGTTCCGCACAATAATATTTTGAATCCAGTTAGCCAATTAACAGCTATTTTAAATGGCTAAAGGTGGTTGGATTTGTCAAAAAATGGCTATAGATTTGCATAGATTCAATATCCAGATAACTGGGCTCAAAAACCCCATACAAAGGATCTGAAAAGTAAATATACAATGTATTTATCAAATATTAAGACAATAATGGAAATAAAAACCACTGTTCTGGTTGGCGATTTTTGTTATAACGCAATATTAGTCAAACCAAAAAAAGAATTACCCATTTCAAAATTAAAATATGTTATAGTGATGAATACTCTAATGGTGCTATCACCCACTTGAAAGCTTGAATTGACGATAAGTGGGCAATAGTCGGTTGAAAACCACTGCTTCAGAACATTTTTTAAATAATTTACTGGCATGTCACGAAGCTTCCTTGGATGCATCAACTTTTTCAATAGATTTTATTTCTGGGCTCAAACTAATAAGAAAATGCCTCTTGGTAACACTGTTGATGGATGCAACTATTGAACAAAAACTTAATCTTTCATACCAATCAGCAAAATTCATTCCATCTTTTTTATGTTCTATTGGGCCGTCATTCAAAATTAAGCTCCACCCTTTGTTTACTTCAAACGTTACTGCAATCACCTGTATATATCTTCGTTTGAGCTACACAGGGATGCTAATATTTTATACAAAATGATGTGAATGTTCAATACTTCTTTGCTATATCTTAAAGGAGGCAAATCGAGGTTCTTCCACTAAATTTCAATTTATCTTCCATTGCAAGCAGTTGAAATCTTTGATTCACTGAAGAGTTCCTATTAAACAAGGGAAGTCATTCTCATTAAATGAACATCACTCTCCTTCATCACACTTATTTTAAGAGAATTTCAGTAATACAACAACGTTTCAGCTGACTGCACTACACAAAAACAATGCGAAGAAATATACACACTGCTTCAAAGAGTAACTAAGAATAATGTCTTACTGAGAAAATGATAAATCTAACCATTTAATGAGCTTATATCTAAGTTTTTCTGTTCATTTGTTTGTTTGATCAAATGGAGTGATTTCATTGGTTGATTTACCTTCTTATTATGACATAACAATAAGAATTACATCACAGAAACTCTTGAGACTTCATGTCTAATCATACATTGAAACAGCTTGGGATGAGTTGAATTTTTTTTTCAAACTTAAAATTAGGATACCTGGATTATCAAAAATAAATTTCCTAATGAGATAGCTTTAGGCTTCATATTACAGATCCATACATAAATAACCACTGAATTTAACTTACATTCAAATACCATGAGATTTTTGATTCACTGAAGAGTTCCCTTTAAACAAGGGAAGTCATTTGGACTGGTATATTCTAATTTTTGAATAAAAGAACAGAAATATATAGAAGTGCAGACACAAAAATGAATATTTGCTAAAAAACATAAAAAATTAGAATAATAACTTTAATGACTAGCAAATACATTTTGGGAAAAGCAAAACACTGGAAATAAAAGAAGCAACAATACAACACCCAAAATTCCCACGGATTAACACTACAATCCAAGTATTCGAAACTTTGGAAATATAACAGAAAAAATAATGACACAAATATCTATACACTCTACAAAAAGAACAATCAAAATGAAACCCACTTGAAAATCACTGAGGAAGTCTGAAACAGACTGTTGTGGTATTATCCATGATATAGATAAATAATTAACTATATATATATATATATATATATATATATATATATATATATATATATATATATATATATATGTATGTATAGTCTAGAAAGCTTTACAGCTTTAAACACTAAACACTAAATGAAAAAAACCTTTTCAAAAGTCTTTTGTGACACTTTAGCAAATTCTTTCCCAATATCTGTGATGTTGTTTATTGTAATTTATGTAATTTTCTTCAGAGTTTTTTCCTGTTTAATTTATATATCCTGTTATTATGGTACTAAATCCTGTTATTATGGTACTAAATCCTGTTATTATGGTACTAAATCCTGTTATTAATGTACTATGAGTAAATTTTCTCATGTTGAGGTCATCAGTCCTTTACCATGTAATTGTTTGGGGGATTTTAAAAATAAAGTAGTTATATCAACATTGGACCCCAGCAATGTTGATTAAAGACCACCTCCCTTTCAGCTATGATTTTAATATATAGCTTATGTCTTACAAGTAGTTTCTTATTTTATATGAGGTGTTATCATCATCTATTGTATCTGGATGCTATTTTATATTATACAACATTTAATTTTTGGAACATGGCTGACTTACGTAGGTTACCCAAAAATGTATATTTGATGTATATATATATATATATATATATATATATATATATATATATATATATATATATATATATATATATATGTATATATGTATATATGTATATATATATATATATATATATATATATGTATATATGTATATATATATATATATATATGTATATATGTATATATATATATATATATATATATATATATATATATATATAAAATTTAATATAAAAAATACTACTTAATTTAAAAATAGTTTTATTAGAAATATGTTTTAGTAAAAAAAGTTGGAGTTTTGGAATTCATTTGTATTAAATTGAAAGTGCTCAATAAATTAATGATATATCATAGAGCAATATTCACTTGAGATTTTCAAGAAAAAACACCGAAGACATTTCTTGGATCATCTATTTATAAAGAATGGTTGATTAATTTTTGTTTTAATTTAATTATTCTAAAAATTTCCGTTAAAATGCAAAATATCCAACAAAATCAATTTTGTTACTTTTTTTTTCTTCCCAATTTTTTATTTATATATTTACATGGTCAGCTGTTAGATTGGCTTCTGGTTTACACCTGTACCACACCAAATATGTTTCCTGATAAAGTGTCTCTATAATTATCACCTTCTGTCGGACATAAATCGTCCCATCTAATGATATACATACTGTTGGCAAAATGTGAACATACATATATTCTTTGAATAAATATTTATGATTTTGACCACAGATATATATTTATATATATGACACTGTTGGCAAGCAAGAATCCGTGATAGCACACTTAAATTGTACATCTCTCTACTCTGTGGTCATAAGCATAAATATTTATTTGATATGTATATAAGTGTGTTCACATTTTGCTGACAGTATGTATATCATTAGATAGGACAGTTTATGTCCGACAGAATGTGATAATTATAGAGACATTTTTATTAGGAAACATATTTGGTCTGGCACTGGTGTTAAGCGGTGGCAAATCAAACAACTGACCATGTAAATAAATAAAGAAAATGAGGGTTGCGCAGGACACCAACCTGCGTCAACCAGGAAGCAGTCCTAACCTGACACTGCTCTACCAAATAAAATAATGACACTGTTGGCAAACAGGAGTCTGAAATAGCACACTTAAATTGCTAATTTTTCTTCTTCTGTCGGACATGAACTGTCGGCAAAATGGGGAAGTACTTATGTACACTTATAAATATTTATGCCTACAATCGTAATGTAGAGAGATAAGCAATTTTAACATGCTAACTTGGGATCCTGCCTACCAACAGTGTGGTTAGCTCAGTTGGTAGAGCAGAGTCACACATATATATATTTATATATGCATACATCAGATATTGTATAAAATATTATATTATATTATATTGCATCCCTGATTTATATTGCATGGTATATATATATATATATATATATATATATATATATATATATATATATATATATATATATGTATGTATGTATGTATATATATATATATATACTTACTTATATATAAGTCCTATTTAATTTCCCAATGGCTACAATCAGTTCATTATCAAAGAGAATGTTTTCAATATTTCAAATATATATTTGAAAGATTTAAGACTTCATATATATAAATAGATTGGTATGGGTTGTGACACAATTGACAATGTCATATGACAGATGTCTTTTGGCAGCATACAACATTGGAGTGATCAATTAAGAGAATTGGAAAAAAGGGGTGATCAATGAATAGGTTACTTCTTTTGCAGTGATCACTAAAAAAGTCTGAATTTTCACAAAACAAGCATGGACAGAAACTAAGGGGTCAATTTAGCATGGATCTATATCACAAACTGAACCCCCACTGAAAAACAATTTCAGGATTAAATTTCAAAAAAACCAAAAATATTTTTACTGGATATAATAAAGAGTAAATGTTGAAATTTTCAGTCTTCAAGCTCCATTGGTGCAGTCTGTACACTTCATACATATATGAATACATAACCAGCCAGACCAACTAAAAAACTGAAAGGAACCTATGTTGGAAGATTTGTCAACAGTTTTGGTTGAGGGTTTCATATATATATATATATATATATATATATATATATATATATATATATATGCCTAAAGTGGTACTGAGCATTGACAGGCCTTGGAAGCCGGAAGTGGATCTTACCAACAATTGCCCATGTGTACCTAACCCCTCAACACCCTTGATGAGGGTAAATGCGGAAAATGATGATACATTCATACTGAATGCTAGCAGGTGGGTCTGTGCCGAGCACACCAGATTGACCTTTAGTTCTATTGTCCATGAAAATATAAATAGGAATTCCTGCAAATGATCTTGTATAATGAATGATAGAGTATCCACATGCTTGCAAGCATGAACATTTTTGTTTACGGGCTGCATGAGCAATCTGGAGATGAAAATGTTTTCTTAAGTAAAGGTTAACCTTTATTTCTACATAGCAAAATAAAGTATGAATACCTCTCCTGTAATGAGGTTAAAAAGGTATGTAAGGAGGAGGGATAAGATGAGAACAGGTAGATATTCCTATGCAGAAAAACATTTAATAAGTTTTCACTTCCTTCTTTCTTTATTGACTGTTAGTGGTAATTTTTTGAGATATTTGGCCAAAATATCCTCTGGAAACAAGTAGTTCGGCCAAACATTTGAGTAATTAGGCCTTGTTTGTGTTTTTTTTCAGACTATTAGTAAACGTCAGCCAAAATTGTTGATATAGGTTTCCTCAGTTTTCATGCAGGTCTGTATGTATCCCGTGTACAGGCTGCACCAATGGAGCTAGGGCTGAAATTTTCAACATTTATTCCTTTTTATCTTATTTTTTTTAAATCCCCTACCAGATGTGTTTTCAATGGGGGATTCAATTTGCAATGTAAGTTAATGCTGAATTGGTCACTTAGCTGTATTCATGCTTGTTTTTTGGAAATTTTAGGCATTTTTTAGTGATCACTACCCAACAAAAAGATGAAAATAAGTTGCCCATAGATCACCTCTTTTTTCAATAGTTTAATTGATCATCCTCAATTGCGACATAGCTAAAAGACCTTGATCACTTGGGAGTTTTTACGGACAGACTAACCACACCTGTTTTCCTCATCTTCGTTATATATATATATATTTTGAAATGTTTCGGCTGTGTACCCTCCGGCCTTCCTAGACTGTCTATTGTGATCTGGAATGCCGAACCAGGTTCCGCAGGGACGTGCGCATCCCCTCTCGTACACATGACGATCAGTTTCTGCATTTTCGTGTTCGTCTACTGACCTACGCACTGACCTCCGGAAGATTAACCTTTATTTCTATGTTGCGAAATAAAGTACGAATTCCTCCGAAGCTGAAATGTGGAGGGGAGGGATATGAGGGGGAGGGGGGATGTAAGGAGGGGAACCAATGCACTGGGGATGAGAGGAGATCAGGATGTGCGGAAGGGGATGCGACAAGGGGAAGCGATGTCGGGATATTAGGGGGAGGAGACAAGGTGCAATATGAGGAGGAGGAGGAGGATGAAAGCAGGCAGATTCCCTCCTTCCTCATTTATTGACTGTTAGAAACCGTCAACCAAAACTGTCACCTAAACTTTCAAAATCAGTTTCATCCGTGTTTTAGTTGTTCTGTCAGTTTGGCTACCTATATACATCGCATGTATAGGCCACACCAATGGAGTTAGGGGGATGAAAATATAAACGTTTACTCCTCATTAGATCTAAAAAAAAACCTTTTACTTTGGTGGGGTGTCCATTTTGTAATGCCAGTTTGTGCTAAATTGATCCTTTGTTTGAGTCCAAAATCTAAATCATTAAAAAAAGTGTGAACTTTTTTTAATGATTTAGATTTTTTTTTAGTGATCACTGCCCAACAAAATACAAGAGAAGTACTTACTTATCCATTTCCCAAAATTTTTCATCCCTTACACATCATGCTGCCAAAAGATATTGGTCGCATGACGGTTTCTATTAAGTGACTAACCAGACCTGTTTTTGCATTTATGTTATGATAATATCATTATGAGATACTTCCTAAAGAGTCTGTCATGTTCTGGAATGTCGATCTGGTTCTGCTCACAAGCACCACACATCTGCATTTTGCGTTTTTGTGTTACTGGGATGGTCTCCAAATGACCTCTCTGCCTGCTTAGTGACCTCCTGCTGAGCTTTGTGCATACTTGCTTCACCTAGCCACACCCATGGGACCCCAAGTTCTGTTCGGTGGTTTCCATAAGCTATTCATGTTAATGCTTGGTCTGCTGATTGAATTACCGGAGCATAGCATGTGGGCAGTTTCCTTCAACTTTCTTATTCGCCAATGCTTCTCATAGATTTTGACCCTATTCCATAGAGGTCTGTGTGCACCCTTTTCCCTCTATGGATGGTCAGTGAACCCAGATTTGAAAATCCCCCTACGTTATTAGGCCATGATAGAGAAGAAATGTACACTAGAAAATCTTAAAGCAAAGATTTTGGGGTTCCATAAAAGAAAAAATAGATTTTGTTTAGATATGGCACTTGTTACCTTTATTGGACCTAAAATCGACTTATTCCAAAAAGTTGATTACACTGTGCGACGTTGATTGTTTTGATCAAATTAAAACTACATGTTTAAGAAATTTATTAATTCTATCTTAAAAAAGGGGTTAAATGTAGGGAAGTGGTCATGATAACTTATTGTATATATATGTAACTCATCTATCCTGAGGATGTCTGACCACCAAGAATGTTTCTTCTTGGCCACAGATGTCATATACCCACCAGAGTTCATTTCTAATCTTGAACACAAAAGACCCAGCTACATTCAAGAAGCTGGTGATCTTCAAGTCATTGTGGTTATCAGCTAGGTTAATAGGCATGACTTTTCATTCCCTGTATAAGATTGGAAACTGCCCTTTTGATGCTATCGTTATGTCTGAAAGAGAAGAGAAAGTCAAAATTTGGTGCATGCCACGTAACATTATGTAAGGTAGCCTTCCATTCATGGCCTGCTAACGTTTTCTCAAATACTTGGCACACCCTCCTCACAATGGTATGCTTCCACCTAAAAGAGGAGGAAATATTTACTCAATGAATTTTTCTGGTTAGAAAAGGAATGTGAGTGCTTTATTATTAGTGCGTGGTAAAATTTCTTTTGTTTTTTTTTTCTTTTCATGAGTGGATTTCAAATTTCTGCATTTACGGAAGCCCCTGGGGTATAATTTTTGAGTGATCAGACTGGATGCTTATTTTTTATATACGCCAAAGAAATTTTTGGGATTTTACAAAAAATTTTGAAGGGCTTTAGAAGGGCGTTCCATTTACAATGTATCTACAATTCTGAAGTAAACCCTTACTTTCAGTTGAATAAAAAATTTATGAAAACTGAGTAAACATATATATATATCCATGGGTGTCTACTGCCACTTGTCCAGGAAGGGACAAAAGGATATGCTCCAGATGAAGGATATAAGGGCAGCAAAAAAATACATCCAGATGTTGATTGTCTGGCAAAGGACTAGAGGGTGCCTAAGCTGTGACTTGTCCTAAGCTGTCACTGTTTATAGATAACCATTAAGCTTCAACTTTCAAACCCCCTAATCTTTGTTGAGCAGGCCTAATCCAAGAGAAAGCAAATGTTCTGTTTGTATCTCCAAATGAATATGCTATATTTTATTGGAAAAGATTTGTTGTTTTGCACTTAGTTACACAACTGTATTGTTACACACCTATTTGATATTCAAGGTTTGCATTCCTCTTTTCTTACAATCATTGGAATAAGTAAATACTGAGCTTTGGTCAAATTTCATTTTAACTTAATGAGGATGATTACATTTCTGGTATCAAGAAACTTGAATCAATTGTTTTTAAAAGGAATGTTCGATCGTTATTTGAATAGTGAAAGGAGAACTAGAAACTAAGAATAGCAGCAATTCGTAAATGAAATAGAAATAATTGAATAATTCAACGAAACTCTAGAAGTACGTTTGAATTTCTGGATATGATTCTTCTTCTCTAGAATACGAAATTTGACAACGAGGAAAATTAGTGAAAATTGTAGATAAAAACAAAAAAACAGGAAAACACGTACAAAAGGTCAACAAGGTTGAAAAAAGAAATGTAAGACGTGTTGTAGATCTGTATTGTTCTTTAATGATTTGCTTGGCCTCGTAAAGATGTATTCTCTGAAGAAATAAATCATTGTAGAAATTGAATAGCAAGTTTGGGAAATGAATGAGCGAGAATAGTTATATTTTTATAAGATATATCAACATTTAATGATATCTACAGAAGAATATAGTTGCATGCATGTTACATATATGGGCAGCAAAAAAATATTCCCAGATATCGATCGTCTGGTAAAAAACTAAGGGATGCCTAAGCTATGACTTGTCCTAAGCTGTCAACGTTCATAGAGACCCGTGTTGAATGAAATGAGATAGAGATAGAATATGAGCAATGAGGAATGATCTTTGAAGCAAAGATATTAAAAAGGAAGTTTTGCATCTGCTTTATAGCAGACGGGCCAGTGCAACGTCTGGACTTTGGTGCTCTTGCTCAGATACAGAAAGTGCAGACGTTGGAGTTGATATACAACACTAAAAGACTATGAGCTGAAAATGACTTGCTGTCTTTTATATTTAATTTACTTTCATACAAGCTCATTTCAAGAGCTATCTACTTCTTAGTGGAAAGAAATATACACATTTAGACCAAATTCATCATGATTTTTTTATTTCTACCGTAAATGGAAAATATATAATGTTTGGTTTTAGTTTAATTTGAACACAGGGCGAAGTTGATTTTTAATCATAACATTAAGTTGAATTTTTAAGGCTCAGATGTAAAATGACCAATCACCATTGACCAGTGGTAGCGTGCTTATCTCCAGTGGGCCAGGGTTCAATACACCACCAGGTCATACCACTAAAGAATGATACACAGAGCTTCTCACCCAACCACTCAGCACAAAGACTAGGATTGAGGAACTTCTTCCCAAGGATAAGGGATTCATATAGAATACATTGGTTCTTGTAAGATCACTGAAGATAAGCAAGATCAAGCCTGGTCAGTACCTAGAGGGGTGACCATTGGAGAATACCAGATGCAAGCAAACCGGCAAGCCTTCCTATCTTGTCTTTCTATCTCGTTTCTAGTCTTTTCATACTGAATTTACTGTCCCATGGGCACCAGAGGGTTAACTATTTGCACCATCTGCAGCCCTTTCTTCTTGTTATGTGCCCTGCCCATCTCCATTTTTGTTGCTTTATAACTTGTAAGTATCCTTCACGCTAATCCATCTCCTGGATCCATATTGATCTTTTTCTATCGCCAAGAGTTATTCCTAACATTGCTCTTTCTATTGCCCTCTGTGCTATTCTGATTTTTCAAGTGGTTCAGTAAGTTTCCAGATTTTTTACCCATCTGTCATAGGTGATATTATACATTGGTTGTATACTTTATGTTTTAAGCATATTGGATAATCCAAATTACTCAATTGGAGGATTAGAGGAAAGGATGACCCATAAATGAATTACTTCTCTCGTCTTTTGTTGGGCTGTGATCATTAGAAGAGCCTGAATTCAAAATTCAAAAACCAGGTATCAACCCATAAACTGCAGAAAGTAGTAAAAAGTAATAGTTATAGATAAAAGCCCCAGTCCATTGACAGAATGATTATAAATTGCGTTATATTCTCAATGGTAAGAGCATCGCTACGTTGAAGCAGCTTAAATATCGGTTATAGGTTTGATTCCTGCAGCAGTCCTATTTTCTTTAATTGTTTATTTTATTTACATTGTCTAGGACGAGTGGTACATTGATCTTGTAATGATAGGAGATGATTTTAGATAAGTTTCAATATAATATAATGCAAATTATTATCATCCTATCAGATCATGCATATCCATTTCTTAATACATATATGTATATATATATACACACACATATATACATATATATATATATATATATATATATATATATATATATATATATATATTAGCGCAATTTATATAAGTAGAGCACTCAGTATCTTTGTAGATAGGGCTTTTATAATGTTGATAATACAAGATTATAAGTTACACTAAATTACCTCAGAACCAGGAGTTTCTTGTGGATGGCTAAAAGCAGTCGCATTTTTCAGGGAAAATTTATTTCTGTAGTTATTGTGATTGTCCACCGTTTGAGAACATGTTCTTGAAATGTTGACAGTTGCAAGTTTTCAAGTTGGTCTGGCTGGCTGTCTGGAAGTGTAAGTATGTATGTATGATGAATATATTGGTTCAGATTTATGGTTAATCTGACAATATTGGAGTAAAATGACAAAATGTTCAAAATGCTCAAAATGTGAACATTCACAGACACAGAATTATATTTCACCTGATAAATGCAGACTGCTCTCAGCCGTTCACAAGAAACGTTAAGTCATGAAATAGATTTAATGCAACTCATAATCTTGTATTATAATCATTATTTATATATATATATATATATATATATATATATATGCAAGATAAAAAAAAAGAAAAGGAAAAGAAAAAGAAGAGATAGTTAAATTGAGAGTGAAGATTACATATTCTATTATTTTTAAGGAAAAGGGAGATAATTCTGAAGGATCATCCTCAAGCATAGTACTAATGATTAAAATGATTGGTTTTCAAAAACTGATTGGATAATACAAATATTTGTTATTTAAATGAGAATAGTATTTTTGTTTTTATGATTACAAGAACAAAACATATTGTCAGTTGCTGAAGAATGCTTTAGGCATGAAATGTTGACATACACCAGTTAAATATCCTTGTAAATTATATTTTATGTAGTAATAGCTTTATTTGCTTTGATATGTATTGAGCGCTGTGATTAAATATCATCAGCAACAAAAGAAATCAATTTCTTTTTTGTATTCTTACAAATTGCAAAAAACATTTTGAATTATACATATATATATATATATATATATATATATATATATATATATATATATATGTATGTATATATATATATATATATATATATATATATATATATACATATATAATGTAATCCCATTCTCTTGGCCTGGGAAGTCTTTATCCAGTGGAACAGGAAACTGTTACTACTGGAGACTTCCATGTTGCAGGAGTTGCCGGATAGATGACAGAAAAATGGCATCACACCGCCTACGGGGCTCTTTGTCATGACAAGATCACTTAACCTGCAGAAGCTGAGTGATGTCAAGATATATTCTATGGTATAACTAAATCATGAAATATCAGAGACTGTCAACCAAAACTGTCACTCTAACAGTCAACATGGGTCTCTTCAGTTTTCATGGTGGTCTGGCTAGCTGGCTGGTAGTGTATGTATGTATGCATTTGTGCTGAATATATTGGTATGGATTTATCATTGATCCTACAATATTAGAACGAAATGACAATATTGGAAAATGTTTTAAGACAAATGATTCTTTAATGCAATGTTTTATTTATTCCGAGCTTTGTCAAGAAAATAAGGTGCTATAAGAAACTAAGTGTTTATATTGTTAGTCCTTGAGCTTATGATGGGGGGTGGGGATAATGTATTGATAGATCATGTGTGTGGAAAGCTTAATAGTGGTATGTGTGTGTCTTGACTCTGGAGAGATGACCAGCTCGGCTTTTGGTCATCGGTGCAGTTAAGATTATCAAATATCAGAAATTAGGTTTCATTTATGCATTTATATAGGTATGTATGTGTGACTTATACAAACCACACCATATCTAGAGGGCTGAAAATTAAAATTTTTACTCATTATATCAGGGAAAAACATTTTTTAACAACCCCCCCCAATATCATTCCAGGGGGTTCAATTTGCCATGCAAGTTTATGCTAAATTGATTCCTAGTTTGTGTCTAGCAGTATATGCGGTTATTTTTTTAAATTCATACTTTTGTTAGTGATCACTGCTCAACAAAATGCAAAAGAAGTAACTTATTCATTGATCATCCCCTTTCAACCCATGATGCTGCAAAAAGATGTTGGTCATGTGACATTTTCTATTAAGTGACCAACCAGACCTCTTTCTTTCCATCTAGGCCATGCAGGCAAGAGGAAGTTAATGTCACATGACTCATTGCAGTTGTATAGTCACCTGAGTACAAAGATTACCATATTTACTTGAGTGCAATGCGATCTTGAATATAATGTTTTCATAGGTAAAAATCAGTAAAATATTTCATCCTCCTATATACAAGATGGTGAACCTGATTTTTTAATAATCCTCTTATCGGAATGTCACTTACGTATATATGTCTATTTTAGTTTTTTGTAAATGCTTATAGATTTTCGGCCAATTTTTCTAATATATTTAATGAGTTTGATAAAAATATAACTTGAAATTTTAAAATATACTTGTAAAACTTGGATTATAAAATAAAATAAAAATGTCAAGTCCATCGTATGTCACCTAAAAACCTGTGAATGCAGACCCGCATGTAATAAGTCTGTCATTACTGCCCAATGTAATACAACCCCTGATTTCAGACAAAGTTATTTATAATCTAAAGAAAACAATGTAATATTGCTGTAAATTTCAAAATCATCTTTAAAACCCAAGTCACTTTTATTAGTTGATGGTTTATAGTTTTGTTGTTGGTTCGTCTGTCAGTCACAAGCAAAGAGGAGAATGATATTCATTGAATGAAGATATATTTTTATAAAGGAAGATGAATATGCCTGTCTTCATGGAGTCCACAGATATTGAACCGACACCATTACAATAATCAACAAAAAGTGCCAAAACAACACTTTATCTTGAACAAGGCAATGAATAAATTGAAATATTGAAAGATATTGTGTGTAAATGTTTCTCATATCAGTAAATTTTTGAACACAATGTTTTGGCTATTGTACCTTCTTCAAGTGCATGTCGTAAGGCAACCCTGTGGCAGCAACTTTGGAAACTGACATATCTATGTCATGAAAAATGGTCAATAGAATTGTCCCGACCTAAATACTGCTTCCACCCAAAATTAGACAGTGAAATGAGGACATTCAATTTTCAGACTTTGATGGCAACAACCTCCTGTCTTAGCTTTCCCAATTATTACGATCTGTAACCTCCACCTGAAGAAGACTGAAGGCTATGATGGCTAAAATGTCCTGTTCAGAAAATCAATTGAGATGAAGACAACAGCCTGAAAACATGTACACACAATGATAATCGAAAAGTCTTCTAGTGGTACAAAATTAAAAAAATCCCTGTGATTTGCAGATGCATATTTAACAAAAACAACTTCATATAAAGATATATATTTACAACATATGTATTTCAAGACTGGAGCAATTTTATTTAGTTTCATAATTTATCTATATGCTGTAAATACATATGAGTGAATGTAGTTGTTTCTATTAAATATGTATCTGCTAATCACAAGAATTATAAGAAAAATCCTGCATGTAAAAAAATTCTGACAGAAATTGAAAAATATTATGCTTATTACAGATGTCTAAATCCAGCCATAAATAATGAATTATTTTTCTGAAAATTGATGGAGCATTTTCCATTGGTTACAATGATGCTGAGACATTCAAGAACATATGGAACCAAGCTAGTGAAAAAACAAGACAAATTGATAAAAAAGTTAAATCGATAAAAACTATCCATTGTTTATAATATCTATATGTATATATATATAAAGGTTGCCATTTGAATGTAGCATTGAGCTGAACAGCTGCTTGTAATATAAAGGCCCAAATAACTATTTTATCTCCAAATTCTCATTTTGTTTATTCATGGTCTATATCTGCTTTATTTGTTTCTTTCAATACAGACAACCATGTTATTAAGAAATGAATATATGATCTGACAGAATGATTGTAAATTGCATTATATCATATTGAAACTCTATTTGAAATGAACTCCCATTATTTCACAGAGAATGTATGATTTGGCTTAGAAAATGTAAATAGAATAAACAATTAAAGAAAATGGGGCTGTTAAATAATTTAATGACAATATTGGTAAAAAAGTCATACTCTCTCTTTTACTTTATTTCCAGGATCCATTTTGATTTTTATCATCTTTTTCACACAGCAGATTTTAAATTCATTTGTGTTCCTTGTTGTCCAATGAATTTTTCAATGTTTCTCGTCCTATGATATTGTCGGGTTACATTGTTGATATTTTTCATCCTGCTATTGTTGATTGTTACTTTTATTCTGCTTTCTTTCAATATCATCTCAGCTAATTGTGATGATACGTTGATCTTACCAGATTGTTGCTTTATCACGTTTCTTTCTCCTTTTGATTCTTTCTTGATCAATTTTGTATTTTTCAAATCAAACTTGGGTCCTTCTTGTTTTGGTAAACAACGGGTGCATTTAATAAAATATAAAAGAAATTATTGTCATTAAATCTTATCTTGTTGGAAAATGCTCTTTCCTCTATCATATATATATATATATATATATATATATATATATATATATATATATATATATATATGTATATATATATATAAATGTATATGTATAATCTTGATAAGAAATGGATATATGATCTGATAGAATGATTAAAAATTGCGTCATATTATAGTGAAACTCTATTTGAAATTACCTCTCATTATGACTCAGCGAATGTACCACTCAGCCTAGACAATGTAAATAAAATAGACTAATGAAAAATGAGGCAATTGAGTATATATATATATATATATATATATATATATATATATTTATATATATAATACATGAAAAATCCTACCTTTCCCACATAAACCACATGATTAGGACATTCTCATTTCCTTCCCCCAAAAAGCCTTATCTCCTAAAAAGGACATCCACTTGTCTAGAGACCAAACTGACAAATATCAAGAACCTTTTCCATCTGATACATAGTAATAAAAGCCCTCTTGTCTCCACCTGAACCCCACAATTTCTCTACCCCAACTACCATCTGGGCATTTCTACTGCTTTAGATTTTTCTCAAACCGAATTTCACTCTCAAAGCTCCAACAAAAACCCTCCACATCTTAAACACATGTAAGCAATTACACTTTTTAATAGAAAATTTGAGATGAACTAAGTTTCCTTTCCCACATTCTCAACTTTTCTACAACATATGTATGTATATATATATATATATATATATATATATATATATATATATATAGATATATATATAGATATCTTATTTTTGAATATAAGATGGCTTCTTGGTATATATAAAAAGTCAATACACATATCGGTTAAATTGATGTATATTTGTTGAAACCAAGATTAATTTTTGAAAAAAAAAACAATTATTGCCAGGAATGTCTATTTGGCCAAATACCAAAGATAATTTGGTACAATTTGGAAATTAAATATTGCTGTGATATTTAAGAGATAAATTTCATTTTTCTCGGATAAAACATAGTCCAGACTTTAAATGGAGACGAGATGGAAAACAATATTTCTCCAGTTTTATATTGAAAACTGCTACCAAAACTTGGGTTTCTTCAGTTTTTTAAGTGGGTCTGGCTGGCTAGCTATGTATATATGTATGTATTGCAGGCAGTACCAATGGTGCTATAAGGCTGAAAGTTTAAACATCTACGCCTCATTATGTCTACAAAAGACTTTTTTTTTGTTTTTGGAAAATCTTGTGAATGTGTTTTTAGTGGGTGGTTCGAATTCCATTGTAGGTTTATACTAAATTGCTCCTTAAGTTTGATTCAGCACTGCAATGCCCATGATAGAGAGATTTGGTGAATCTTTGGGAAGGTTTATGTCCAACAGGAGATCATGATAACATCATTTGACTAATAGGATTTGACTTTCAAGATTAACAAGGAGTTGGATATAGATAGCCATGAGATGTTAGCTGGTTGAAATCCTTTTTGTGTGTTTGAATGAAAAAAGATTCTTGTGACTGGTCAGTTTAGTAGCTTGGTCAGTTTATTATAGATTTTGCAAATTAGAAACCATCAAACAAAACTTCTACCTATTCATTGATCGCCCCTGTCAACATAGTATTGTTCAGTTTTCAAATGACTCTGGCTGCCTGGCTATCTATTAGGGTATCTTGAAAGTAATTACATAGTTCCCTGCAATAAATTATATGCTAAGCAACGAAAGTAATATCAAAGTCAAACGGTATGAAACAAAATATGGACTTAGTTCATCATCTCTTTTATCTAGCAGTGTGTTGTTTATAGTGTACAGTGAAGATTAACTCCATGGAGTATAGACTAGAAAGAACGATATATTTGCTATTGCTTACTGTATGAATTTCAAAAGGTTAGTACTGCCAAGCAGGCAATGAGAAACATTTTGTAAAGTGTATCCTGATGCAGTCAAGGCTCGTAAATACCAGATGTGGTTTAAAAAGTTTACAAATGGATCGTGGTTCAAAAATATGTTATTACTTTCCAAACACGAAAATATCTAATTACGAACACCCTAATATCTGTCTATCTATCACATGTCCAATGGAGCTAGAGGGCTGTAAATTGAAACATTTACCTCTTATTATGCCTAAAAAAACGTTTTTTTTTGTTTTTTCAAAAATTCTCTCCCCCAAAGAGGTTTTTAGCTGCGGTTCAATTTACAAAGTAATTTTATGTTTAATTGGTCATTTAGTTTGTCTCTGGCAGCATTCATACGTTTTTTTCTTTTAGATTCAGAATTTTTGAGAGATCACTACCCAACAAAAGATGTATCAAAAGATGCCAATACAGTTTTATTAGTCAAGAGAGATATGCTGAGCCAAAATGAACTTCAAACGATTTCAAATTCATATTTGCACAAACATTCAGTGCACACATACTTTTGTCACTGGGAGAAAATTTAAGATTTTTGCACACACTAATAAAAATTAGAGTTACATTGATGATTGGAGCTTATTTTTCAATGCATAAATGTTTTATAATAGATTAATGCTTTTTATATATAATTGCTTTTTAATACATGAATATTTTTTAAAACATAAATGTATTTTGATGTACAAATGATTTTTTATATATAAATTTATTCTAATGCGTAAATGTTTTGTAATACATAAATACTTTTTAAGACAAAATGTTCCAATGCTTAAACCATTTCTCAAACAAAGTTGTCAATTCTTGGAGGACATATAAATAAAATGTTAATTTTTGAGAGGGGTTAGGTTGCAGGCATCTCATTTGTCGACAAAGTGGGCGTGCAGGGAAGAAATTGAAGTTATTCATAGCTAAAACTGTCTTTTACAATAGCTAGAATCGATTAAGTTTCATATATTTTGGACATTTTATATTGATACATGTATATGTATATATATATGTTAAACACAATTGATAGTTTTTGCATATATATATATTTATATATATATATACATATATATATATATATTTAAATATACATATATATATATATATATATATATATATATATATATATATATATTTAAATATACATATATATATATATATATATATATATATATATATATATATATATTAATAGATGTACATAGAAAATTCAATGCTTTGCGGTGACTGAGTTCCATGCCAGTTGGTAAGACCGTAATGATTGCACCACAAGCATGAAACTCAAAATCACTGCAAAGAAGTGAATTTTCCATCTACACCTATTTACATATGCTCTACCCCAATGGATAAGTCTACTCAAAAAAAATAATAACAACATGTATATATAAAATATGTATATGTATATATATATATATATATATATATATATATATATATATATATATATATATATATATATTAGTGTGATGAAGTAAGGAATTTCTACACAAATATGAATCTTTACTCTATTATATTTCAAGCTCTATTCTAAATCAACCTAATGTTTAATGTTGAATGTGTCAAGCACTTTATGAAATAAACCCATCACACATCAGATATTGCATTTTATCATATTATATTATATTGTATTCCTAATTTGTATTGTGTATATATATATATATATATATATATATATATATATATATATATATGTGTGTGTGTGTGTGTGTGTGTGTGTGTGTGTGTGTATATATATATATATATATATATATGTACTCATTTAAAGCCTATTTATCAAATTAACAAAAAATGAAAATTTTTATAAACCTACCAGATTTGGCTACAATATATTTCCACTGGCTAAATTGGAAAAAAAAAAACAATCAAATCTCTCCCAAATATCCCCAACAGACAGAGCCATTGGGCCAATGGTAACCCTTTCCCCTCTAATGATCTGGAAGCCTCTGATAATGTATTATTGTATGTATAAAATAGATGGAGGCTTGCCATTGAGACAGGGACATTAGGTGTGAGCCTTTCCACTTTTAATTCCTCATATCAATATCTATTTTCGTTATTTGATAAAGTATTGTAACTCATTGTTGACCACTTTTTTTTTATCTAAATCTTAACTTTTAGTTTTTTTGTTTTTTTTCACCACAACTTAAATTCAGACTATCATTGCACAGCAGTAAGCAAACAGCACTGATCGGAAATAAAGAATAAGCCCCTGGTGATATTCAAACTCTCATCGCACTTGCCAGAGGGAAGCCTGGTTTACATCCAGCTGTTATGACCACTTAGCTAAGGAAGCTTCATGGCTAGCAAAAGTCAAATCTGACCTTTTGGAATTACTCTCTATCTCTGGTCTATGATTTTCATTGCTGTAAAGTAATAGCCCCGATTGAGTTGTGGGAAAAACAACTAAAAATTAAGGTGAAACTAAATAGTAGTCAAAATACAATTGGTCTCTTATGTCTATTTCTTTAGTTTGTTAAAGATAACGGTTGATCTTAACAGTTTTGTTTGGCCTATAAGAATTCTACGAGAAATATTGCTCTATAGAAATTAAGTTGTTTAGATCACCATTGAAATGAATTTTCGGTGGTTGAGAAACATGCATATATTTTTAGTACCATTTGCATAACAAATTTTGTCAAATATGACAGTTGATCACATGCAAAGAAAATACGAATATGCATAGAAATTTTTCTATAAAAATATAAACATTTAATTTTAGACAAAAGGGAGTATTCGAGAAATAAAAGGAACTTGCATATTACAGAACATCAATAATACAAAATGATTTATTGAAAATGCGATGATGAATAAAGCATATTGAATGAAAAGGGAAAATAAAAATATGCACAATCAGAAGTTGGCTTTGAGGAGAATAGAAGGGATATCAAGAAAGTAGCTTTACGTCAGCCAACTGCAGACGGGTTAGTGCACATTTGGACATTGACAAGCTTGCTTTTATGTATGAGAAATGGATGTAGTTGTAGACAAGAATGCTAAAGAAATAGCTAGCTTTCTGTGTTAGTTTTCTATTTTAAATCTTTCTGTGAAAGCTTATTTTAAGAGCTATCTTGTTCTTTGTGAGAAGGTGTGTCTACGTTTAAAATAAATTGAACAAACATAGTTATCAAAGATGGTGAAAGGTTTCATCTTTTTTTATATGCACATGTGTCTATTTGTTTGTTTGTGTGTTTGTTCCAACGCTCCTGGCCGCACCGTTTTGCCAACAGACTTTAAAATTGGCATCACTACTTCATTAGACCCTTTTGAGATTTTTTTTTCTCTAGAAAAAAAGCTTTGTTGACATTTTTGAGGCCTCATTCTGACAGGCTTATTAATTTTTCTGCTTGTTCCTGCACTTCTAACCACACTGTTTTGTCGACAAAATTGAAATTTGGCATCAGTACACCACAAATCAACATGTGGAGTACTGATGCCAAATTTTTTTAAAGGCCAACTCCTAAAAATATTTTTTTTAATTTTTTGGGGGGAAAAAAATTTTTTTGGAACTTTTTTTAGGCCTCATCTTAACAGGTTTAAATAAACAGATGATTTTTTTTACTCTATTTTTGATATTTTCCAGAGGAAAATGCCAGTGATGTCTTAAATAGAATTTATTCTGACCATGTTTTTTCATTGATGGAATATTTTTTACATAGCTTCAAATTTTGATGCTATGGTTGTTCAATTATTTGCTGTGATGGCAACTTTAATGTTTTCTTGATTTTTCAATGTGTTTATTGCTTAACTCTCTTCACCTGGTTTGAACGTGTCAGCATGGGAGTGATTATGATGAACTGCATTACTCTTGGAATGTATAAACCTTGTTTGGATCAAGCGTGCAACTCGACAAGATGCCAGATGCTTAAAAACTGTGACCACCTAATCTTTACGTTTTTTGCTGTGGAAATGGTTATCAAGATGATTGCCATGGGACTTTTTGGAAAATTAACATACCTAGCAGAGTCCTGGAATCGCTTGGATTGTTTCATTGTGTTGGCAGGGTGAGTATATCAAAACATCATTTCATCCAACTGCTATCTGTGCACTGCAACCATTTTTCAACTCATTTCTCATTTTGAAAGATTTTATTCAATACTTTCTCATCTCATTTTGCTGTATTTTAATGACAAAAAATGTATGATCATGAAGAAAATACTGTTTGATTTTATTTTCTTTCATTACCAGCAAACCCCTGTTGTCAAAAATTATGATTATTTTATCAATATTATAGAAAAATCCACTCAGGTGATAATTAGCAATTTCTTCATCTTTTGTTGTTCTTGTTACTTTTTCTATCTTTAGATTAAAAAAAATTGACATATTGTAAAAGAAAAAGTTGAAGAAGGAAGGAATGACATCACATTACAGAAAGTTAACATAGACACATTTTATTTTTAGTTTTCATTCTTTTTTTTTATGGTTTATTTTCTCAATTCCCCCAATAAACTGTTTTAATCATTAAAAAATATACCAGATCATTTTTTCTTAAAATTACTCTTGGGAGAATAAATAAAAGCTTCTTTATATTCAGCATTTTTATTACGTAATTAGAACATGAATGCAATTCTATTTTATTCTGTCGCTTGCATTCCTTATTATGCCGGAAAACACATTGCTAATTATTACATGTGTGGATTATTAGATGAAGTATTGTAACCCATTGTATTAATTTTGACAACTATTTACCTTCATCTTAATTTCATCATGGCACAGATATTAAGAGTAGGTTTAATGAGTAAAACTGCTGCTAACCATGAAGTTCCTGTAGCTGCTGTAAACCAGCTGGCCTCAAACTAGGCTTCCCTCTGACAAGAAAGGTAGTGAGTTTGAGTATCATCCAGACTTTATACTTTATTTCCGAACCATGCTGTTTACTGCCATAGATTGACAGCTGGAGTTGAAGGTATAATTTTTTTTTAAATTGATGAGATCAAAAAGTTGTCAAAGTTATTGCAATGGGGAAAATGCTATTTTCTTTCATGTTTCTTTATGGTATAAAAATAAATGAATGTTTTAATTAGTAGTCATTAATTTTCAGTCATTAATTTGACAAGAAAAAAATGTCAGAGGATCATTTATATTTGCTTCTTATTTTTGTAATTGATATTGTACCATAATACATGTTAATATACATGATGCATGCAAATATATAATGAGATACCATTTTGATGTACAAGGCATACCATAATACATGTTAATGTACAGGGATGTACCGTAATACGTTATATACAAAGGGTACCATAATACATATTCATATGTGAGGTACTGTTATACATGGTTATACTGATGGGGGTACCATAATATATCTTAATGTACAGGGGGATACCATAATACATTATATGCAAAGAGTACCATTATGCATGTTAATATACAAGGGGTACCATAATATACAAGGTAATACCATATTGCATGTTAGTTTACTCAGGAGGTACCATATTTCATATTAATGAACATGGGGATATCCAAATATAATTGGAATTATGTACACATTTCCATTTGAAACCTTGAAAAGAAACTGGATCATTTTGTATTTACTGCCACAAACTGAACACATTCAAAAGATTGTTTTTTTTTCTCTGTGAACCAACAAAGCAGAAATTTTCACAGGCATGAACCCCAAGTACCCAGCTACGTGGTAGACAAGCTCAAAATAATGTGACACCAAGCAACTCAATTAGCAAGTTCGTACCATTTGTGCATCATATTCAAATACCTACTGGGGTTGGGAACTCCTTCGTAAAGACCAAACTAATTCAAAATTCAATTTTCTTGATAATAGTTGTATAGAATTATCCTTCTTTTTTAATGATCAGTTCGCATACAAAGCTTAGGCGCAAACAAATTTTTCTTTTCAAATAATTCATAGACAAACTGATCATTTAATGAGAAAAATGATTATATACCATTTCTCATCCTGAAAATGCAAACAAAAGCATTCTTATAACTTCACAAGGGACAATTTAATTTTGTTTTCTCTTTATACTTATCGTATGAAATATATGTTGAAATCAAATCAAAACATATCATCACTGTATATTCTTGAATATAAGCTGACCATGAGTATGAGACAAGTTTGGAATTGTACATAAAATTTCATAAAATCAAATGACTCAAATATAAAATGAGGCTATTATTTTGCCATAACGTCATCATAAGAGCTATTCCTTTCTTATGAATATGTCATTTATGGCCTTTGGTTCATTGTCACTGAAATATGAATTTCTTTCATCTTCAACATTAACGATCATTGTTTTCAGGTTATAAATGTGAAATTCTCCTCAGTGATAACGGATCTACCTGAAAAAGATATCACACAATACGTTCTGTATATTATCTACATAGCAGTTCATACAAAACTATTGTAATGATTTGAGTTAAAAACAAAAGGTATTATCCCTAACTAATATACATTGAGTCTATTGATGCTGTATTCATAGAGGCAAAAGTATTGACCCCTTTTTACTTACTTCAGTATAAGTCAAACTGCCAATTTTGGGCTATATTCATGGTTAAAAAAAAACTCATCTTTTATTCAAGAATACGACTCATACCTCATCTTATGTTTTCAGTTGTATTTATACAAAGATATATGATATATGATGATACCTTCAACTTCTGCATTTGTTTCAATGTTGAAACTGATCTGATTTATGATATATTTGGTACTCAATATGATGATGATGTGAAAAAGTTAGGGGCAATCAATGTCTTTCTCCTTGATTATTGACATTTAACATTTATAGATGCTTAATTTATTAATACATACTTGACCAAGGATTCAGCCAAGGATTGAACCTGTGGCCTAAACAAAGTAAAATACTATAAACCCTCTTATTAATGGACTAATAGTGTAGAGCAATGTCTCTTCATACTGATTGTCTGGTATCACCAAATTATATATAAAAAACCATAAAAATAGAACAGATGCAAACGTAACATCATACACAGATATAATTAACATTGAAAGAAAACATGAAATAACTATAAATGAGGGAAATTGACTAATTTTATTCACTGATAACAACACGCATTCCTTGAATAGAATATTTTCAGGAATCCACCTTCTTAACAGTAAGTGCCACTGCAGTGTCTGTCCCAATGAAGAAATGCAACAAAAAAATCACAACACGCCCACCCATGGTCACCCACTAAAACTACACACTGAGCTTGTTGCTGGTCACAGGAAGAACTCCTTCTCCGCCACAGGGGTGAAAAACTGGATTGCTTCAAATGAGTCTTCTGTCACAGCACCTAAAATCGCAGAATTGAAAACAAGTCTAGTCAAAGGACTGGTATAATATTCACAAGTAGACATACTATTTCTGATTAACAAAGACCATCCAAACACAATGGTCAAACAACTGCAGATCCAGTATTGATACTGAAAGAACTGATGGATTCTAAAACCCTTGACCAGGCTAATGACCCATGGAAGGGTTCCTTCGGCCCTGGTTGAGTTAAACCAGTACCACTTCTTTGTTTGGAAGCCATAGTAAGTAAAAACCCCAAAAAGCACAAGAAATCCAGAGGTTGTAAATAGAGTGAATAAGAAGACACTGTCTCCAACAAAAGTATAAATAGAGAAGGTCGAGCAAGAATGATAAAGCAGTGCTATGTCTGCCGCCTACTGGTCACTTCCCACACTTACGGACAAGACCGGCATTTTTAAATATCGCTTGACTAAATATTCACTTTGAACAGATTTTGTCCGGTATTTCCAAAATCAGGTGATAAGAGTTCTATTAATAAAATGGTTTACAGTATTCTCAGGATCAGTTGCTCCAGGGCACTATCCCCCCATTGCACTATAAGGAGAGGGTTGTGTTTTCCCTGAGGCCTTTGCTACACTAGTCACAGGGACTGTACAATTTTCATCATCGTCCACATGTATGCACTTCAAAATGACCTTGTACCAATTTTGCCATCTTGGAGAGGCAAATAAACCTCATACTTAAATGCTTGATTTTGCTGAAAATTGTTTCTATTTCTCTTCTTTGATTTTAGTTCAAGATTTGTATATTCCTTCTGATTAGAATGATTGTAACAAGGTCATCTGCGCTTTAAAGTCAACTGCTGAGACATTGGCTGATTTGTCATAGGTGTCATTGAATGAAGTTAAACTTGCAATGACTGGTAATGCATTGGTTATGATTGGTAATGCATTGGTAATGCACTGGTAATGCATTGTTGATGTATTGGCAATGTTTAGTGATACATAGGAAATGATTGGTAAAGATTGGCAATTCATTGGTAATGATTGGTAATGTACTGATGATGCATTGGTAATACTCTGGTAATGATTGGTAAAGATTGACAATTCATTGATAATGATTGGTAATGCACTGATAATGCATTGGTAATGACAAATAATGCATTGGTAATGATTTGTACGATTGGCAATGCATTGGTAATGCATTGGTAATGCATCGGTAATGACTGGCAATGCTTTGGTAATACATTGGTAATGATTGATAATGTATTGGTAATGAATGGAAATGCATTGGCAATGGCTAGTAGTGATTAACAATGGAATGGTAATAACCCATAATGCATTGGTAACGCATTGGCCATGACAGCTATTAATTGGTAATAATTTCATTGGTAATGATTGACGATGCATTGGTAATGTATTGTGACTCATTGATAACGCATTGATAATCAATTGATTGAAGAAGTTGATGAGGAATCTTCATCTGTTTCATCTTTATACGATGGATTTGAATAGCAAAATACAAATCCTTGTACCTTGATTGGATGAGTTCTCTATCTTGTAGACGGATCATATGAGTTTTAACAGGGTTGGATGCACAATCCACTATATTTTTGCTGGGGGAAGAGAGAATCCCTTTCCTGGTCTTGTAATTCTAGCTGTCTACAAATGCTGGTCATGAATAATTATAAATTCAGTCTTATAGTGGACTATTCTATTGGATTTTCCAAGATGGAAATTAGTCTGGCTTTGAAATCTATCAGGTTCGGACAAAATAAATGGCTGTTTTTGTGTTTCAGTAGGCTTGTCCTTCTTTTCACATTGATCCCTTATATGCATACATCAACCAAATGGATGTTTGAAATTTTTGATTACAGAAGCCTTTTGAATTTTGTGTAGGGTCAGGGGCAGACCCTATGCAAAAATTGAAATTTTGTGGATAACTTTTGACCCCATCTCCCAACTCACATATTTTGCCGTACAGTTACAAAACTTGCAAACAATCAGGCAAAGACTATTGACAAATGTAACTGTACAGAATGATGATCATTTAATCATTTATTTTGTGGATTGGGAAAATGGAAGGAAGAGATAAATAACAAGAAATTAAGATAAGTTAAGTATTTATGCAAACTGCGGAATCAGCATCTTATGAAAAATAAAAGTCAAAATTGTAAAAATCGTTTTATCCTTAGTAAAAAGGAAGATTGGCCAAAAATATGAGATAAAAATTATGTGTATAACTCAAAGAACTTATCAAAATTACTTATTTATTTATTTTTTGCAAAAAAAGTCCAAATTTTGCCAATTTGGCGACTTCACTGATTCAGCTTAACACACACACACACATGCACATATATGTACATTTATAAATATATATATATATATATATATATATATATATATATATATATATACTCACAATACAAATCAGGAATGCAATATGATACAATATGTATGATGGGTTTATTTCATTAAGTGCTTGATGCATTCAACATTAAATATTAAGTTGATTTAGAGTAGAGCTTAAGATATAATGGAGTACAGATTCACTACACAAACACATTTATGTTTCTGATGTAGCAAATCCTTACTCCTATAAAAATATACCTATATATATATATATATATATATATATATATATATATATATATATACACTTGTATATCAGTAGTATTCAAAACATTGCTTCTACATGTCTTTATTTTATTTTTTTCGTAAAGTACTTTTTATATAAGAGAAAATTAATCTAGATGATAGGGTCAGAATTCAGTCAGTAGACGTTCATAAATCTATTTCTCCACCATAAGCTTTATTCTTACTTTTACATTCGAGTGTGTATCTTCTATTCAGGTTTATAGACATTCAGATAAATCCGTCAACAAGGCCAAAATCTATTTATTACACAAGTACTGTATCACCCATAAATAAGTACAACCCTACCAATTTCATATAAAAAGTTAATTTTCTCTTAAACCAAACATACTATCACCATGTTTATCTTTCGACGCCAAACACTTTTCCAGTTATGATTCTTTATGATGACGGGAAACTTGTTCGATGCAATCAGACCCAAATAGATTGATTTTCGTTTCATCTGACCACAGTAGGCTGTCACATAACATTGAATTTTTATTTTTCTTCTCCTTTGCAAAGTCTCTTGTGTTCAGATGAAAAAGAAATCAACCTATTTAGGTCTGATAGTATCCAACAAGTTTTGCATTGTCATGGTGAGTTGTACTATTAAAGTGTTTGGTATCAACAGATAAGCATGGAGGAGGAACGTCAAGGTCTAATAGCACTGGTGAGCTGCAATTCATCGACAGAATCATGAATGCTGAGGGTTACATCAATATATTGGGAAAAAAACATGTCTCAACTCACTTTTTTCACATGAGCTGTACTTATTTTTGGACTGCTGCTTATTCATGCTTTTAATTACAGTTTCAATGATGTTAAGTTTGATAGTTGGGATTAGATAATACCTAATAATATCCATTTTGATTGGATAATACTCCACAAGAAATAACAAAATTGCAGTGTATTTAGTTTAGGAGAAAATTAACATTTCATGAAAAAATTAAAGGAGCATATTTAGTAATTGATGATACTGTATGTAAATAGATATATATAAAGGGTTCCCTGGGAAATATAATTATCAAAAAAGGTTTCCTGAGTAGTTAAAGTTTTAAAACCACTGACATTGATCGTTAGCTCGCTTTATTCACTAAGATTTCAAAAGGCAAGAAACATTATATTTGGAGATATTGGCTCAGTGTTATAATATTTTAATATATTTTTCAATTGTATTAATAATAAATAGTGCCAGGGCATTAGCTATCCCTGCCTGAGCTTCATATATATTAAGTTTCCCTGTCTTGGCTCCAATTTGCGATATGTGAAATAGAATTAGAGGTGACAAACATCCAGCCCCCCTGTGCTATTTCACCAATAGCTTGGGAAGCCTTTTCCAAAGGTAATTGTGTGAAGTGAATACAGATCACAGTTTGAACGCTTTCCTATTCCACTTTCCATGTGGCTAACAGCTTGGCCACCAGCACTCCTTCAACTGTATTAGATACAAAAGAACACAAATAACACAGTGCAATGTTTTAGAAACCATCAATCAAGACTGTCGTCAAAACTGCCTACATAGTCAGCCAACCAGACCAATTTGAAGAAACCTATGTATGTATGGATCATCACCAATGGAGCTAGAGGGCTGAAAATTCTGACATCTACTCTTTATTATGCCAAGGAAAAAAATGCATTTTTTCAGTAAATTGATTCCATACTTATCTTTTAGAAATTCAAACTTTTTAGGGATCACTGCCCAACAAATGCAAGAGAAGTGATCAATTCATTCATTCATTGATTATCAATTTTCCCAATTTTTCAACTGATCACTCCCAACATGGCATGCTGCCAAAAGACATTGGTCATGCGATGGTTTCTATTGAGTGTCTAACCAGACCTGTTTTAATTCTTATTGCTATATTGTCTGGTACAGGCGTCCCCCGTTAAAAGCAGATGTTTAGATCCAAGAAGAAAAAACGCATTATAACAAGCCATGATAACCGATTACTTGCTCAAATCTCACTCAGTTGTTTCATGATAGACAAAGTTTGCTTGCCATCTTTCATTTATCGCCAACCATTGAATAGAGCTTACAAAAGAGGAAGGGAAAGCTCAAATCAGTGAAGAAGGTTTTGTTTATTGACTACTGAAATGTTTTTGCCTGATCGAATCACCATAGCCCCACAGATGGCCTGTCCGACCAACCATGGGCTACAGATTCATCTACCTTTGCTCACCTGAGTCTATGTGTGTGTCCCTGTGTC
Source organism: Thysanoteuthis rhombus (assembly GCA_963457665.1). Classification (NCBI taxonomy): domain Eukaryota; kingdom Metazoa; phylum Mollusca; class Cephalopoda; order Oegopsida; family Thysanoteuthidae; genus Thysanoteuthis; species Thysanoteuthis major. The sequence goes on along the minus strand of OY735237.1, from coordinate 38,281,163 downwards.
TCTGGGCATTTTTGGTCACATTTTGGGGGCTACAACCTTGAAAATTTGCATGAGTACACCACGAAGCACGATCTGAAAAGTCTTCTTTTTTGGGGTCTCTACGGTCATTTTCAGACCAACAATGCCCAAATTTTGTGCTGATATTTTTTAGATTATTTTAGATAAAAGATGTATTTTTTAAGATAATTTTTAGATAATTAGTTCTGGTATACACACAGGCTACAGTGATTCATTTATGTGAGGTACAGATATTTATTACATTTTTTTTTCTTCTTCGTGAATGTATGGTTGGAATGATTCTGCCTCTGCTTTCAAATGGGGTTATAGTGTTGTAAAACAGCATTCCGCCTGAAATACTAAGCTTACGGATTCAAAGAGAAATTCTGTTTTATTTGCGGTTCTCTGGATGACCTGGTAAAAATACACCTGGGTTGAGTGATATGGACAAAAATTTATATCTCACGATTGTCAGTCTGAATATCAATATACGATATATATCTCAGTATTTTCTAATGTTCAAATGGGAGTCAAAGCCACATGAGATTTTACAAGAACTTTTATTGAAAAAAACTGGAATCAAAATTACAATAAATAAAATGAACAATAGATAGACTTATCTCTGAGAATGCAGCTTTTTCAACATTCAAGTGATAGTGGAATACTCTCACTATAAGAAAGTAGAAATGGAAATGGAACAAAAAAATATTTTCCTAATGGGGTAATCAGTTGAAAAAACTGTGAGGAGAGGAAGGGGGTCTGGTGTGTACATATAGAGGGAGAGGGGACAGGCAAGCTCGGGCAAAAAAAGGAGCTAGATCTATCTCAAAAATAGCTGAATTGGCATCATTGTGACTACATCAGTAAAAATGGTATTGCTCAATCTCACACCGTGTTTGAAAATATACCAGTATATCGTGTGAAGTCAATATACTGCCGAGCCTTATGATATAGGTGAAAATGTAGGGTTCTACTAACCACTACCTTATACCACAAACTGCGTTATATCATGAGATGCTGCATTATGATTTGACCAGAAAATTTGGCCTCTTCACTGTGGAATCAACTCATCAGCTCCAAGAATAAACTGTCTACATTCCTTTATAGAGAATGTAAATCTGTTGTTGAAGGTACAAAGATGTTGGAGGAAGTTTATTATGATTGCAATCAGAAGAGGCATTCTTTGTCTATCGCTGCTCTAGTAATGAATGTTAAGAATTCAATGTACTAAACAAATGTTATGACTGAATACATGGTTACGAAATATTCAAAGAAAAAAGTAATCGGATGTATAATAACAAGCCCGAAAGTCAGACCATAGATTAAGGGTCGGCAAGCTTTTTGAAGGCAGGCCGGGTTGCAAATGTTTTCACGTCTTGCAGGCTAACATAAATCTGAGTAAATTGAGTTTTTACACAAATCAAAGACTTAAACTTTGAAGTAACTTTAGAGAAACATTTTTATTGCTCTGGCAAATGCTACTGGCTAAATTTTGGAATATTTTTCTTCAAATTTGAAAAAACGTATGCTAAACTATAGAAGTGAATTACACCAAACATTCCATATACTCTTATTTTGACCCTGCAAAGGTCTTTTTCTAAAGGAAAAAGGATCCATCAATTTGGAAACTACTACAATAGTAATTATAGTTGGGAACATCATCCATGTATGTAAATATTAAAGAAAACAGGGCCAGTAAGAAAAATGCGTACTTGCGAAATATGTTAATATAATTGTAAAATCTTTTTAAAAATACTGAACAAGAATAATTTTTTATATCTTGCGGGCCAAAGTGAATAGAGATGAAACAATTATCATACAAAGCTATGGAATCAGTTTGTTGGTAACCTTTAACCAAGATAAGTAAATTAGGTTCCTTCAGTTTTCAAGTTGGTCTGGCTGGATATATACAAACATATTGATGCATGATACATACAGGCTGTACTAATAGAGTTAGAAGAATGTAAACATTTACTCCTTGTTATGTCAACAATTTTTTCTTTTTTTCAAATTTACCCCCTAAATAGGTTTTTAGTGATAAGTTAGGTTTGTTATGTAAGTTTATGGCTCTTAGTTTGTACCCTAGTGATTACTGCCCTCCCCAAAAAGTAACTTGATCACCCTTTCTTTCAATGTTTTAATTGATCATCTTTCTACTCAGACTCGCTGCCAAAAGACATTGATCAGATGACTGTTTCGATCAAGTTACTAACTAGACCAATTTTTAATTACTGTTGTTTTCAGTATAGGAATATATACCTATATAAACTTCCATACAATATCAATAAATGAGAACTACGACATTCTTTTTTTTTTTTTCATAAAAACATTTTCATCTATAAAACATTGATTTGTTTGAGGCGTCTGCAAAATTGAGACTTTTGCTCTATTTTTTGAGACAGAATTTTATTGTTCGCTCATCAAAGATCGATCAGGAGAACAAAGATATTTTGTACGCAACATTGCATATTCAATGAAGCCGGCGGGTCAGATAAAATGAGGCTGTGGGTTATATTTGGTTCACAGGCTAGAGTTTGACGCTCCCTGGTTTAGATCTTTTTTTTATTTAATTTTTAATGACCAGGTCACTCAGCCGATGAATCAGATCAAACTACTCTCGTAGAAGTTGACGTCCTCTTAACAATCAATTTCCTTTACTGTCCAATTCCTAATCATAGTTCCTTCATTTATTTATCCCTCTGCTTGTAAATGTCTGATACTACCGTATCAGCATAATCATCAGCCTTTCAGTGTCCATCATCATCATCATCATCAGTCTTTTAGCGTCCGTCGTTGGATATAGACCTTCCCCAGGATTTGCCACAATTCTCTATCATGGGCATAGCAGAGCCAGAACTTTCTGAATTTGTCTAGCTCGTCTCTCCATCTAACATTTTGCCAGCCTTGATTGCGCATGTGGTCTCAGGGGATCCATGTCATGAGTTGTGATGTCCATCGATTGTCTGCCATTCTTGCAACATGGCCAGCCCACCGCCATTTGAGATTTTTAATGGATTCTATGATGTCCCTAACTCTTGTCTTTTCTCGGATGTACTGTGCTGTCTTGTGGTCTCTCCATGTGAGGCCCAGCATTATTCTTTCATGTGCACGTTGCATGGTTCTCAATTTACAGGTTCCATAAGATCCATCAGACCTCTCTATCATGGGTGTTACAGATCCAGTACTTTCTGGACTTTTTATCATACAATTTTATTTTTTTCCTAGCAATAATTTTGCATTTGATCTCTGGGGATCCATGTTGTGAGTTGTAATATCCACTGGTTGTCTAACATCCTTGCAAAATGACCAGTCCATTACCACTTGAATAAATGGATTCCATCTGAGAAAAGACAAGAGTCAGGGACATCATAGAATCCATTAAAAATCTCAAACGGCGGTGGGCTGGCCATGTTGCAAGAATGGCAGACAACCTATGGACATCACAACTCACGACATGGATCCCCCGAAATCACATGCGCAACCGAGGCCAGCAGAATATTAGATGGAGAGACGAGCTAGACAAGTTCAGGAAGTACTGGCTCCGCAATGCCCATGATAGAGAAGTGTGGCAAATCCTGGGGAAGGTCTATGTCCAATGACAGACGTTAAAAGACTGATGATGATGATGATGATGATTATATCTCTGACCCGTGTTTTCTCCCTGATATATTGTGCTGTCTTGTGGTCTCTCCATGTGAGGTTGAGCATGATTCTTTAATGTGAATGTTGCATTGTCCTCAATTTGAGGGTCATTTTTTAAAACAGGTTCATGTTTCAGCTCCATAGGTGACTCTCAGGAAGATACAGTGGTTGTATGCCTTTCCTTTTGGGACCGATAGGATTTTCTCATCCAATTTGCCACTTACCTCTTTCGATATGATGATTCAAAGATAATACCTGGGATAAGTTGAAATTCATCAATCACCACTACCCACAATAAACAGGTTTAAAAACTGTTGCTGTGTTTGGGTTATTTATGTGTTCTGACATTCATATGTAACAGTATATCTGGACCCAGCCAAAACCATTCCTAAAAGAAATAGATTCCTCAGTAGGTGTTCATGCTTATTTCTTGAAAATCCAGAGCTCTTTTAGTGATCACTAACAAAAGATGAGAGAAGTAACTAATTCATTGATCACCCCTTCTTTGAACTTTATAATTGATCACCTCCAACATGGCATGATGCCGAAGACATTGGTCACATGATGGTTTCTATGGAGAGACTAACCAGACCTGTTTTCCTTTTATTTTTTATGTACAGCATGATGAATAATAATGTCTTCACTTAACAGTTCAGTAGCTTGATAGGTGAGGGAGGGAGTGAATTTTAACGTCATGCAAACTGTGTGATAATACTGTGAGTTTTTGAATTCAATAAACTTGTATGATGTAAGTTCACAGTGGGAAGTAAAGAAGTGAACCAACCTTGAAATGGAATGACTGTAGATTAAAGTTCAAGCTAGAAATCACATTCAAAATGACATGGTTTTCTGCATATTCTTCTTGCTTAGAAAAGAAACAGACGAGACAGGAAAATTCTTGTGGGAGACAAGGATTTTTCAGTATTTCTTCTGTCGATTAAAATGGTAATTCAGAATTTGAATAGTCTGATTTTATACCTATACTATTGTTACTAATATTTCCTGATTACTTTAGTGATTAACTAAAACTGTCTCTAGAATTCCTAAGTCTTAAAACACAAATTTGGACTGATTTGAAGTTTTAGCATTCACAAAGAGATATGTGAATGTGTGGGAGCAAACTTTAATTTTAAATTTCATGAACCATTTGCTACTGCTCCTGATTGACAGTGGAACTCTTTTATAAATAGAATAGGGGGAAAAAATTACCTAGGAGTAGTTATTCCTTTTTATTATAACATTTAAATTTCTTATATGAATTTAAGCATTAAGGGAGCAGAGTTGTCATTTTCTTGGTTGTTTAGAATATCTAGTATACTTATTATTTATTTATAAGTTTTATCTTTTTCCATTATTGCTGTTAGTATGAATAATGTTCATTTGTTAATCTTGCTGTGATTCCAGTCGATGTATTTCTTAATTCTCTTATATTGTGAATTTCTAGACATCATATGCAAAACTGTGGCCAGCAAAATATAAGATGTGATGAACTAGACAAGCTCAGAGAGTATTGGCTCTGTAATACTCTTGATAGAAGGGTCTGGCAAATCTTAGAGAAGGTCTATGTCCAACGACAGACAAAAAATGACATATGAAAATACTACCAGTATAGTTTGATCAATAGATTCATGATTTAAAAAAATAAGAACAGGGATCTGGTTAGTCACTAAATAGAAACTGTCATATGACCAATTATGCAAAGTGCTGCATTGGGGGGGGTGATCTATTGAAAACTTACATTGAAAATTGAACCTTTCGCTAAAAAACCTACGTAAGGGATAGGGATGTTTTCTAAAAACAGAAATAGCATTTTTTTCTAGACACAATAAGGAGTAAATGTTTACAACCCTCTAACTTCATTGGTGTTGCCTGTAAACAAATTCAGCCAGACCAACTTGAAAACTGAAGAAAATTATTGACAGTTTTGATTGATGGTTTCTAATAAAGGGCATTTCCGTAGTTTTCACCATTTTTTTCTCAAACCAACTTTCGCTTTCAAATCCCTGACAATGCCCAACACAGTTGAAATGTATATGAGCTTAATAAAAAATTTGAGTTATATGAAATAGTGATGAATCTTTTTTTTTTATTTAATCATATTTACATGGGATTGTCTGAAGTAGGCTTCATAGGAACACCATCATCCACGTATAAAGTATCTCCTTGTAAACCTGATAATATCATATTTAATAACATCATATTATGTGAAAATTTAGGACTCAAGACAAATGAAAATATACAGAAGTTACCAATTAAGTACTGGGTACCTAAAATGCATAAAAATTCAGTAGGTGCTCGCTTTATTGTAGCTTCTACAGTAATTAGTACTAAACCTCTTAGCAAAGCTGTTCCTAATACAATGTAGAATCAAATACAGAGATAAAAGTAAATTCCATAGTAATTCAAATCTCTTTTCGGAAGTAAATAATCCTATGCATGTGAAAGAAAAATTGGATAAGATAAATGCTTGTAAGGGAGCTAAATCTTTCTCAACTTATGATTTTAGTTCTCTTTACACAAACATTCCTCATGAAGAACTCATTAAAAAATGAAATACAATAATTGACTTGGCATCAGGATTGCAAACTCTAAAGGTTTCTGGTGTGAAATTAAAAAAAAGCAAGACTTACTTTACGTGCTCTACCCTTAAGTGATTGTTAATCATCTTATTGGGGAATGTTTGTTAAAAATAAGTAATAAAATATTTCATCAGATCATAGGTATCCCCATGGGAATTGATCCTGTGCTTTATTGGGCAAATCTGTATTTGTATAAACATGTATATATATTCATATCATCTTTAATCAGAATCGATATAAAGTGAACTCATGCATTTTTAGGTTGTACACATTTTATTGATGATACTTTCTCTTAATGATTGAGGAGAATTCAGAAAATCATATTGTGCTATATACCCTAAAGATATTGAACTAACATGTGAACATGAAGGAATGTAAGCAACATTCCTAGATGTGGATATTAAAATCAAGGATGGAATGTTTGTCTATAAATTGTTTGATAAATGAGATGCTTTTACATTCCATATCATGTGTAGGCTATTTTAGAACTAGTAGTATTCCATCTTATATATTTTATGGAATCATATTATCAGAATATTTGAGGATAGCACAAGCTACACTTAGAACTATTGATTTTATACAGAAAATTGTTTCTTTTGCTGTAAGAATGGTCAATCAATACAGTGAAATTAGTTGGACTTTTAAACAATTCAATGAAGCCATGACTAGACATTCTGATCCCTATAGAATTTATCAGCTTGACCGTAATGAAATAATAATGAAATTTAAAGAATATGTTAACAAAAGTATGAAAGTAGAATAAATGAATGATGTATATTAAACTAAATAAACTTGTACTGATGTCAGGGGTATCAGGTATCCAAAAGAGGTGGATTTAGTCTTTGTCGGTGTGAAAGATCATTATATTTACTAGAACCAGGGAAAGGGGAAAACATCTGGCTTGGGTCGATTCATCTGACTGATAGGTAGTTAGATGGGGTTGGAGATTGAACACAAAATACCAAGTAACAAATGTTCGAAGTATATCAATGAAAAGCCCCTCATTGGTGTTACTACCGGCTAGAACGATGTTTGGTTCCATCTCAACTACATATACAAAGCCAATCCATTTGATAATCTATAAATCATAATATTGATGGAAGCTAGATGGTGTGTGATGTGGAAAAATTAACTTCATGGTTAGTGGAAAAAAATTTGTCAAATTCTTTGGTTGAATATGTTTATAACAAATCAGCTCAAAAAAGTTTTTCTACGCAATTAGTATTCTTAAAGATGATATCATAAGTTTGCATGCAGTCTGAGATTAAAACAGACACAATGGACTTAAAATTCACATAGGTGAACACTCAGTAGAAGTGATATGAAAAATGAGTTACGTCTGTTATTAGACTTATTGATCCCTCATTGTCAAGAAGGTTTTGGGGTAACCTACATAAGTAAGCCCTGCGTTCAAAAAAAGTTAAATGATGTGTAGTATAAAATAATATCCATATACAATATATTATCATAATCCCTTATGTATAATAACAAACTACACGTAGTATGGCAAAAGCTAAATATTAAAATCATACCTAAAAAGGAAGGGTTGTTTGATCAACACTGCTGGGGAGCCATATTAATATGAGTATTGTTTTTTTAAATCCTTGAAATGGTTATATGGTAAAGAACTGATGATCCCAACCAGAACAAATTCATACATTGTACCATAATATCAAAGTCTGTGTAGAACAAACAACATAGTAGAAAATTACCTGAATCACATTAAAAGATATTGACAAAAAAGTGATGGAAGAAGTTTTTTAATGTGTTTTGTATTCAAAGCTGTAAAGCTTCCTAGACTATATATGTATATATATATATACTTCGAAAAGTCATGAGATTAATATATAAAATTGAATATTTAAACCTTGTAAAAGTACAGATGACACCTATCAGCTATAGATCAAGTAGATTAATGAACTTATATTAATTTTCTTCAAAGTCACCTCTATAATTTTGTTTACTCAAATACATTCAGTTTTTTTTTGACAACTTTTTGTCATCATTAAAAGCCATTAACCAAAACTATCAACAGAGGTTTCTTCCATTTCTACATCATTCTGGCTTGCTGGCTATGTATGTATACATGTATCATATGTACAGACTGCACCGATAGAGCTAGAGTGCTGAAAATTTCTAAATTAATTTCTTATCAAATCCAGAATTTTTTTGCTTTTGCTTTTTGAAAATCAGCCCCCCCCCCTCTTAAAAGGTTTCTATTCAGAGGTTCGATTTACAACGATCACTTTTCTGCGACATGCTCGGTTTTTGAAAATCCAGACTTTTTACTGCCCAACAAGATACAAGAGAAGTAACTCATCTATTAATCACCCTTTTTCCCAATTTTTTTAATTGATCATCCCCAATGGGGCATGCTTCCCAAAGACATTGGATGCATGATGGTTTCTATTGAGTGACTAACTAGACTTGTTTTTTTAACATTTCGTTGCCATTGATTTGTGTTACTTTCCCTTCCAAATTGTCAATTCTCGTCACGCATCACATCTTCTGCTGCATCCGAGAAAATTCATTAATAGAGATTTGTGTATTGATCAAGCTGTACTTGGTCTCATGGGCATCTGCTTCCAGTCTTACGGGGAGAGGCGAAGGATATATTCCAGAGGGGAAGGGACTTGTATTATGGAGGGAAAATGATATACCAGGACGTTGGTTGTCAGGTAAAGGACTAGAGTGTATCTGAGCTGTGACTCATCCTAATCTCTCACTGTTCATAGTGACCTTCTGATCCCCAACCTCTATTAGGTTCCAACTTTCGAAACCCCTTGAGGAGGATTGATCCAGAGAAAGGCAAATGCTCCATTTGCAACCTCTCGTGGATAACCATTTTTGATCTTGTATGATATTGTTCATTTTCTCCACATTTCGGATGTTATATTTCAGACTCAATATTGAATCACTGTAGCCTCACAACTGGCCCGACCATCCAGCCAAATGAGCTTCAGATTCTTCTCTCTTTAAGGGTCTTTGACTGTTTATTTATCTGGCATCCAACTGTGTCTAGAGTGGTTCAATCCCTGGCTTGGAAATGTAGTTGCTCTTCACCTAAACGAGTTGTCTTCCCACGGATAGAGAGCCCAGATCGCTGTACAATTTTATCCATAACTTTGGGTAGAAGAGATCTATGCCTATTTCAAGGGCATTGGAGAGAAGTGAACATAAACAATCTCCACCAGATTCCATTGTCTGCACCATTAACCGCAATGCCACTTGTACCTCATCAAAGATAAGAAGCTGGCACTAATAGCAGAGGAGGTTAGGAAGAGAAAGGCTGAAAGAGATAAAACCTTACCAGCCACACATGATATTAAAGAATAGATGATAAGGTCAAATACATTTTTTAGCTCTAAGATAGTGTATTGGCTACCCACAATAGACCAGTTTAAACACTTTTGCTGGGTTTACGTTATTCATACATTATTTACACTTATATGTATATTTTTATCTATGCGTCCTGACTTCCCTCAACCTTAATTGATCATAGTGAAAACTTGAAATTTTGCACACACACTCCTCTTAATGAGTAGGGAAAATGGTTCTTTTGGTTTTGTTAAAAATTACCCACTGAAAAAGGTTTTGAGTGAAGAGTCCAATTTACAATGTTTATGATAAATTAGCGATGTTCATTTTTGTTTTTTGAAAATTCAGACTTTTCAATGATCAAAGCCCAACAAAAGAGAAGTAACTTATTCATCAATCATTTCTTTTTTCAATTTTTTGATTGCTCACCCCAACATTGCATGCTATCAAATGTATTTTCTCTGGCTTTTTATAACCTTACGCCACATTCCAGCTAAATTGTGTATTCCATCATCAAGAATGATTTCTCTTTTGTTACCCTTCCTCAAGTTTTTTTTGTCAAACTCCGTTCTTTTTCTAACAACAAGAACAGGAACAATCCTCACCAAAACTGACATTTCCCTTCTGTGATTTGACCTGACTACTGATTGATTGCCAGGAGGTTGTCTTACTGACTGAGCTAAATTGACAAGCCTTAGATATCGATGAAAATTCTTCATAAAGATACAGCAATCCTTGCACAAACACAGTTTCTTGGATTTTATAAACAACCATTTTAAATGGCTAAATGTTGCTAGATTTTTCAAAACATGGCTGGTATTCCATTTCCAGATCACAGTATATGCTCAAAAAGCTCATATAAAGGATCCAAAGAGTACAAATACACAACGAATAATAAGATATGAATATATGTATTGTATTCATAATAGATAAAACATTATAAAGATACATATCTTTATAATTTTTCATTTATTTTATAAATAAAACAAAAGTTGCTGTGATCATCTTTAGTCGGAATAGAAATAGGAGTCGAATTTGACACTTGTTATATCTTCAACTTGTTTGAATTTTAAGCAAACGAGGAAGTCTGCATTTAGCAAAGCAAATGATAGTGACAGATCTTTATAATATACCATATGTTGAAGAACTTCCTATCCCAGCTCTCAATGCTGGATTAACTATGTAGTAAAAGTAGTATATTCCACAGGCCCAGAAATTTTAAGAGCTCCGCACTAAATGTTTGCAAACTATCAATTCCGATTCTGTGGATCTGCACTTGCTCAATTACTGTAATACAATACTGCTTGTGTTTAGAGTTAATGATTTCAAACTATTATCACCTTTAATTGGGGTTATCACTCAGTAATTAATGGTAATGTGCTCTTCATGTGCTACATACATAACATATAAATACTAAGGTATTTGAAACTGAAGTCATGGCCACTGCACAAAAATCAAAACAAAAATAAATATTTTTGCTGAAATGTCAATGATATATGTTGTATCATTTGGCTGCACAGCAAATAATAAAAGTAGATAACCACGTAAGAAAAAAATATATATGTTTTAATACTTATGTATATTTTCCTAATTTAGGGGCCTCTTTAATACCTGTGTTACAATCCCCATATTAGTTTAATACAGGCCTGCCAGCTCTATGATTGTTCACAGCATGGAAGTGGTCACTGTCATAGAGCAAATCACTGGTCAATTTGCAAAGTAAGTTTATGCTAAATTGATCCCTTAGTTGGTATACAGCTAAATCCACTCAAAACTCAGACTTTTCTAATGATCACTGCCCAACAAAAGATGAGAGAAGTAACTTATTCATTGATCACCCTTCTTCCCAATTTTTTTTTCAATTGATCACCCCCAACATGGCATGCTACTAAAAGACGTTGGTCACATGATGGTTTCTATTGAATGACTAACCAGATCAGTCGGATCTTTTTGTTTTGGATAGAAACCAAAATTTCTCTGCTAAAAGAACTGAATGGAATGTTGAACAGCTAGATTATTTAAAGGTTATGCAGTCTATTACAGTTTTTCTTGAACTGGTGAATGGTCCAAGGTAAATGAAATTATTTTGGGGGTGAATGAAACCACAGGAGTAAACAAAACTGGCTGCTTCAGTGTAAAACTCCACTCTGACTGAAGCCTATAAGTTTTTCAAATATTTCGACCAGAGTAGAAATATTTTTGCTTTAACTGAATAAGACCTTCAAGTTTGGCCTTGGGAGGAGACTTAATCAAATAATATCTAGATATTTTTCTAGATAAATGGCATGAAAATCTAGATGATACTAGATATATTTTTAGGCAATTTCTTTCATTTTTTTTTCTCTCTTTGGTTGATTGATGACATAGGAGTAGAATCTGTCTCTCTCTCTTTTCCCTTCACTCTTTATCCATCATTTTGAACTTTACATTTTCTAGTCTTAACTGGAATTGTCAATGTTGTTAAGTGAGGGAAATAAACACAAAACTCATTGAAAGTTTGACAAAAAAAGGAGAATAAAATATGAAAGGTGAAAGACTTTACATACCCAGATATTTACATTTTTCTATTCTTAAAAAATGTAATTTTTGTGGTAAATATGTACAATAAGAAAAGAGAATTTCTAAAAATCTAATTACAAGTTCTAAGACTGTTGTCTACTAAATTTATGTAAACTAGAAAAATTCTGATAATTTTTTGTATTCATTTTTTGTCATATTCTTAAGATGTTCCCAGAACATGAATAAAATGAATGCTTCAGAAATGAGTTAATTTATGTATTTTTCCCATTTTACAAAATTAATTAAATTATACACAAGGGAGAATAAAATGAAAATGATCAAAAACGTAACTAAATTCAGTCAGTGGGGAATGAGATTTTGTAACAAAGACTTGGGAATGAATGACACGGAAATAGTTAAAGAAATATTCGAATATATGAATGATTCAGTCAAAGGTAAATAAAATTATTTTGATGGAAACAGTGGTAAATGAAGGAAGAATGAGACATGGAGGTTGAAAGACTTAAAATACTCAAATATTTATATTTTTCTTTACTTAAAAAAGTCACTTTTTTAGTAAATATTTACAATAAGAAAAAATTATCTCTAAAAATCTAATTTCAACTCCTAAGACTGTTGTTTGCTAAATTCATGTAAACTAGAAAAATTGAACGACCATAGCTATCAAAGATGATAACAGGTTCTATTCTTCTTTTTTATATTTTATATATCCGTGTGTTTGTTCATTTGTGTGTTCCAACACCTGGTTATACCGTTTTCTCTATAGACATGAAAATTGGCATCAGTACTCCACTAGACCCCTTCTAAAAAATTTTTTTGATTTTTTGAAAAAAAGCTTTTTTGACTTTTTATAGGCTTTATTCTAAAAGGTTTATTAATTACATCTAGTTTCTCAATAATCTAGATGTTTTTTTACTCTATCTTTGATGTTTTCCTGTGGAAAACACCAGTGAGGTCATAGATACAATTTCTCTCTGTCCATATTTATTCCTCGATGGAATTTTTCACATGACTTCAATTTTTGATGCTACGTATGTTCAATTATTGACTGTGATGTTTTTGCTTTAATTTTTTTGTTATATACTTTGGAGATGCATGAAAAATGAACACTTGAGAAATGAGTTAATTTATGCATTTTGCCCATTTTACAAAATAAATTAAAATTATACATGAGGGAGAACAAAATGAAAATGATTAAAAACATAAGACAATTTAGCCGCAGGTGAATGAAATTTTGTAATTAAGACTTGAGGGTGAATGACACTGAAATAGTTTTTAAAATACTAGTCCTTTAGATTGATTTTTTTTTTTTGTTAATAGAAACCATCAACCAGAACTGTCAACATAGGTTTTTTTTCAGTTTTCAAGTAGGTCTGGCTGGCTCTACATTATGCGTACATGTCACACCTATGGAATTACAGGGCTGAAATTTTCAACATTTGCTCCTCATTATATCAACAAAAAACATTTTTTTGTTTTTTTTTTCAAATCTTCCTTCACAAAAAGTTTCAAGTGGGGGTTCAATTTACAATGTAAATCCATGCTAAATTGATCCCTTTGTTTGCATCTTGCTTGTTTTTTGAAAATTCATTCTTTTTTAGTGATCAACAAAATGCAAGAGAAGTAACTTATTCATCACCTCTTTTTCAAATTTATCAACTGATCACATGACAGTTTCTATTGATTGACTAACCAGACCTCTTTATATTATCATTTGATACTAAACCACCTTGTAATTTCTTGTATCACTCTTTGAGGGAAAAGTAGTGCAATCTAGAGTGATCAGAATGACATCAAATGTACAACTAAATAAGAAAATAAGGGAGATTACACTATAATTAGCATTTAAAAGTTATCCCTCTTAACAAATCGGTACATTATAATATGGGTTAGTGTGGGCACAGACCCAAGGCTATTTTCATTTGGTTGCAAATCACCCAATTTTTTTTACACATTCATTTGTGGGATACTTTAATTCAATACGTATCTTTCACTGAATCAGCAAAATTGCCTAGTTAGTGTTCTAGCTTTTTTCCTGAAAAATAGATATATACATAACTTTGATTTTATCAAAAGTTTATCAAATCAAATCAAGGATAAAATCTACATTTTTACAATCAAAATTCAGTGTTATCATTGAGAAATCAAACTTTTTTTATAGCAAAAAATGAATTTAGCTTAATAGGCAATTTTGCTGATTTGGCCGAACAGATACAGCTAGAAGGCAATGTTTCAGCTAATTAGAGGTCACAAACAGGTAGACAGAATGAAACTTTTAGATTATTCCTTTTGATATCATTGAAAGAAAGCAGACGTGTTAGGTCGTCAAAAGAATTTTTTTTCAGTTGCCAATATGTGCAATCAAGTGTATTATATGCCCTCCCTCTGTTGTATTCAATTAGTTGGTGTTGAAAATTAGCCAGATCATCTTTGTATCTCAATCTTATAGACGGATGAGTTCAAAAGCTTCATAGATCTTCTGTAAGATTGTATAAGTGAAATGAAGGGAAAAAATAATGTTATTAGAAAGTCCGCTCAGATGGTATAATGGTTAGCACATCTGCCTCACACTGAGAAGGATCCGGGTTTGATTCCTAGTATGAACAAAAAATGTGGGAAATTCTTCATTAGGACAAATTTCACTGGGTACTCAGCAGCTAACTGAGTACTTCCTAAGCTCTGTGATTAGGTTGAAAAAATTGGGAATGAAGTTACGCCCTACCCTATTCAAGAAGATATTACCAAAGAAAGAAAAGTTCCCGGGTCACTTCCGACTGTCAGTGCAGGACAGTCTTTGACTTTGAGAAACCAGCAACTTAAACAGTCAAAATAAGTTTCTTCAGAGAAGTAACTTATTCATTGATCATCTGTCTTCAACACAGATTGTTGTCAAAAGATATCGGTCATGTGACAGTTTCTATTGAGTGACTAACCAGACCTACTCATATCATATTCAAAACAAATTACCATGTTATGCAAATTTATCAATGACAAATATTTATATTATAAGATTGTCTGATGGATGAAATTTTTGAAAAAATAAGTACATATATGAAGCTAATCTATAAATAACGTCTTTTTTTAGGTGAATTTTATGAATTATATACTTGTCAAATTGACTACAGTGTTGAAACTGTTGTCATCCAAAAGTGAGTACACCTCTATAAAAAATATCTTGGACAATAGCGATTCAATGCTGTAGAGTTTGGTTGTATTTGATAATGGAAAGTTGTACGAGTGTACTCATTTATGGGCAACACAGTGTATACATATCATATTGATTACAACTACCTTTATTTTTATTCCCTGATATTTCATTCCACCTTTGACGCAGAATTTCTATAGAGTGAACTCAATTTTCGTAACATATTTCTTCTGTGTTTTCTGCTATAAAATTTTGCATTCCAAAGATTTTCGTGTTCTACGCATTCTCCATCTTCCAATGGTTCTGCCATCATTCATTCCTAGGATCTTTCTTTCATGCATGAAATATATCTCAAAATAAAACTAAAAAAACGATCAACTGAAGATACTTCAGTTAGATGTAATAGGGGTTGGCATTTACGGTGTGAGTATTCGAGGAATTTTTATATTTGTGACTTGTATGGTAAGCTAGGTTCTTTTGATAGCTTGTTTTTAACCTGTTATTATTATTAGTTTTCTATTTTTTCTGAAAGGTATTTCCAGTATGAAGGAGATTTTGATGTTATGAATGTGTCTCTAATACCAGGATGGTGATGTATTTGGTATTGTGACCTCTGTTTGCTATTCTTGAAGTTCTTTGAAGCATGAGTGTACTCTGATAGCATTTCTTACACAGGGTAAATTATATAAAATTTTGATTGAAATTTTCATAAAATTTTGGTTCGATTCAAGGTTTTGATGAAAAGCAACTGAAAGTCAGGATGAAGTTAAGAAGCTAGCCATAATTAATTATAATATTGCAATACTTCATTAAAGAATGAATCAAAAAGAAAAAATCAAAAATATCATATTAAAATAAAATTTTCAGTTCCGATGATTTTCTTGTTCTGCAGACTCTCCATCTTCCAATGGTTTTTCCATCTTTCAACTCTTGGATCTTTCTTTCTCTATACATGAAAGAAAGATCTCCATGAATTATTTTTTTTTAAATTTCCAGAATCCCTATTCACACCTTCGTCCTCCAAAGGGCACACATACCCTGAATCAATAATGATTCACGTATTTTATAGTCTTGATTTCTTTTCCACACTTGTTGTTGCCAATAACCATTTGAATCGGAATGGAACTATTTGGTGAAGCCAATCTGGCGTGAAAGTTTAGGTGTCATCTGATTTGGCGTAAGTTCATTTGGCAACTGACATTTTGGCTTTGGGAAAAAAATTGTCGAATGATTCACTATCATTGAAAGGTGAAACTTTAAAAAACCTTAAAACCGTGAAGTTGACTTTATTAAGAAAAATATTTCTTTGCTGTAAATAAAACTTGAAGTTAAAAAACTAAAAAACAGTTTTTATTTGAATTTCCTTGAGTTTCAGATTTCATTTTGTTTTGAGTAAATGGAACAAACCCAACATTCAAGAATTGTTTACAACGATTTAATTAAAAGCAAAAACCAATTAACTTTTGATTTTTATTAATATTCAATTGACTTTATATTTTACTTGAAACCAATATAGGTATAAATTCTAAGCAGTTTTATATAAAATGAAAGCTTCCGTCTTGATATTCAATTATTATTAATAATAGATTTTTTAGTCCTTTTCTAGTATGGTAACCCTTTTTGCTGGGTTTATACCAGAAACAGATAAATACATCATCATCAGTCTGTTAGTGTCCGTTGTTGGACATAGACCTTCCCTAATATTCACTAGACCTCTCTATGATGGGTATCACGGAGCAAGTACTTCCTGAATTTATCTAGCTCATCAGGCTATCTTACTTTCTGTCATCCATAGCCTCACACCTGATCTCTGGGGATCCACGTTGTGAGACTTGACGTCCAGTGAATTCTTGCAACATGTCCAGCCCATTACCATTTGAGTTTTCTAACTGTTTGTATATCTTGGACTCCTGTCTCTTCTCTGATAGACTGTGCTGTCTTATGATCTCTCCTTGTGAGATTCAGCATGATTCTCTCATGTGCACATTGCATGCTTCTCAGTTTGCTGGTAGTCTCTTGGTTAGGTTCCATGTTTCTGCTCCATAAGTGACTATCGGTAGGATACATTGGTTGTATATCCTTCTTTTTAGGACTAGTGGGATCTTCTTGTTTTTGAAAGTTGAGCTTGTTCTACCGAAAGCTTGCCAACCTAGTATGATTCTTTGCTTCATTTCATCTTCTTTTGATGACTTCATGGAGATTCACTGTCCTAGGTACATGTAGTGGTCTACTTTTTCCAGCTCTGCATTCTTGATTTTGATCATTATGTTTCTGTCCCCGACATGTTTGTTGAAAACAGAGATATAGAGGTGTATAACTAATCAATAAATAACATCTTTTTTTTCTTTCTTAGTAATATCTTATCTTTGGTAAGTAAAATAAATGAATTATATACATATGAAATTGACTACAAGTACTTCCATTTTATTTTTCCTTGTATTTTGCTCCTCCTTTGATGAGGGCTTCATCAACTCAATTTTTGAAACATATTTCCCCTCGTGTTTTATGATACAAAATTTTGGATTCCAAAAATGTTCTTGTTCTGCGCATTCTCTGCCTGCCATTCTGAGGATCTTTCTTTCTCCATGAAACATATCTCAAAAATGACAAACTGAAGATAAATCTGGCAGATGTGATAAAGGTTGGCATTTAAGGTGTTTGTTTTCTAGAAATTTTTATGCTTATGTGGTGAGTTAGTTCATTTTGAAAGGTTGTTTTTAAACATGTTAATATTAATAGTTTATTATTCCATCAAGGCAGATCAAGTATAATTGTTTAAAGTCCGTCTCTAATACAAGGACAGTGGTGGTGGAATTGGTATTTGTGACTGTAACCTCTGTTTGTTGTTCTAGATGTTTTTTTATTGTAGTTAACTCTGTTTGACTATCTTACTCTGAGAATCCATGTTCCATTATACCATGATGTACATCATCATCATCAGTCTTTTAACGTCCGTCGTTAGACATAGACCTTCCCCAGGATTTGCTACACTTCTCTATCATGGGCGTCGCGGAGCCAGTACTTCCTGAACCTGTCTAGCTTGTCTCTCCATCTAATATTCTGCCGGCCGCGGTTGCGCATGTGATCTCGGGGGATCCATGTCGTGAGTCGCGATGTCCATCGGTTACTATGATGTACATTATCTTATAAACGTGTATCAGGTCACTTCTCAGTCTTCCATATTGTAGAGTGGTAAGCTGTGGTATCTTCAATCAGTCTTCATATAGCAAATCTAAATTGGTGACCATTTTGGAATACCTAGTACCATAAGCGAGAATAGTGAAGTGAGTGACACTACTTTGGGTACTTATCACCTTTGAGTCTATTTCACATGTTGCAAGCTGATTTTGTAACGTATTTCCTTCTTTATCATATAAAGTTTTGTGTTCCAACCTTCTGCAGAATCTCTATCTTCCACTGATTTTGCCATCTCCCATTTCTGGGATCTTTCTTTCTCTAAGTATGAGAGGAAAGTTCCAAGAATCACTATTTACCCTTTCAGCCTCCAAGAGACCAACACCCATAAATTGAATCTCTTATGAATGTTAAATCTTCAGATAGAATTCTGTCTTTGAAAAAAAAATTTGGCAGTGAAAAATCACTAAATCAGTGCAGAAGTGGTTAAATATTTTGGTCAGTTTTTGACTATTTTAGCATCTATTTTGTTGCTTTGGGCCATTTTTGGTAATCTTTAGCTATTTTTCATTAAATGTTTTTGGCAGTCAAAGTAGTGCAAAAATATTTTCTGAGTTGGCGACATTCTTAGCAATTATTTTTGCTAATGCCTATGATCTCTAATGATTCACTTGTTTTTCTATTCTAAATCCTTTCTCCACACTGGACATTGTTGCTGATAGCCATTTGAATCAACGACAAAAGTCCTTCAGTGTCTCCTGAAGAACGTGAAGCAAATATGTTACCAAAAATTGTTCACTCTGATGAAACTCCCAGTCAAAAAAGAAACAAAATATTGAGAAAAATAAAATAAAGGTTGCTGTAGCCAATTTCATGTAGATATATGATAACAAAGTATAGTGGAAACAAGGAAAAAAATGCTGAAGAAAATTACATAATTGCATCGACAGATATTGGGAAATGGGTGACTGAAGTGATACAAAAAAATCTATGTTTAGTGTTTACAGCTGTAAAGCTTTCTAGACTAAAAAATGTACATACATATATATATATATATATATATATATATATATATATATATATATATATATATATATATATATATATATATATATATATATATATAGGTGAAACAACTCACTTCAGCTGTCACATTTCAAATCATTGTGGAAGTTATCTTCTGGGTATATAAACAACAGTAAGGGCCAGTCACATTATCTAACTGATGAGCTGAATAAAGTGAAAGGAGGGTTTACCATTGTCATAGACAAAATTTATGTACTTAATTGATATTAAACAATTAAACCATTTTTTTTATTATTATTTATTTCCAAACTCTGCATCATTGAAACTCTGTTGCCAAAAATATTTTTTAGGCATGTACTCATTCATGGACAGCAGCAGTTTCAATACTGTAGAGCTTCGTCATAAATCATATCCATTTTAATTGAGTGATGTCCTACTAGAAATAATTAAATCTTGCTATGATTTGTTTAGAGCAGTGGTTTCAAAACTAGTCTGCAGACCCCTGGGAGTTGCTTAAAAATGGGGTCCACAGTTTAAAATTTAAATTGATACAATGAACCAGTATAAATGAGTTCTTTTTGTACCATTTACTTTTGTAAGCTGGCTTTCTCTTTGATGCTGTATTGTAAAAATAAACAATGTAACAGATTGTTGAAATTGACATGGGAATTAAAATAGCTATTGAACTTGACATTGCAAATTTTGTCGTCGAGAAACATCAACCATTGCAACAGCACATAATAAACATAATTTTACACAGATTTGTATCACATGTTAGGATTCAATTGAATATAATCCATTTTAAGTGAAAAAGACTTAAAAGTCAAAAGTTGCTTATTATTCTAGTTCATTAATTACTGTCTCAAAGTTATAAGATAAAAATAGATTTACACCTTATTTCCTTTATTGAAGGGATCCTCGAGTTTTCAGTTTCAAAACCAATGGTTGAGAAGAAAATTAGGTTTTTATTAAAAAAAATTTCATGGGTTACACATTTATGGGCGATACTGTAATTAATGTATATAACTATCATTTAGCTTATATTTGATATATTACAAAGACAAAAAAATTTGAATGATGCCATATTACATAATTGATGCTCTGTTTCAAAATTTCAGTTTCTCTCTTTCTTTCTCTTTGCCTTTCCCTCTTTCTTCCTTCTCTTTTTCTTTCTTTAAATCTTTCTTTCTCTCCTTTGCTCTTTCTCTCTCATTTGCAGATTATCTGTCAGTAGATTTCTGCTAAAAATACCAGAGTTTTGAAGGGCAACATTTTCTGGTCAGTTTTTTATGGTTTTAAACTTTAATTTTATTTGCGATTAGTAATTACGTACTTCTGTCAACAAATTTAGAGAGAGGTATATGTATTTAGTCACATCTTTCTGTCTTAATGTCAGGCCATATAGTATTTCAAAGAAATTTTATAGAAAGCAGGGCAATTGGTAAGAAAAGGAGTGAAATTTTGGGATGGATCCAGAAATTCTTTTTTTGATTCAGAGATATTTTTCCGTTTTTCTTTCAATTACGTTTATGTATAAGCTCATATTTTTCTGCACAAAAGTTCTCAATGAATGTCAATAAAATTTTGTAGAGATTATAGGCTACAGGAGAACTGGTTAAACTTTGAAGTGGATCCATCCACATTTACCTCCCCTACGTCGTAGTTACATGTCCACTCCACATAATATCACCAAATTTTCATGTCTGTCCGCAATATATCTACAGAAGCTCTCAATGAATTCCAATGATATTTTGTGGAAGGGTGGACAATGGACTATGAAAGAACTGATTAAATTTTGGGGTGGATCTATGCAAAATAACTCCCCCTGACAATGACATTGACGGAGGTATGCACTCTCTGAGTGCTTTACTTTTTACTTACTTTATCTTATATTTATACATTGCTAATATTCTGAATTATATTTTATCTTTAGCTATTATATCTTCAACTATTTTTATCCATCGAAAATCAGTGGTGTACTCTTCATTTTGACATTTTGCTCCTTACAAAGCTTTGTTATGACAAAGCCCTTTAAGGAGCAATACATCAAAATGAAGAATCATTTGTCTCAGCAAGTCTTCGGATATTGTCATTTCATTCTCATACAGAGACATACAATGAGTAAATAGACAAACTTAGTTTTATGTTGAGAACATGCGTCTAAAAGGTTCAGAAATGGCAGAAAAATTTCAAATTATCCCAAGAACAGCAAAAAAAATCATCTTCATACACTTAGATGAGCAACCAGAATGAACCCCCTTTTTTAACCATGACTAACATCAAGAAGAAGAATGAGTGGGGAATCGAGATGAGTGATAAGCCCTTAGCTTTTTGGCACACGTATAATTTTTCAGACGAATTAAGATTTGCTACGTTCTCAGATACTGCATCAAATGACTTCCTCGGCTAAGTCAGTCCCTTGACATAAATCCCATTGAATATGTGTGGGCAGTATTAGATAAGAACTGACGTAAGATTTCTAAAAAAGCCAGTAACACGTTCAGATTTGCTGAATCTCTTATGCCAAGCATGATCTGATATATCTCTAACTACAATTTCAGAACTTATTAATTCAATGCCAAGACAAGTTGAAGCAATTAAAACCGCTAAAGGAAGGTCCACAGAGTATAGAATTGGAAAACATTTGATAGTTAAACTTATTATATTTGAGTAAAACTCCATTTTTTACTGTTAATTCTTCAATAAAGTTGTCAAAGCAAAACCTTTGGTTTCTATTTACTTCTTATCTCAGTAGATAATGAGGGAACTTCCCCAAAATATGGGAATGCCACTTCCATATGTCCATACACCCTGACATCACTGTTAACAACTTGATTTATTTAGATTTATTGTGCTTTTTTTAAATAGGTTTCAATACCAGAATTTATATTTGTACATTGCATGAATGAATTACCATAGCCTGCTCAGGTACCAGAACTAATTATCCAAGAAAATTATGAGAGTTTATCTAAAAAAAATCAATCTTTTATCTAAAATTATCTTTAGAAAAGTTCTTTTATCTAAAATCGTCTCTAAAAATCGATCTTCTATCTAAAATTATCTTAAAAAATAGATCTTTTATCTAAAATTATCTAAAAAATTGATCTTCTATCTAAAATTATCTTTAAAAAAGATCTTTTATCTAAAATTATCTAAAAAATCAATCTTACATCTAAAATTATCTTTAAATAAAGATCTTTTATCTAAAATTATCGAAAAAATAGATCTTTTATCTAAAATTATCTAAAAAAATACCATCACAAGATTTGGGCATTGTTGGTCAAAAAATGACCATAAAGACCCAAAAAAGAAGTTTTGTGAAAACCTTTTTAGATGTTTTCTAGGAGTGTACTCGTGCAAATTTTCATGGTTGTACTCCCAAAATGTGACCAGGAGTGTCTGGAGATACTCACACATAAGTAGACAGAAAGTCAAAGAGAAGAATCTGTGACCACTTGGCTGGTTGGTCAGGCGGGCCATTTGTGATGGCTACAGTGATTCCATGATTAAGTAAGTGACAATAATGATCAACATATATAGTAAAAGCCATGTCTGTCACACCTATAGTATCAGTAGCAGCTATCAGTCCCTTCTTTCCTTACCTCTCATTCAACTACCTAGCTTTCTTTTCTCCCCTTTCCCATTCCTAACCTCTTATCAAACTACCAAACAAACTTTTCTCCTCTCTTTCTTCCTGCAGACTTATTAAACTACCTAACTTTATTTTCTTCTCTCTCTCTCTCTTCCTACCATTCTGTCACACCTAGAGTATCAGTTGCAGCCAGCAGCCAAACCTGTTGTTGTAAACTTATGATAACCATCATCAAAGTGACAGGTTATTGAATTCAGTAATTTTCGATGTAGAAAATGTTTAAATGAACAATTTACAGGTACTGATAGAACACCTGAAGAAGGCCATAGAATGGATCAGCTGAAATCAAACAACAAGAAGGAGATCAATTTGAACTCTTTTTTCCCATATTCAATGTAGTCACAGATTTTGGCTTATCCATTTCTACAGCTTACGTCTGAATTTTTTGTTTGATACCATTTTTTTGCTTTGAACCACCAGAAGGAGAGACCAATAGGAGAGTCCCTCTTTCTTTAAGGATATTACATTTTACAACTGGACAGGGCCGTAGAAAAGAATCAGCCAAAATGTTGTTATTCTGTCAAAAATGAAAAGAACAGTTCATATTGTCCCCCAAAAAGTTGGTATAAAAATGTATGTCATTCAATTATTTTATATTTTAAAAAATCCCAATGAAAAATAATGAAATTCAATTTTTATTGCTCAAGGTAACTAAAGAATTGAAAATTGTTAAAAAAGCACCACTCTTGAAGAATACAATCAGAGGGAGTAACTGCTCCCTGCAATACTAATGACAAATGCATAATATGATTTAAAGTGAAGCAAAGTATATTTTAATGGAGCCATACAGGGAGGTATCTGGAGATTTGGGGGCCCACATAGCTTGGCTCCTACAGGGCTCTATTCAACATTTAGTGGCAGCAGACAGTGTATAATGTTAGTAGAAATGCAGTATGTGAACTACTACTCATAAAGGTTTTGAGGGCCTACCTCTTCATTGGGGGCTATCTGGGTGATTTAAAATTGCCCCTTCTCCCTCACTTATGCCCTAGGGAACATAATTTCAAATTTCATCGAAAGAACTAACTTATTTTATCATTATACATAATGTAATTGAGAGTTTTACTACATAAAGCAATGAAAGAAATTTGCAGATGATTAATAATTTTAGCTACTCTTACAAAAAAAGCACTAAAATAACCACCGTAAATATTAAAAGAATTTTGGTGACTGAAAGGGCAGAAAGTGGCTGGATTTTTTTATTTCTAATTTCCTGCTAAATTTGTATGAAAACAGTACCTTATAGCAAGAACCACAGCCAGAAGCCTTGTTATGATATGATTTTAAATGATATATTTAAAATGTATCTATTATAATATGATTTTAGATGATATATTTAAAATGGATTTATTATAATATGATTTTAAATGATATATTTAAAATGGATTTATTATAATATGATTTTAAATGATATATTTAAAATGGATTTATTAAAATTAAATTAAAACATCCAAAGATTTCAGGAGACATCACATGATTTTTCAAGCAAAATAAAAAGAGAGAAGCAAAAAATCTCAATTATAGATTATATAAAAAATATTATGATTTTTAGTTGATATATTTATTTAAATATAATATTCATATTATTATTTATTATACTATTTAAGTATAATCAATAATAATATAATCATTAAAATAAAATTTAAGTATATAAACATTTCAGGAGCTTTATTAAAACATGATTTCAAATAATGTATTTATTGAAATAAGTTTCAAACATCCAATGTTTTCAGGAATTATCATACAATTGTTAGAGTGTACTTAACATTTGCACCTATAAAGTTAGCTGGAAATAAAAGATGCAAAAATCTAACCATTTTTGGCTATTTTAAACTATCAAGGGAAGCAACTTTGTTTTGATATTTATGGTGGACATTTAAATGCCTCTCCTGGAAGAGCAATCATCATTTATGATATCAAAATATTTTTCTTAGTATCATTAAGTCTAAATAGCTTCTCATTAACCCATTAAATGTGGATCCTAGAGATTTTTATCATTGTAGTTCTATTGCTAAAATAGATTAAAGTGACTAAAATAAATAAAAGTGGCTAAAATAAATAAAAATGGCTAAAATAAATAAAAGTGGCTAAAACAGATAGAAATTGGATGAAATAAATTGCAGTTCAATGGCTAAAATAGATGAAAATGTCCAAAATAAATACAGAATAAAATTTCCGTTCAATTGTAATTAATGGTAACTCAATTCTATCTCTGAGTCAGAGCTTTTTATCTTTCAATGGATAACTATTCCACAAGCCATCTTCTACAGTTAATGAGTTGATAAACCTTGCTAGATGGCAATGGTAGACTGGCCCATCGGAATACCAGGAAATCTCCCGATGGGGCCCCTTCAAGTTGGGCCATTCTTTGGTGGTAGAATATCTATTGGTAGATACGTTCACTTGGAAAATATTTATTTGCAATTTTATCTTGCTTAATGAAGCAATTGTTTTTTGTTTTTTTCTATGCAATTGTTTATTGTTGTTACACAATAATTAAATTTGAACTTGTTTCACTTTCACTTTCAGTTTCAGTTTCAGTTTTGTAAATTGAGCTGCAATGTGTAAGTTACTTGATAGACCATATTTCATTTCAAATTGTATGTACCTAGATTTGAAATAAGCAACATTATGATAAGAAATAACAAAGGAGAACAAGAATACTAGGAGCAATGACAGTAAGCCAACTAATAGCGTAAAATATGAGGATTATGATTATAATTTTGTGAATAATGTGATATCATATGATCTGTCTCTTCATTGAATTTAATAGTTTAAAACTATAAAGAAGCTACTCGTTAAATGATTTATTGCAATCATATAGGCCTACAAGGTATCTATGAAGATAATAGTAGGATATGAAATTAAAATATGAAATATGATAAGATATAGATTTTAAAGAAGCATACTCTAAATGAATGATTTTATGACCATGAATCAAGGGTTAACCAGATCAACTGAATTAGGTGGAGCTTTTGCACATTTTTCTGGTAGAAATTTTAGGCCAAGTCTGCCACTGCTAGATGTTATATTGACTAAGAATGGACCCGTTTCATGCCTTTTTATATTAATTTGTAGTAACTTATCTGTTCTCGTTTCTTGTTCCACGCAAAAGCATTGCAGAATATATTACGAACAAGTAAGACTTTTGTTTATTATTCTTATACTTATCTTTACTTACCTCATGAACTAATTCTATCTCTGCGTATTTCCAAGCATTTCACTGACACATGGTCAGCCAACAGCCTTTTTGTCATGCGGACATTTGGTTGAAAAAACGTTTTACCAAAAGAATGTTTTGCGGATTTGGCTTTTTGTCAAAAAATCCTTTGTTGGAAGGTTGTTTTTATTCTGGGATTTTTTACTTATGGATCTACGTGTTTATTGTCTCAAAAATTTCATTTTCATATTGCAAAAAAAAAATGGATGAACTTAAACATAAGTTAATTTAAAGAAAAAATTTCAAATTATTTTTAAACCATTAAATGTTTAGAATGTTAATTTCATACCTACAAATGTTTAAATGTTATTTTTTAATCTTTGAATGTTCAAATGTTATTTTTTCAATATTTGAATGTTTAAATGACAATTCATAACCTTCAAATGTTTGAATGTTAATTTCTAACATACAAATATTTGAATGTTATTTCTTTAACCTTTAAATGTTTAAATGTTAATTTCTAACCTTTAAGTGTTAAAATGTTAATTTCTAACATTTAAATGCTTGAATGTTATTTCTTTAACCTTTAAGTGTTTAAATGTTAATTTATAACCTTTAAGTGTTTAAATGTTAATTTCTAACATTTAAATGTTTGAATGTTATTTCTTTAACCTTTAAGTGTTTAAATGTTAATTTATAACCTTTAAGTGTTTAAATGTTAATTTCTAACATTTAAATGTTTGAATGTTATTTCTTTAACCTTTAAATGTTTAAATGTTAATTTCTAACCTTTAAGTGTTTGAATGTTAATTTCTAACCTTCAAATGTTTGAATGGTATTTTCTTAGCTCTAAATGTTTAAATGTTATTTCGTGACTTTTAGATGTTTAAATGATAATTCCTAACTTATAAATGTTTAAATGTTAATTCCTAACCTTTAAATGTTCAAGTGCTATTTTTTTTACCTTTAAATGTTTAAATGTTAATTCCTAACTTATAGATGTTTAAATGTTAATTTCTAACCTTTAAATGTTAATTTCTAATTTTTAAATGTTTAAATGGTACTTTCTAACCTTTAAATATTTCAATGTTATTTTTAATCTTTATAGTTAATTGTTTTTTAACCTTTAAATGTTAACTTCTAATCTTTAAATGTTTAAATATACTTTTTTAAACCTTTAAATGTTGATTTCTAACATTTAAATGTTTAAATGTTACTTTTTAACCTCTAAATGTTAATTTCTAACCTTTAAATGTTTAAATGTCATTTTCTAACATTTAAATGTTTAAATACTATTTTCCAACCTTTAAATGTTAATTTCTAACTTTTAAATGTTTAAATGTTACTTTTTAACCTTTAAGTGTTTAAATGCTATTTTTTAACCTTTAAATGTATAAATGTCAGTTCCTAACTTTTAAATGTTTAGATGTTAATATCTAACTGTTAAATGTTTAAATGCTATTTTTTTAACTTTTCAATGTTTAGGTGTTAATTTCTAATCTTTAAATGTTCAAATGTTAATTTCTATATAGTAAATGTTTTTTTTCTAATTTTAAATGTTCAATTTTTTTTTAAAACTTTTAAATGTTTAAATGTTATTTTCCAACCTTTAAATGTTTAAATGTTATTTTTCAAACTTCAAATATTAAATGTTATTTTTTCAGACCGCAGTAAAATCAAAAAATCAATATAAAATTCATTTCATACCAACTTAAGTTTCAGTTTATTCATATGATTTTTGCAATATGAAATCTGAATATTTTGAGACATAATCATTCAGATTCCCAAGTAAATAAACCTAAGATAAGAATATCCTTTCAACAAAAAATGTTTTTCGATGAAACATCAATCGGCAAAACATCATTTCAGCAAAAAGGTTTACAACTAAGTGTCTGCATGGCAAAAAAGCTCTTTGCTGCGTCTGTGTCAGTAAAACATCATCCGGCTGAAAAGTCTGAAAGCCCTAAATATGCATGTCGCTTGCTTTGGTATAAAAGCTCCATTTTATGAAAGTGTGTTTGAATATGTCTGTTGTATACTTCTTTTTTTCTTCTGTACCCTTAAACTGGCTATGGCTTCAACCGTCCCTCCTTGGGCTCCACACATAACATCACTACTTACTTGGTTCCTATTCGCAATATATGAAATAGACTTAGAGGCCATAAGCCAAATGAAAAGTGCCAACACTCACTTCACCTGGTACTCTTCAACCCATAGCTAGGAGGAGAGATGGATTCATGCCTTTCCCAACGGTATCACAATTATGCTTTTAAGCTACTTCGTACTAAACCTTTGTGGTCAGAGACATGAACTTTAGGTCACACATTCATACCAGTACAAAGAAATTTGAAAGATTGATACAAAATAGAAATAATCAAAGATTAAAAGTAAAAGCTTTAAATAGTCATTGACAAAACTTGCAGGTTTTAAGTTCTCTTATAATTGGATGCTGCCATTTGGTTGCTAGGCATTTTGGCTGCAAAATTTTCAGCACTGACTATTTTGGCACCAGATTTTTGAGCCCTTGGCATTTAGGCTTCAGACTTTTGATCACTAGAGGTTCTGGCTCCAGACTTTTGAGAGCTTGGTATTTTGGCTCCAGACTTTTGAGAGCTTGGTATTTTGGCTCCAGACTTTTGTGTGCTAAGCATTATGGCTCCAGACTTTTGGAGGTTAAAAGTTTGGGTTCCAGATAACTGAGCTCTAGACATTCTGGTGCTAGGAAATGATCAGTGATTGAAATCGGTTCTGGGAACTTGGTATACAGTAAGGCCGAATCTAGGATTTATACTTGGGGAACACAGAGAACTCTATCAGCAAAGTGAACCCATTTAGCTAGAGTTCTGTCAGCCCCCATCAGTAATTTGACAAACGATAGCTCATAATAAAGGTCTCCACTGGGAAACAATGAATATACAAAAACCCAGGAACTGAGAAGTAGGAATACACCCTACCCCCAAATACCCCTGCCCATATTTCCATCACTGGAAATAACAATTTTTAGGGGTAGGGTTTGTTTTATAAAAGATGTCGATGAATTGATTACCTACAAATTTTTCTTTACCATGTTTCATTGATACTACCCCAGCCATCATGAGAGTAAATGAAGGTCACTGGATGTCCTGAAAAAATATGTATAATGAAAATTTTGAATAACTTTTTATTGCATTGAGATTCCAAACTGAAATTTCAACTGTTGAAACTGCAGATTCACGGAAACTTTTTACAGTTCCAATATGCTTCACTTGTTTGACCTTACGAATGATTTGAAAAAGCTTGGTTCCTGCTGGGAAGGAACCAGAGCCAGTTACTGAGCAGACACCAACCTATGCTGATTTGGAATATGAACATCATATCCAATCACCACATAGAAAAATCGAACGACACGTTCTCTGACCGTTTACAATGTTGGGTTCTAAGACAGAAAGGTCATTTTCTTTCAACTGTGTTGACAAGTAGGAAGAAGGAGCCATTTAAGTTACAGACCATAATGCCATAAAAAGTCATTCAAAATTTCCATTGTTCGTATTCTTTTCAGAACATGCCATTTTGAGTTTGAAAAAAAAACATGTGGCAATGCACATGTAGCAAACACAACTAAGACATGTATGAATTGTACAGAGAGAGACTGCAGTTGATTCATCTTTCTATGGAACAAGAACAATAACAATCCTCACTAAAGGTATAAACCAATACATAAAATTCTACTGTGATCTGAAATCACAATCAACTGATTGTAAGGAGGCTGCTTTATTGACTGAGCAAAATTGACAAATCTGAGATATTGGCAAAAATTTTTCATACACAGGCTTTTTTCTTTCTAATGAATAGACACATTTATACAATAGAATATACAGCTATATGATTTTTTCTTTATTAAATATACAATACAAAAGTTACAGAAATTATCTTCCTTTGGAATAGAAGTTGGAGTGGAGTTTGACCCCGCTGCAGCCAGGCTTGTTTTCTAAATTTCATGACTACTTTTTACCTTCATTTTAATTAGTAACTAATAAACTAATATGAAAGTGAAAAGTAATCATGAAATTAAAAAATAATAATTGATTAAACTTTGTCTAAAATAGAATAAATGGAAATATATTAAAACTGTTGGCCGTGTCAGCCAGTGATCAAAATGAAGGATGGGTTTAAGCAACTAATAAATTAAGATGAGAGTAAAAAGAAGACATGAAATTAAAAATAGTGATTTTTAATACTTCATCTAATGAAATTAAATAAAAATGTAATAACCATGTGAAAAAATATGCGAGTAAAAATAATGCATACATATATGCTTGTACCTTGCCTCTGTTGAAGTTTTTTTACTTCAAAAGTTTTGGGGGTTTTTTGTGTTTTGTATTTGTTGTATTTATTTTTTTAAGTTATTCATTGTTTCCATTGAAGATTTTTTTTGTTCATAACTTTACTAAAATTCTGAGAAATTCATTTTACTTGCCTTTATTTTTTGTTTATAGGCCCTTTGCTACCTATCTATTGTTTCTTTTTCTGTGGTTTACTACTAATCATGGGGAAGGGAAGTTAATCTGACAAAGAACTTGATTTCTTGCATGAAGTTTACCTCTAGTAGAAGTACTAACACTTAGAGAGCAAAAGGCAGATAGCAAATGATAAAATTTCACTTTAATATTTTTAGTCAAGCTCAGTAACATATACTAACCACTTCAAGCTAAATTAAGCTTAGTAGTTGAGTAATTTGGTAGTTGTGAGTAGTAGAGGTTAGTTTTTAGTTCTTTTAGTTTCAAAATTGAATACAATATCCATGCATTGCATAAATAAACTGATTAACTATGAGATTATCTAACATTTCAAAAAAGAATGTATATCTTTTTACCTGAAATCATCAAGAAAAATACCAACACTAGTTTGGAGCTTTGTTGGTCCAAATAACCATAGAGAACCCAAAAAGCACTCTTTGAAAAACAAAAAATATGTTTTTAGATGGTGCTTAGAGGTGTACTCCTGCACATTAGCAAGGTTGTAGCCCCAAAAATGTGACCTGGAGAATGCTGAGACACACACAGACACATGTAGACACAGACAAACAAAGAGAGAAAAATCTGTTGCCAACTCGGCTGGTTGGTCAGGAGGCCATTTGTGGGGCTACAGTGATTTGAAAATGTCATTTAGTATATTAACTCTTTAATTTAAAAACATGTAGATCTCGATCTGTTTCTTTCCTGTTTTGTTTATCGCTTTTTGTGACATCATAGAATCTATCAAAAAACTCAAATGGCAGTGGGCAGGCCATGTTGCAAGAATGAGAGACAACCGATGGACATCACGTCTCACAACATGGATCGCAAGAGATCACATAAGAAACCGAGGCCGACAGAACACAAGATGGAGAGATGAACTTAACAGATTCAGGAAATACTGGCTCTGCGATGCCCATGATAGGGAATTGTGGTAAATCCTGGGGAAGGTCTATGTCCAACGATGGACATTAAAAGACTGATGATGATGATGAGATCTTGATCCTCGTGTCCTTTATCATAACACCTGAATCAAAAAGTACAGCTGATTAGTATTGACTAGGACAGTGCCGGTTCCAGAAGTGCATGGGTGGACTTCATGGTGTGTGGAACAGTCTACCATAATTATCACATGCAATGAATCTCTGTCTATCGTAAGAAACTACAGCTTGAAGTATTTTTGCAACTTCTTCTTTTGATTGTTGCCATTTTAGATACTTTATATCTAAATTCAGATAATTCTAAAGAGGAGAAGTCAAGAGAGATAAGATGTAGAATATGAAGAAAGAGTTAAAGTCTTCAATTTTTCATTTATTTTTATTTTGTTTCTCACAAACAGCTGATCTGGACAACTTCAAAATCAACACAGCACTTTGTTCTGAGTAATATATCTAGCAAATGTATATTTCATACAATAGCCAGTTGTTGAGTAATTTCTTTAGGGAAACTATACATTATGTGAAAACATCTAAAAAAAGAACAATTTTAATCTATAATCCAATGCTTATGAATGCTGATAATGTAATTTTATATCTATCACGAATATAGATTAAAAAAAAAGAATAAATGATTGTTTTCTCATGACAGAAGAAAGAATGTGCCATTGAAAGGGAAACTGTATACAAATTTTTTCTATCACAAGAATTGACTTAAAAAAAGGATTTATGATGTTTCTTAACTTGGGACAGACGAAGTGACTTATAGAGATGCTAACATATATTTCATTATATTTCAAGGATAATCAATATTTCATTCATTTACACTAGAAATATATTTTCTTTATAAATCATTATTTTACAAAACCTCATAGGATTTCAGCGCCATGTATCAAAGGGCAAAAGCTTACAGGAGTGCACACTTGAATAAAATACTCGCATTTTTAGTACAACGCAGCCTCAGAAATTGGACCACCAACTTACACATGGTCAAAGGTCCAAGTGAATGGAGAGAGGAAGAAATCCGGACGTAGTCGCTTTTTTTAGGCTGGGTTTCAGTGGAAGTAGAAAGAACTATTTTGTTGGGCTCAAACTAATGTAGTCACCAGCACTATTTAGAGACTTGCTTAGTGATTTTAACTAAGCGGATGCTATTGATAATTCTCAGTTAAACAAAGGGTATACAATTGAAAATTATAAACCATCATAGATATTCATGGAATGACCGTACACACCAAAGGTGGCAAAGGGTTCTATCTTTTTTTTTTGTACGTGCATGTGTTTGTGTGTGTGTTTATGTGTTTATGTGTTTGTGTGTTCAAGCACACCTGGCCATACCGTTTTGTCAATTAAATTGAAAATTGGCATCAGTAGACCCCTTCTAAAAACCTTATTTTTAAATTCTTGGAAAAAAAGCTTTTTTGACTTTTTGGCCTTATTCTGACAGGTTTATTAATAAAATCTAAATTCTCCAGAATCAAGGTATTTTAGATATTTTTTCACTCTATTTTTGGGTGGAAAATGCCACTTGATGTCTTAAGTTAAATTTATTCTGACCATATTTACTCTTCAATAGAATTTTTTTACATGACTTCAATTTTTGAGTTATGTATGAAATTATGTAGAAAGGACGATAAAACAAACAAGATTGGTTGCCGCAGGGCTCACTCCAATTTCTATTCTCCACTTCTGAGAATGATTTGTAAACAAAATAAATAAAAAATCATAAAAATATATTTTTTCGTTTATATATTTATATATTAAAGAGAAATAAGCTGTTGCCTATCTGTAAGATAAATTTTCATCAATATCTAAAACTTGTCAATCTATATAGGGATGTGTATTTAACATATAGGTTTACAACCCTAATTTGGTGAGGATTGTTCTTGTTCATGTTGCTACAGTAGGAAAATGAAGTCAATTCTCGACTTTGTAATGGGATTTGACAAAATGATGAAAAACTTGAGGAAATTTAGTCACAGGTGAGCAAAATTTTGAGTCAAAAACTCAAGGGCAAATAATAGTGAAATAATTTAAGAGATATGGTATATATTTATATTTCAGAAAGTTAATAATTATACCAACTTTGGTTCAGACAATCTAATCTCTTCTTCCCATCTCTGATGGTGACACAACATTTTGGCTGATTCATGCTACAGCCTTCATCATGTAAAAAGTAAAATCCAAAACAATCCAATCAATTTTACATCAGAAGAGGACTGTAGAATGAATTGACTGAAGCATTGTGTTAACATCAAAGATGGGAAGAAGAAATCAATTGGTTCTAACAATTTCCTTATGGGGGTGTTTTAATCATCATGTATATGGTTGAACTATTTTCCTTATCTATGATTTCATTTATTGACAACGTTCCGGCCATGTATCTTCCAGCTTTCGTCAGATTTTCCTGGTTCTAGAATGTTGAATCACTTCCCAGAGCGCATGCTCGATTGGACTGGACGTGTCACACTGTTTTTTTGTATATCTTGTATGTTAGGGTTGTGTTTTCGATGTCAATTCCCAAGCTGCTTCCCTTGCATTGGATGATCTTGTTTTGTTTTTTTACAAGATATCCTTTTTCATGGGAGGTTTCCAGATGCTATTGATATCGATGCTCGGTTTGCTGAGTGGCTCAACTGAACAGAGCATATGTGCCGCTTCCTTCATATTTCAAACTTTGCACTGAATTTCTGATTCTTTAAACAATTTATTCATATTCAATGGTTGCTTATTCGAAAGTGATGTGTCTTTCACTTTGCCGTCTCATCTTTTCTGATTGCTTCTCAAAAATATTCTAATTGTTTATTACTATTTACCTCTGCCAACAAAGTTGGAAGAGGTTTATGTATTCAATCATGTTTGTTTGTTTGTTTGTCTATCAGATTCAGATGGCTGCTGCCAAAAAGTTGTATGATTACATTTTTAATAATTTTTTTCTTCTTTTATCATTCAGTCTTCCTATCTTCTACTACTGCTACTGAAGTTGGAAGATGTATATGTATCCACCTGGTCACATTTTGCATGAACACATCACTAGGCAACGTCTAAAAACATTTTTTTAGTTTTTAACCCCCTCCCCTCCAAGTAGATTTTCAGTGGGGGTTCAATTTGAATTATAAGTTCATGCTTAAATGGTCCCTCAGTTTGTGTCTGATTGCATTCAAGCTTGATTTTGGAAAATTCAAACTTTTTTAGTGATCACTGCCCAACAAAAAGTGAGAGATGTAACTTATTCATTGATCACCTTTTTTCAATTTTTGATTGATCATCCCCAACATGGCATGCTTCCAAAAGATGTTGGTCACAAGATGGTTTCTATTGAGTGACTAAGTAGACCTGTTGGCTTCTTGGTTTAAATCAAAAATTACAACTCTCTTCACAAGTAACATTTGTTCAAGTACTTGTGAATATTTGGTTGATAGAAAAAATCCAGCATTTTTTTGAGAAAATCTTTTATTCATATTAATTCATAGCTCTATTATTCAGATATCAATTTGTTAATCACTGCTAACTATAACAGACCATAAACACTGTTGCTGGGTATAGGTAATTCTTGGGTTCTGTCATTTATATCTATCTATGTACATTATCCAGCCGTTGTAGAAACTTGAAATCATTTCTTCTATTGAACATTACCAAACCTCAAAATTTGATTGAAATTCATCAAGAAATTTGGGAGATATCAGTGAACAGACAGACGGACATGGCTGAATACATATGAATCTTCCTACTTCATTGGCAGAGGTAACTATCGCAGTATCCATTCAGCTTTCACACAGCTTATCTTCATCTCCACCATTTCTCACATTTTATATTTCTTCTTTTTGTTTTTTATCCAAGAGTTTTGAAAAAATCTTTTATTCATATACATTCATAACATTATTATTCAGTCATCAATTTATTATTCACCACAACCCACAACAGACTGGTTCAATCACTGTTGTTGAGTTTACGTTATTCATGTGTTCTGACATTTATATCTATCAATCTATCTATCTGGACTTCACCTAGCCCTAACCGTTCATTGTAGAAACCTGAAATTTTACACATACGGTGAGTTGGGAAAATTTTTTTTTCTTTCAAAATTCCCCCTATATAGGTTTCCATCAGGGAGGGGGGTTCAATTTACCATGAAAGTTTATGCCAAATTGGTCTCATAGTTTGTGTCCAATAGCACCCATACTTGTTTTTTGAAAATTTGTATTTTTTAGCAATCACAGCCAAAAAAGATAAGAAAAACATTGAGCACCCTTTCTTCAAATTTTTTTATTGATTGCCCAATCGAGTGACTCATCGGACCTGTTTTTTTCTTTTTTTTTTAACTGCAACAAAAGTCAACTGTTCTTAAACTAGGAAATTTCATGTTAAGACCAATTTTCAAATCAGTCAACAGCATTTGTGAGGAATTACCTGGAGAGAAAGTGGTTAAAGAATGATAGATAGTGTTTTTTTTTTTTTATTTGGTTGATAGCTTTGGTAAAGATAGAAAGATATGATATAGAGAATATACAAAGAAAGAGGAATATTTTTTCTCTTATGTCACACTACAAGATATTATTCCTTGTTGTGAGATCCATTCTCAGAGTCAAAAAAATAGAAAGTACAGGAAAGAAGATAGGGATAAAAAAAAGAAAGAAAGGAGGCAGACTATACAGTGCTTATAAGATGCATACTCTTCATATATATATATATATATATATATATATATATATATATATATATATATATTCCATCGCATTTTGGACAATATTTCTTATGTTTTTTGGATGCAATTATCATTTTTGTTTCAGATCTTCTAGTGGGAAAATATAATAAATATACAATGTATATACAATGTCACAGTTTTTGAAGAGAATCTATACTTTTGCTTCTCTAATCATAAATTTATGACTCAAACTATAATGGAAGTATTTTCATCAATGTAACTTAATCTTACTACCACTACTGCTCAATTTAGGAGGTAAAAAGAAGTAGATATGGCTGGTGGTGATTCATAATTTCCTTTGGAATCTATTATTTACCTTGGTTTTCTCTGACTTTATTCCACCTTCCACTTGCATTGAATATTCCACCATAGAAGAACAATGCAGGTTGTGGTTAAATGAATTCTTTGAGGAACTTTTTGAAATCTCGAACTTGTTGAAACTGCCAGGGTCTCCAAGAGAAATTTTATGAAGCGGGGCAAAGCTATTCTTTAATTCCTCTAATTTACACTGTACCCATACCCCCATCTTTTTACCACCCTGGTTTCATATTCTATTATATTTTTAGTACACCATACTATATTCACTCACCAGTAAACAATACTTTTTTATTAATGGACTTATTGTATTGAATTAGAAGTTTTGATCGACAACTCTACCCCAAAAATTCTCAGGCCTCCTTTCCTTGACGTTCTGGGTCCAGGCTGTATCATCTTCTCAGAGACTTCAGTATTCATGGTGTATATACTCTAAATTTTAGCCTAATCTGATGCAAAACCATTGTATTGGGTCACCCAGGGAGGATCAAAATTATTACAGTAGTAATGGTCAGCATCAAAAGCTTGAAACTAAGGATTTCATGATATTATTGAAATTTCACATATTTCTAAAAATTCCCAGGGATTTCATAGAATCACTAGTTTCACAATCTTATGATAACATTTTCTTTTTTGTTTACTTTTGGTCCCCCTAAGCAAGGCTTCTCAGCCACTTTTCATATCAAAGGGTTAGTAGGAAGCGAGTTATTATTTCCAAACAATTATGACCAGTAAAAAGAAAATGTTAAAATATCAGTACCTTGCTTAAGTGAATCACTTTAGCCTGTGTGTATACTGTTTATCTAAAAGATCAAATAAAATTATCTTTAAAAAAATGAATCTTTTATCTAAAATTATCTCTTAAAAGATAGCATCGCAAGGTTCGAGCATTGTTGGTCCAAAATAACCATAAAGACCTGAAAAAGCACTTTTTTGAAAAAACAAAATACACTGTTTTTAGATGATGTATATGATGTAGACATGCAAATTTTCAAGATTGTAGCCTAAAAAGTGTGACCAGGAGTGCCCAGATACAAATACACACAGACACGTAGACACAGACAAGCAAAAAGAGAAGAATTTGTAGACCAGTCGGCTTGTTGGTCAGGTGGGTCATTTGTGGGGCTACAGTTATTTGATTGCTCATTGATGTTAAAATTATCTACTTACAGAGACTAAAGCGTGATAGATTTTAGATAAAGATAAAAATTCAATAAAAGAGCCATAAAAGAGTTGAAATGACTCATTAGAGTTAGAAAAACTAACATGAAAAGCAATAAGAGAATTTTAAAAGACTAACATCACATAAGATACTTGGTCACTCTGGATTTAACAAGAAAAAGAACAGATTCGTTGTACGTTTAATTTCAAACATTATTCGACAACATTTGTCAACATTTATTTCTGTAATGAAGCTATCTTTCCGAACAAGTTATCAAGCTGATCTCCGTTAAAACATTCAAAATAAAAATGAGAATAAATAATCATTGCATCAAAAATAAAAATAAAAATATTGTACAAAATGCAAATTAATCTATTGCAAAATGGAAAAGTCATAAATATATGAATAAAGCGTATGTATTAATCATAAATGCTGTATAGTTAGCTTTTCTTTCTTTCTTTATTGTACTTATCTATCTCAAAAATTGATCTAAAAGAAAATACTATGACAGAGTATGACGTAAAAAAGAAACAAAAGAAAGAACAGCGTTCCTAACTGAGAGAGAAAGCTGTTTATCTCACATTAAGCACTCTCTCTTCGGGTCACTTAATCTCTTATAAACACTGTTGACCTGTTTGGATCTGGTCTTGACAAGATTTTTTCTGCAATTCTAAGAGCTGTCGACTTACATCGCAGTTAAAATTGTTGAAACTGTACCTCCACGCCATTAACCATTATGCCACTTGCACCTCCTTAGAATCTTTGAAAACTGATTAGAATAACCGAAGAAGACAAAGTCAATTAAGGCTGCTGGTAATTACAAACAACTCTTACAACTCTAGAGACAAAATCTCACACCTCAAAGACAACTTGGCACTAAGACAACAAATTTGATTACAAACTCTACATCAGGGACATTTCAACAGAGTTGCCAAATGAGCCATTTTTTAACTAGATCCGGCTGATTTTTGTCAAACTCCAGTGCAAGTCGGAAACTAGAATCGATTTTGGTTTGCAACCATAGCAACAGCAACAGCAAGAAGAATCTTCACCTGATTTAGGGAAATTCTACGTCAGGAATATTTGTGCACAGTTGCCAAATTAGCCATTTTTTAACTTGATCTGGCTGATTTTTGTCTACTCCAGTCTATGTCGGAGATTGGAGTTGACACTATTTTTCTACCTTAGCAATAACAAGAACAATCCCCACCTGATCTAGGTGGTTAATACTTCACTGTTTCCAGTCCAAGTCAGCAGCTGAAGTTTATTTTCGTCTTTCTACCATAACAACAAGAATAATAACCATCATCACCTAATTTAAGGGAATAAACTCTTCCCTATTTGTCTGTCCAGTTACGTTAAACCAAATCGACATATAAAATTAACATTTCCCTACCATGATTTGAATTCACAACAAAGTAATTGGTAGATGGCTTGCTTACCAATTGAACCAAATTGACAAACCTTACATATGTACAAATTTATTTATTATATATTCAACATAAAAATTACTGCAATCATCTTCAGTCAAAATAGTTAGAGTAGAGTGTGACTCTGCAGCACCCTGGGTTGTTTTCCCATTTAGCTGATAAAAATCTCCTGATATAGCCTGAGCAGGTACCAGCTATTGGGGGCAGTTATGTAGGGTGCCAAATGCTAGGGGTTTCCTGGCTTGTTTCTGAGAATGGGACTTGGAAAATACAAATGGCAGAATGAGAAATAAAACAATAAACACTGTCAAAATAAGAAAAGTTCTGAATGAGAAGTCAGTTCTTTCAGGGATATAAGATATCATTATATTTCAAAGTTCAACTAGCATGGGACACCAGGAACCAGGGCTGGCTTTAAGCTAATTGGACTAATTGCTCCCAATTGGGCCCTAGCCCAAAGGGGACCCCGCACTCGGATATATTCCAGCATTGTCAAATACGCACAACACCGCATTGTAGATGAGCAAGATGATTTACAGAAAACAGCAACCATATTGATTTTCTTCTGGCAAGATTTAACAATGTTTGTTTTTACTGTCTATATTTTGAATTTTTTCATTATACTTGAATTAAATAACGTAAATCAATTACAGAAAAGTGTAAAGAATCATTTCCATGAAATTTTCAGGCACACATTTTGATTGCTTTCCATTTTACCATAGAAATAAAAAGATCATCCATGTTTCTAAGATTCTACAGACTGTGACTGTTCACCAGGAGCTCCACAAAAAGAGTATCCAATTGAGACCCATAATTCCTAAGGCCGGCCCTACCAGGAACTTTAGATAAGTGTATACACAGTGGCTCAAAAGTTTGAAACATTTATGTCTTTCTAGTTTTTAACAAATTAAATATATAACAAATGGATTATAATAACTTATGTTCAGAGAATTGTTTCTTTCAAAAGCCTGCCATTTTTAACTTAACAAATTCTTGCTCTTTCAATAATGTTCTACATAACATTGCGAAGGAAATCTGCTCCTCTGCACACGTATACAATTTTCAGCATTTCAGGCTGGACATGATTTCATTGTTCATGGGTGATCACTTACAGAACCCAATTCTCGAAAACGTACAAACAAACGATAACTCATGGACTCAGATGTCAGTGTCTGTTCATTTAAATGACAAGAATGTGCTCTTCTGGTTAAGGTATTCAAAGAAACATTCTATTATTTTTGCCTGTTGCTCAGTTGTGTACCTTTCCCAGATGGATTCCCAAAGGTTCCTTTTTTATAGCTGAGAAGAGGAAAAAACAAAAAGTATTAAAATGAAAAAATTTATGATTGTTTCAAGTCCCTTTGCAACTTTTGTGCTATCCTGTATATCTCTACGACATTGAATACATAAGCAGATTTAGCAACTTTTAGACATTTTAAGCCATAAATAACAAAGCATTCTTGGCCACTCTGCATTTGTATTTGTAATTATTTCATGTCA
Source organism: Thysanoteuthis rhombus (assembly GCA_963457665.1). NCBI lineage: Eukaryota > Metazoa > Mollusca > Cephalopoda > Oegopsida > Thysanoteuthidae > Thysanoteuthis > Thysanoteuthis major. Next base: position 38,240,449 of record OY735237.1, on the reverse strand, counting down.
ATAGCAACAAATACAATAAAGAAATGGCCTCAAAATATCTCTAAAATTGACTAAATTTCAAAAATTCATTTTCCAGCACTACACCATCCGATTACTATATTAAAAAACACCCCAAGTTCCTCAACAATGTTTTTCTTCAAGATGAATTTGGGAGAATGATCCCGTCCTTATAAATACCTTATGTGAAACAACAAATAGCCTTTCAAAGAGTTTTGGGGAAGATTGAGCTCCTTATGTTGTTGACACGACCTTTCGGCTGATTCATTCTACAGCCTTCTCCAGGTGTACTATCCAAATGTGATAGTGGTATACAGAATTATCCTCCAAAGGTAGCAATGCCTATAATGTTGGATCAAGTTGAAATCTTTCCTTTCCTTATTAGGTCTTGATTACCTATACCTTATCCCTGTTGAACAGCAGAAGCCACATTGGGTTCAACTCCACACTTGTCAGACATATACACTCTGTAGACACGATGTCTGCTGCTTCTTTTACCTAGGTCAAGCCATAAAGATAGAGAATGACCATGGAAATGAAATGTGACGGGGCATCATAATTGGCTGGAAAGCATTTGGTATAAATAGAAACATGTTGAAAAGCAAATTGACTATATGCTTAAAACATAAAGCAATGAAGATATATCCAAGTGAAATCCTTTCTTGCAACGTATTATTGATGAGAATGTTGAAGCATTACACAAAACAATACATGACATTTGTAATGTATAAATTGATTTTTACCCTGACCAAAATGTCAACACTCTTCAGTTCTCAAGTTGGTCTGGCTGGCTATAAATGTATGTATCACACATACAAGTCATACCTAATAGAGCTGGAGAATGGAAAAATTCAACAATAACTCCTTATTTCATATAGAAAAAAACAATTTTTTTGTTTTTTAAAATTCCCCTCCAAATAGGTTTTTAATGGGGGTTCAATTCGCAACATGAATTTTTGCGAAATTGATCCCTTAGTTTGTGTTTAGCACTATTCACACATTTTGTTGTTTTTTTTTTAAATTGCGACTTTTTTAGTGATCACTGCCCAACAAAATGTGAGAAAAATAACTTATTCATTTATCGACACTTTTTCCAATTTTTGATCACAAAAATATGTTGGTCGTGTTACAGTTACTACTGAGTGACAAATCAGACCTGTCTGACGAATTTAATCTGGTCACACTCAGAAATCAAAAGAATATCCCTGCCTCGCATCAATGAATCACCATAGCCCACGCATGTACCAGAACATATTGTCTAGACGATTACCTAAAATTATCTAAAGACTGAATATTGTTGGTTCCAAAATGTCCATAAAGACCTCAAAAGAGCACTAATGATATTCTCGTGCAAATTTTCAAGGTTGTAATCTCAAAAATGTAACCAGGAGCATCTGTTGACACATACACACACACACACACATGCACATAGAGACATAGATACATAAACACATAGACAGATGCAGAAACACACATACACACACACATAGACAGATGCAGAAACACACACACATACACACACACACACACACACACACACACACGCACAACATAGACTGATGCAGACACTCAAAGACACTAATCTGTAGTCCACTTGGCTGGTTGGTAGATGATTCGATTTTTACCAACAAAATCATTTTCCAGGAGCTCAGATCTAACACGGAACATTCTAGATTTCTATAATCTTACTTTTGTCGCATCTTCTCTCAAATAATAACTAACTTAATAAAGTCACCAATGACTTTGAATTCTTTCATGAAATTTGTTTTGAATCAATTTTAATTTGTTATCTTAAATTGTATCATGAATTTCATGAACATCAGAAAAAAATTAATTGCTATATGAAATAAAATTACACTTCAGAGAAAAGTCTGAAAACATTACGTAGAATTAAATTTCTCTTTAAAAGATGTTTTTTTTTAAATAGCAATTAATTTTTTTCCTTATGTTCTTAAAATTGATAACGAGTTATATGAGAATGTGACTGTTAATAGTTTTGTGAAGGGTCATTAACATTCAAAAAATTTTTTCAGATAATTGAACTCCTTTTTGTTGTCTGTGTTATTAATACAACGTTTAGGCCGACCCATTCTACAGCCTTCCACAGCTGTACTCTCTGAGTGTGATGATGGTAAACAGAATTTTTTCCAAAGGTTGCAACGCTACTACATTAGATTTGCATGATTTCTCTCCATATTCAGTCTGGGTTTCCATACCTCATCCCTGTTGAGTAGAGAAAACCACATCGAGTTGAACTCCATATATATACACTATGTTAATATATGCTGCTTCCCTGATTTCTTCTAGTTTCTAACAGCATTCCCGGTCTATGATACAAACTTCTTCTAGGAGAGGAAACTGTTAGTTTTTTTTCTCTCCATGAGTATAGAAAGGCCATAATCAAAAGGGAAATAGAAAGATCTGGGATAGCTGATCATATTTGGAGAGAGAAATGTGAACCTCTCCATTTGGGTTGTATATGAAAAAGTCATAAAGTGGAGATTACACTGACAATTTGGAACAAAAAAAAAATCTGTTTACTTCTCATTTACATCAGTTTGTGTGGGAAAATACTGTAAGAAAATTTATTTAATCATTTTATGATATTAATTTCAACCTTATCTTCATTTTAATGTTACAAACATGAAAAAAATATTCAATCTTTTTTTGTTGATTGCAATCCCAACTATAACCTTAACCCTAACACAAACCCTAATCCTAAACACTAATATTAACCCTAACTCCTAAACCCTAAACACTATCCCTGAATTACATCTTTTGTAGCTAGAAAGATAATTCACTAAGACCAAGCTACTTGTCATATTATTCAGTGATAAGTATTGGAAACCGTCAACCAAAACTGTCAACTTAAGTTTCTTCAGTTTTCAAGTTGGTCTGGCTAGCTATGTATATGTATACAGGCTGCAACAACGGAGCTAGAGGGTTGGTAATTTAGACATTCATTCTTAATGTTCAGAAAAGCCTTTTCGTTTTGTTTTTGGAAAATTCCCCCATTTAAATTGGTTTTCTAGGGGGTTCAGTTTACAATGTAAGTTTATGCTATATTGATCTCTAGTTTGTATCCAGCAGCCCTCATGCTTGTTTCTTGAAAATTCAAACTTCTTTAATGATCACAGCCCAACAAATAGCAAGAAAAGTGATTCATTCATTGATTACCCCCTTTTCCCCATGTTTTAATTGATCACCCCAAACACTGCATGCCACCAAAAGATGGTCACCTGACAGTTTCTATAGAGTGACTAACCAGACCTGCTGTGTTGTTCATTGACCAGTTTTTGAATATATCATCTTATCTATAATTGGAAAGCCTTATCAGTTAACTTGTGCCAACCGAAGTGAAATTGATTGACGTACGATAAGTCTATACGGTGCCCCAAAACTATGAACTGCTTGTAAATTGCTTCACTTTATTTAGAAATGTCAACTCCTAACCAAAATTGTCCACCAGTCAATATAGGTTTCTCAAGTTTTTAAGTGGTTCTGGTTGACTTCCTACGTATGTATCAAGAGTACAGGCCACACCAAATGGAGCTAGAGGGCTGTAACTGTAAACATTTACTCCTAAAGTATGTCTATCTCGAAAGAATGGTTCAGACTTTTAAGAGACAGCTGCACAGTAGTTGCCAAAATGCATTTCTGACCATTTTTGAACTTGAAAAATTAAAGGTCAACCTTCTTAAACTGAAGGTCAACTATTTTAAATTGAAGTTCAACTTATCTAAATTGAAATTTAACTCTTTTAAATTGAAATTTAACTCTTTTAAATTGAAATTTAACTCTTTTAAATTGAAATTTAACTCTTTTAAATTGAAATTTAACTCTTTTAAATTGAAATTTAACTCTTTTAAATTGAAATTTAACTCTTTTAAATTGAAGTTTCACTTTTTAAAATTGAAATTCAATTTTTTTAAGTTGAAGTTAATCTTCAGTGCTAGAACACACGAGCAAACAAATACAAAAAGCTCAGAACCCTTTGCCATCTTTGATGGCTATGGTTATTCAATTATGATGTCTATTACACTAATCGCAAATATTTAAGGCTCTAGATACTGTATAAATACAACTTTTATGTCTTATGATTGTATACAGGATTTATATATTTTTTCATACAAAAGAAATGGATGTATAATATAAATTTGGAAATCAGAAATAATCTTTTTGAATAAAATTAGTTGAAAATAAATGCTTTTAATTTCAACTAATAACAAAGACTGAACAAACATTTGACCACCCAAACAATTTTTTACTCATTTATTTTGAAACTATTACTCTATGAAAAACCTTCAACATTGGTTTCCTCAGTTTTTAAGCTGATCTGGCTGGCTTACTGACTGGATGGCTATGTATATATGTGATCATACAGGCCGTATCAATGAAGGGCTGAACATTTAAATATTTAATCCTTACTATGTCTCAAAAAAACTTTTTTTCAAAATTCCTCCTCAAAATAGGTTTTTGGTGGAGTGGGTTCAATTTGCAATGTAAGTTTATGCTCAATTGTTCTTAGAGAATTCAGAATTTTTAATAATTACTGTCGAAAAGGCAAGAGAAGTAATTATTCATTGATCACCCCTTTTTCTGATGTTTTAATCAACCACTCCCAACACGGCATGCAGTCAAAAGATGTTTCCATTTAGTGACTAACCAGACCAACTTTTACTAAATTTCAACCAATCAACTGCAAAAGATTGGAATTTTCATCATTGCAGTTTTAGGACTAACTCAATAGAATTTCTGTTTTATTGTGATTCATAGCAACTCAGCTCTATCTGTGAGTCAGGGCTTTTATCTTGTAATGGATAACTTGCAAAAGAAGAGGACTTCTACCTTGCAATGGATAACTATTTCTCTTTACCACCTTCCACAGTTAATGGGTTAATTGTTTGTATGCCAGAAAAGCAATTTTTATGAAGTTTGGTTATTGCCTTTGATAAGATAAAATATTTTTTACAAGGACTCATTGAAAAAATTTTCCTCTTGATAAGTGATGGTTAATGAGCAGATTCAAGGATTAGAATATACACATTGCACATCAAAAACCTTTGTCATGGTCTGTTTGCCTCATGGATATTGAATTTCTTTCTCTGGATGGAATTCCCTCTTAGACAAATAAAAATTTGGCAGTGTGAAAATCACCAAATTAACATTTGAACATTGCTAAAAAAATTTGTCTATTTTTGACAATTTTTCGCATCGTTTGGACATTTTTACATTTTTGGTTATTTTTTTCTTTTTTAGCACTTTTTGGCAGTTATACTAGCACAAATATTTTTTGAGTTGGCAACAATGTGTTTCAGTTTTGGCAATTTTTTCTGCTAACACCGATGTTGCTTATGAAATTGTTTTAAATACTTTTATAAAAGAAATTTTTTCTACCATATAAACCTAAAAATCATGTCAGAAATATAAACCAATAATGCTTGGCAGTGTATCTCTGAATTTTTGAGATGAGGTATTATTATTATTTCTATTATTATTCAGACTATCCTCATCTTGGTTGTTTTTCATACAACGTTTCGGCCGTTGTACTCTACGGCCTTCATCAGGTATCATCTGGTAGGTATAGGGGAGTAATGAACCGAACCCTTTATTTAACCGCCGGGGATATATTGACCGCCCTCCCACATAGCATAGTGGTTACAGAATCAGACAGAATTACTGCAAGTAATCTAATGGTTCTAGGTTCAATCCCAGTGTGAGACAATAATAATACTACTACTGCTAAGAGGGGAGTGCGGTCAATATATACCCCCGTCAGTTAAATAAAGGGTGCGGTTCACTACTTCCCCACACCTACAAGATGATACCTAATGAAGGCCGTAGAGTACAACAGCCGAAACGTTGTATGAACCAAGATGAGGATAATGATAGAAATAATGCTTGGCAGGTTGTAAAGAGTAATAGCCATCCATTGCAAGATAAAGCCCTTGTCCATTCCATGATATCCCATTGCAAGTAATCCATTACAAGCTAAAAGACCTGATTCACAGATGAAACCAGAACTAATTATCTACAAAAATTTTCTTTTATCTAAAATTATCTTTGATAAATAGATCTTTTGAATAAAATTATCTGGAAAAAAAACCAGCACAAGATTTGGGTATTGTTGGTCCTAAAATGCCCATGAAGACAAAAAAGAGTGCTTGGGAAAAAATGTTTTAGATGATGCCTAATGGTGTACTCATACCATCTATCAAGGTTATAGCCCCCAAAATTTAACCAGAGATGAACACATGTTTGAAGACACATAGATAGACACATATACACAGATACTCAAAGAGAATCTGTAGCTCATTTGGCTGGTTGGACAGGCCATCTGTAGTGCTACAGTGATTTGATTGAATTTCATATCATAAATCAATGATTGTATATGCTGTACCTGAAGGAAACAAGATAGAGCTCCTAGCCAAATAATTTGGCCCGGAGTACATTGAGACGATACCTTAATTACTTTTGTACTGATCAATTCAGACATTGCATCTCTTAACTAGTCAGCTTACATGAGCATTCGGAGAATGTTCTCAATAAATGGACTGAGAAATCCAGTTGGTCTCAATAACTGAAAGCTATTAAATATATCAGATTGATCTTCAATAATAACTAATTTAAATCTATTGTATACTTGACCTCATCACATAGCTACCATTCAACCAAGATCAAATTGATTCTTACTTACTCAATATTTTTGATCCATACTTTTTGCTTCATGCTGTAGAGTGACAGTTCAGAATTGAGTTGTCATAAAGAATAACAAAGAAATTTGATAGCAGTCAAAATTAATACCTAAGATTACAATACTTCATCTTATGTTGAAAATAAATTATAACACTAGCATTCCTAGGGAAATTATCAATCACCACCACCTATATACGCAGCTTTTTATCCCATAAATTAAGCAGTGGTTATGGTAAAATCAAGTTACCTTGATAAAAATATTACCAGTGTGCATTGAATCATAAATTTAGGATTTTTTTTAAAAAACAAGTCTGGTTAGTCATTCAATGGGGTGATCAATTAAAAAATTGGGGAAAAGAGTGATCAATGAGTGAATTAAATTTTTAAAAAAACAAGCATGAATGCTGCAGGACAAAACCTTAGGGACCTATTTGGCATAAAATTTCATTGTAAATTGAGCCCCCCTATGAAAATCTATATGGGCTCAAAAAAACAAAAAAAGAACATTTTCCCTATTCATTGAATGTTGTGTGGAAATGGACAGTTAGGACTGATTGAAGTCTGGATAGATACATATAAATGTCATGACACATGAATAACCTTAACCCAGCAACAGTGGTTAAACCAGTCTGTAGTCGGTAACAGAGATTAACAAATCAGGTTAGTCACATAATAGAAACTGTCATGAGTCAAACATTTTTTTGCAGCATCCGGTATTGGGGGGGGGGGAGATAAATCTTAAAAATGGAATGGGATGATCAAAGAATAAGTTATTTTTTACAACTTTTGTTGGACAGAGATCACTAAAAATGTTAGAATTTTAAAAAAAAAAAAACAAGCATGAATGCTGCTGAACTCAAACAAAGGAATCAATTTAGCATAAACTTACACTGTAAAATTGTACCCCAGCACTTAAAGCCTATTCAGCAGAGAAATTGTCAAAAAACAAAATCCTTTTTTTCGAGACATGAAAAGGAATAAACGTTGAAATTTTCATCCCTCTAGCTCAATTGGTGCAGCCTGTACACATGATACATGCATAGCCAACTTTAAAACCAAAGAAACCTATGTTGTTGACAATTTTGGTCAACAGTTCCTAATAATATCAGATTAATATTCTATAATAAGTAATTTGAATCTATTGTATATTTGACCTTCCTACATAGCTTTTATCCAGCCAAGATAAAATCGAATCTCACTGGGGAACTTACTCTATTTTCACTGTGTTTGCTTGCTGTCATAAAATGATGGATCAAGTTGAGTTGTGATAAAAAAAACAACTAGAAAAAAAAAGATGTTGGTAAATACAGGGTGTCTCAAAAGCTGCAAAGGGTTTCAAAACATTCACATCTTTTTGGTTTTAATACCATTAAATATTTTTTAATATTGTTTTCAAGAGATAAAATTTGTAAATAATCAGAATTAAATTCATCTACATACAAAGAATTGTTTTTTCCAAATGCCCATCATACTTCACAAATTCCTTTTTTTTTTGATAACATTCTATATAACACGTTGAAGGATATCTGCTCCTCTGCACACACAGATACAATTTTGTACATTCCGAACTGAACATGGTCTCCCTGTTCATAGGTGATCACTAATGGAGCCCAAAACACATAAACAAATGACAAATCACAAACTCACACAGCAGTGTCTATTCATTGAAATAACAAGAATGTGCTCTTTGGGTTAACATAAATAGTATTTAAAATAATATTCTGTAATTTTAACTTTTAATTTTTAATTTTGTACTTTTCTATGATGAATTCCCAAGGGTTCCGTGATATATCTAAGAAGAAAAACAGAAAATATCAAAATGGAGTGTGGATTGATTAAAAAAAATAGAATGCTGTCTATCTCCCTTTAACAACTTTTCAGGTTATTTAATTACTTACAAATGCTGTTAACCTATTTGAATCTGGTCTTTACAAGTAATTTTGGCCATTCTGAGAACTGTCGACTTACATTTCAGTTAAAATTGAATAATAAAATGATATGAAATTGAGATTAAACAATAAGTGATTTGAATCTACCATCCACTTGACCTTATCATATTGCTTTCATTCAGTCAAGATCAAATACAAATTCCATTTAAGAAATTGTCTTCCAGCATGGGAAAAATCTATACATAGATCTTTTCATCATCTTGGTTGTTCTTTCTTAGATAAGGTTTCGGCCATTGTAGCTTGCAGTGTTCCTCAGGTGCATATTTTGAACAGGGGGGAAGGGTAATTTAGAATTTTGTGACAGGAGCCCTTTTGATATGTAAGGGCAGAATGTTCTCATTCTGTCATCTATGTCCAGTTAGGGTCTTACATGAGGCCATTCATAGCATGTATCTGAAGAAGGTTATAGGATCCAACATCTGAATAATTAGTATATCTCTAAATTTTTGAGATGAGGTATTATTATAATTTCTATTATTATTCAGACTATCCTCATCTTGGTTGTTTTTCATACAACGTTTCAGCTGTTGTACTCTACGGCCTTCATCATGTATCATCTTGGTAGGTGTGGGGAAGTAACGAACCGAACCCTTTATTCAACCCATGGGGGTATATGGACACATAGCGTAGTGGTTACAGAATCTGACAAAATTACTGCAAGTAATCTATTGGTTCTAAGTTCAATCCCAGTGTGAGACAATAATAATACTACTACTGCTAAGAGGGGAGTGTGGTCAATATATACCCCCATCGGTCAAATAAAGGGTGCAGTTCGCTACTTCCCCACACCTACCAGATGATACCTGATGAAGGCCGTAGAGTACAACGGCCGAAACATTATATGAAAAACAACCAAGATCAGGATAGTCCAAATAATAATAGAAATAAAATCTGAATAATTATGTGAAAAAACTCAGCTAGGGTGAGGATAACATTACGAAAAGATCTATGTGTAGTGATGATTCCTTGAAAATTCAGAAAACACTCCCAACGGGACTGGATGCCAAGTTCTTGTGTTCGTCTCAACTCACTCAGGCCATGAACTTTTTAGATGTATTGCATTTCACGGCTATTTCTATAAAAATATGGCAGCCATTTTTAATACATGATAAACTCACATGACCATTATATTTGTATGATTTTGCCATAAATGAAATCCATATCTAGTAACTTTCAAAATTATGTGCGCCTTCCAAAAGTTTCTTAAAAAACTTAAATTCATGTATTGACACCCTTGCTTTGTAACCCTTAAAAAACCAAGGCTCAACTGAGTCAGCATGAACACAGATGAGACTAGAAGAAGGCCAACAATTCTAATCAAGGAATTTTCCTTTTTCTTGACACTGGATATGAAAGGACATGGCTGCTATAATTAGTTTTTCTGAACATTGGTTTCCATAAGGTTCTCAAATGTACACTCACTATTTCTTTCATCTCACTGATTTTCCTCTGTGGTTCCCATATCTATTATTTCAAAGGGGATGGTTTGCACCTTTTTTTCTTTACACATCTTTTCTTAGTCCAAATCTAATTATCTCATTTCATATTTTCCAATGTTTTTTCAAGTCTAATATTTAGGGATGGTTACTTTCTCATTTATACTCTGTACCACAACTGCATTGGATGTTATATATAAGTTAATATGGTAATGTAGAGATCATACTGGTGTATGTTCGTTTGCTGATAAAGTCATACATGCTATTTCTTTCATCTTCCTTATTTTCCAGTGTGGTTCCCATGTCTATTATTCCAGAGGGGATGGTGGGCTCTCCTTTCTTTTAACATATATTCTGCCATACCTAAATTTAATCTAATGTTATCTGGAACAGATAATTCCTTTCTTTACAAAAAAAGAATGGTCAGACTCAAAAGTCATTTATCAATCTGTCTCTATTGGTTCCTGTGACTATCTTAAAACTACATTCTGTATGAGTCACATGATATAGTCCATCTCTATAATGAACTGCATTGCAAGTGTGTGCAATTTACAAGTTGTTTTTTTCCAATTTTGAATCTGGAAATCACAGCTATATTTGAATAATTTATTTTCAAAAAACATTACTACACTCACAAATACAAATTTTATTTTAAAAAACATTGAAATTGGCAACACAGGCCTCACAAATAAAAATCAAAACTAGCATTCCAAGGGAAATTATTAATCACCACTACCCATATATGCTACTTTTTATCTCATAAATTAAGCAGTGGTGGTGAGTTGAGGTGGTTGTCAGATGGTGATGGTAAAATTAAGTTATCTTGATGAAGATACTACCAATATGCTTTGAGCCATAAATTCATGGTTGAAAAAACAAAACAATTACTTGCATAACAGATGAGATATATGTGAAAAGATGTGTTTTCTCACCCTCCAGATGATCAATGTCTTTCAGCAGCCATGTTTTTTTGCCCAACATTTTTCTTTTTGAAGAAAATTTTTTTGCCCAACGATTTCTCTCACCCTCTCCACCGGGCCCCCAAAAGATCCATGGTTGGGAGCAACTGCATGAATACATATTAATCAAATCCAGATGACTTTCTCTATGCTCTGTTTTATACATATATATATATATATATATATATATATATGTACAAATATACATCTATATACCTATATACACTGTAGACCCATAATAATGAGGAAGTCAGGGTCCATCATTTTTTACCTAATTAGAAGTGAGTCCGTGTTGAAACAAATTTTCCATTTTTGCAAAGCTTGGTCTACTCCCCGCCCCTAACTTCTGCAAGATGACCCGTGCAGAAATGAAGAGAAAACTGTGGGGCTAGGGTGAGGCTAGTCCAACAGGAAAACAGAAATAAACATAAATATTTTTAGAAGTCAGGACGGCTCACTCATCAGGTTAGATTTTGACAAAACTTGGTTACATATGTAGCAAGAGTCTAGAGTTGACGTTTCATCAGTTTTAGCAACAGATGAATGAGAAAAGGTATTTTTCATTTTGGGCTATTTTTTAAAAATCTAGCACTTTTGGGCTGTCAAACTAGTGCGAAAAATATTTTTTTAGTTGGCATCACTGACCTGATTGGCTTCTCTAGTTTCAATACTTGTGTGCAACTGACGGCTGGATTTAATATTGATGGGCTGAATGAGTAACATTTCTTAGGGTTCTTTCTATTTTTGTATTTAGCTATTATTAGCGTCCCTGAAAAATGTGGTCCTATATGAAAGAGCAAAATATGGAGTCATTATAAGACGGCATAAATAGAGATTGCACCTGCAATTATTTTAAAACAAATGATACGGTTGATGAGCTTTTTCCTTGGTTTAACTTTAGCAAAACAAAATATTGAACGCACGCACCCGTTGATGTGTAGAGAAAACAATTTGTTTTCTTTTTTGAAACCATCCTGAATAGGTTTTTATCGGGGGAATTCAATTTACAATGAAACCTCATGCCACCTCATTGACCCCGAAGCTGCGTTTTAATGGTCTACCATGTATATATTCGTATCTTTAAAATGATTTGTGTCAATCAATTGAGAGACCCTTATTTTTAAAGAGGAAACTGGTGGGGCCAGCAGTGCAAAAAATGCATGGTAAAGTCCCCAGATGGAAATGGTTTTGCAACTTTCTGCGTCCTCTCTCCACTCTCCAGGAGAGACGCTGTCCCAAAGCCATCAATGTGTTTGTCAAATTGTTTCCTGGGAAGTTAAAGTACAAATCATACCCAAGATTTTTTACAACGTGCATTTTCATCCCAGGCCCTTTATTTTACAGTTGTACCTAGTACTGGATTAGAGGAATTGAAGGACCCAGGCTCGGACAGGGTCTCTCAAAGTAGGGAATATTGGGGGTTGCCGAAAAAAACACTAATTACCTAACTAGTGTTATTTTTTATTATATCTCAACAAAAATGTATTCCTTTTGGTATTTACAGTGAAAATGGTGCTATGCTAGTCACTGATTAAAACAAAATTTCATTTTTCTTACTTGGTAATTTTTTCAAATAATTCTTTTTTCTCATAATAAACAATATAAAACTCTGTACACACCCTTGAATTTTATCATTTTAAATTAAATAAATGTATTTGTAATTTGTTTTCAGTACGAGTCCTAGCCGCCTCTCTCCCCCTAGATTACAAAGCCCTGGACTGCACCAGAATCCTCAAGAAGTTGCTTTGCTTTGAAAACTCAACATTGTTCAATCTGGATAACTCAGTACTCAACTAATTTCTACAAACAAATCAAAGTAGAAAATTTCTCCAAATTTTTTAAATTACTTGGTAAGGTACAGATAACAATAGAAATAATGATATAATCTGATTAATTTTACTTTGGTGTCAATATTCATTTTCTATGAAAAAAAAATATTTTGGGTCTATGGGTGTACTGAGGCCAATGTTCAAATCTGTAGCCCAAATGGTATAGCAAGGATCACTGGAACACAAAAACAAATGCTTAAACAAAACCACAAACAACCCTTTGACATCTCTGATGGCAAGGGTTGTTCAACAGTATCATTAACCAATGTTAATGTACCATGTATATGAAAATCAAGTTCCTTTCTTCTTGTGATCCTGTGTGATATAACAGCTTACTCGCAAACAAGGAAAATTATTGATAAAGTTCAATCAAGGAAGAGGATTATCAATAGTGTCATTTATTTCAAAATGATTCTAGGCACAATCCCTATTTATGCTTTGTTATAACGACTCCTTCTTTTGAGGGTCTCATGGAGATCCATTGTCCTAGATAGATGTAGTGATCTACTATCTTCAACTATGTATCCTCAATTTTGATCTTAGTGTTCTTATTTCTGATGTGATTGTTGCACATGATCTTTGTCTTGCTTAAGCTCATGTGTAGGCCGACTTTCTTGCTCTCTTCATTTAGTTCATCTACCATTACGTGGAGATCATGTAGGTTCTCTGCAGAAAGGGCAATGTCGTCTACAAATCTGAGGTTGTCCAGATATTCGCCGTCTATTGTGATTCTTCTATTCTCCCAGTCTATTCTTCTGAAGATCATCTCGAGGCAGGCTGGGAAGAGTTTGGGTGAGTAAGCTCAACCTTTAAAAATAAGAAGATCCCATTAATCCTCAAAAGAAGAGTATACAACCAATACATCTTCCCAATAGTCACTTATAAAGCTGAAACATGGAACCTAACCTAGAGACAGACCTGCAATTTGAGAAGCATGCAATATGCGCATGAAAGAATTATGTTCAATCTCGCTTCGAGAGACCACAAGAAAGCACAATGCATCTGGGAGAAGACAGGAGTCAAGGACATCATAGAATCCATTAAAAACTCAAATGGCAATCAGCTGGCCATGTCGCAAGAATGGCAGACAACCGATGGACATCATGACTCATGACATGGATCCCTAGAGATCACATGTGCAACAGAGGCCAGCAGAATATTAGATGGAGAGACGAGCTAAACAAATTCAAAAAGTACTGGCTCCACGACGCCTACAGTAGAGAAGTGTGGCGAACCCTGGGGAAGGTCTATATCCAACGATGGACATAAAGAGACTGATGATGATGATGATGATGATTCCATATTGGGCTGTTTCATATAGGGCCGCATTTTTTAGGGATGTACCAAAAGCACTAACCAGGGTATTACTGTACAGCTGTATGTCATTGAAAACAGAAAAATCATAGCGTATCTCAGTTACTAACATTTTGAAAGTTGAGCTTAAAGATAAACCCCAAATGGCATGTCTCTTGCACAGATTATACTCAATATAATTCCACTTAATCAGAAATAATCTAGTAGACGAGGTTGAACAAATTAACAAATCAATACCTCCATTTTTAATTACCACAAACCACAACAGACCAGTTTAAACACTGTTTCTGGGTTTAGGTCATTCAAGTGTTCTGACATTTATATTTATCTATCTATCTATCTATCCAGATTTTGTCCAGCCCTAACCGTTCATAGTAGAAACTTGAAATTCTCACCCCCCCCCACCCAATGTGGGGAAAATGTTTTGGTTTTTTTAAATGTCTCTACTAAATAGGTTTTTATCGGGGTTTCAATTTAAAATCAAAGTTCATGCCAAATTGGTCCCTCAGTTTATGTCCATGTTTTATTTCATTTTTTTTAAATCATAAATATGAGATTCAAACCATAATGGATGGATTTTCATCAAGGAATCTTTATTTTACTACCAACACTGCTTAATTCATGGAGTAAAAACCAATATTTATGGGTGACAGTGATTCATAATTTCCCTTGGAATGCCAGTTTATTTAAACATTGGACTGTCAACCAAAACTGTCAACATAAGTTTCTTCAGTTTTTATGATGGCCTAGCTGGCTGGTGATGTCTCACATGTACATACTAAACTTATTATGTCTAAAAATGATCCATTTATCCAAATTACAGTGGGGGGGGCGTCGATGATGATGATGATGATGATGATGATGATGATGATGATGATGATGATGATGATGATGATGATGATGATGATGATGATGATGATGATGATTCTTCTTCTTCTTCTTCTTCTTCTTCTTCTTCTTCTTCTTCTTCTTCTTCTTCTTCTTCTTCCCATTTTTCCAAGGATTTTGAGCTATAAAATCTAGATGCATATTATCAATGGAAACATAATTTGAGGGCATTTTTCCAAAATTGTTAGAAAGCCCATCTGGCAGCCACAATTACTGTGATGGTTAATGATGAATATAGAAAACTGGGAGCATACTCACCATATGGCAGTGGTTAACCATGAAAATACTCTTTTAATCACATCTTTTTCATGTAATTGAAATAATAAGAATATAAAAAAACATTCATACCTTATTATTAGTAAGTTTCAAAGTTGTGTGAAAAGCAACTGAAAGTTAGGATGAAGGTAAAAACAAATCAAAATCAATATAATGTTACAAAGCTTCATCCCAAAATAAGAATGAATTTTAAAAGAAAAAAATATTTTGAAAAATATTGTTGTTCATTCATACCTTGGGTACATTTAAAAACAAAAAAATATTACAACCAAATAAGGCTGAATTGAAAAGTTTCATTAAAATCTTCATTCAATCTCATTGACTCTATTCTGTTATATGAATCCAAGTGTATTAATTGCTGATTACTTTTAGAAGTCTGTTTCCTGATGTTTAAGTCACTGCTTTTTGAACCGGTGAATGATTCACCCAAAAGTAAATGAAATATCCAGACCTCGCATAAATGAATCTCTTTAGCCCACGTGCGTACCAGAACAAATTATCTAAAGAATTATCAAAAATTATCAAAAAAATGTTTATAGACGATGTCTAGCAGTGTATTCATGCATATTTTCAAGATTGTTGCACCTAAAATGTGACTACGAGCATTTGTAAACATATAGAGAAACAAAGAGAGAAGAATCATTAGCCCACTTGGCTGGTTGGTTGAGTGGGCCATTTGTGGGGCTATGATTATTCTGGAGCTGAATGAAGCTCGGGGGATGGATAGAGGGTGACTGAAACATTAAGAGTGAATGACTTCACCCTTTGAACGTTGCCCATCTCACATGGATGACTCCTGCATGCTAACAAGGAGGAGCTATATAGCGTGTACTTTGTTTGACAGATATTCCCAAGTCAGGTAATGAACAGAAGAGCTCGAAAGCTCAGATGGGCAGAAAAACAGCTAATATAATTGTGCTGTGTCTAATAAATGTCTTGAGGTCAGTTTAGGGTCAACGGGTCACAATTCCTGTGGCGTGCATACATATAAATGTTTTTAAACAAAACGATTGTGTCAGTGGCCACTTTAGTATTCAAACAATTTATTTACTCAAATATCTATACTTTTTCTATACTTAGAAAGATATTACTGTTGAAAATCTTTAGT